>CAJRST010036666.1:4062103-4083645 GCA_907169785.1 Menidia menidia
CTAAGCAGGGGAGAGAGTTTTTTGCCAAATCAAACTGCCGCCTTTGAAGAAAGAGGATGAATTGCATAAGAAGAGCTCCAGCTCATGTAAGCGTTTCCCCTTACATTAACGTTCGGGTTGTCAGTGTCTGCAGGGGGATTTAAAACAAAAATGATGACATAAAATCACCACATTTATCTGCCGTCTTACCACATGTTAATTAGTTTCACTCGTGTATTTTTTTTTATGTTTGTTTCATGCGGGATTAGCCCCGTCTTATCAAAAGAAGCAGCAAAAGAGGAAGGCGTGTAAAAGTGTCATTGATATCCTGTTTTGGCCCCTCTGACTATCGGAAGATGGATCACAGAGCTGCTATCTTGGCAACATTGAGAATCTTCCATTCACACGAGCCTCAGAAGCTGACAGATCCACCTCCACCCTAATTTGCAATATTTGCTCCTCATGATTTTGCATGCATAGTCTATTTACACTCGTTCCTCCAGGGTGTACTTTGATACTTTGAGCACGCAATGTGTCTCCAAGAGAAAAATGAGAAGTCACGAGATTCCTGGAATCTCTAACTAACACTGCATGCATAAATAGAGGAAAAAAACATTGTTTATGTGAATCTGCCACCTCCTACAATAAAGAATGATGGATTTCAGATCTTATGTTTGGCCCAGCTATGCAACCCTTTCCTCCTCATTAATTTCACAACTGCTCTGGTTTGTTTTGTGGAAGGTGTGAGAGAGGAGGAGAAATGTGCTTGCAGGCAGTTTTGTGAAGATTTATTTACAAGTAGAAGTGTGTTATTACTGATTACCGGTATGAAGATTGAACAGGCCTTAGGCAACCATCCTGGAAGCATCCGTTTTAATTTAACAGGAATGTGGTCGTCTTATCTAAAATACAACTTATCTCACGCTGTTTGAGTTGCTACTTCCTCATTATAAATCACAATCTGTCTGCTAGTTTTATGCAGTTTTTTTAATGCTTCTTCAAAATGACTCATTTGCAAAAGTCTTTAAAATGATATGACACAATAGTAGGAACAGAAAAGAAATAGGGGGACATACAGCGAAAAAAATAAACCACATGAAGAACAACACGGTGAGAGAACTCTTTCAAAAGCTGATCAAATCAAAGACATTAGAGCTAAAGTGGATGAAAGCACTCCGCTTTTTTTTCTCCATTATTCTTCATATCTGGACATTGCCAATCTCTGAAGGTATTGTAATTTAATGTCTTCTCTGTTTCCCAAAGATCTCTGCAGGAAAAACACACAACATGATGAAAAATTGCACTGGATGCTGCAAAATAAACCCAATCAGTGAGCTTTCAGATCTCATGGAGAGAAACAAATCTTTCTGTGTCATGTCTGCCATTAGGGGGTTTGGTTATTGTGCGTATTAGTTTCGTACTCTTTTTCTGAAGGGGTTGGTGTTGAAAAAGAGCCTTATAAGGGACTATTTTCATATTCTTTGTAGATTTCTGACTATAATGACCTGTGTCTGCAAGTCCTGCATTGTGGCTCATACCCAACACAGCCCTCATAAATTAAATCCTTGCAGGCAATGCCCTAAGGTCCACCTTCTTTGTCTTTCTGGCAGACTAATTTAACTCCATGTTTTTAATGTACTGTTGCGGTTTGAAATACTTCTTAACTTTATCTTGTAATTACCACATTGTGAGAAGTTAGCCTAACAGGCCATGCTGCACATTACCCCGCAATCTAATCCTGCCTGTGGTCACCTTGTACCTTTACAACCTCATATTACTTTGATATTAATGACAGGTCCTACAGGTTCTCAGCAGAACTCTCTATTCAGGTTCTCCTAAACATAAAAAATGTAGATCTTGAAGCCTAATATTCACCACGTAGTTTGGTAATATATCAAAGAGATATAAAACAGCTACTGGAAAAATGGGTAGTGCATTTAATTCCATTGGCATGAATAATAAAGCTGAAAATCATGTCTGTGAATACAAATGTATGTATCGGTTTTTGTTACTTCACTGGCAGTTTGGTGATTGTTTTCAGAAAAGATGCTGCAACGTGAAGAGAGTAGAGAAAAAAAAAAACTCAGTGTCAGAGGAAAAAAATGTTGGCAACAGAAAAATAAAATGTGAAACGAGAGGTCCCAAAGAGAAGAAAGGAAAGCAGAAGAGAATGATGGCAGCCCAGAAATACTGCAGTGACTCCAGCACTCTGAAGAAGCTGGAGGGGGTTTGTGCACGTGAGGCTGCGGGGGTGCAGTTAGAAATAAAAAAGCACGTTTGCAGGCAATAATATATAAGCGGTGTTTGCAGGCATGCAAGATGACCGCATGAGCATGTGAGCCTGACAATCCTGCACACAAAGATGAGCTCACACAGGATTTAAAAAGCTGATAAACGTGGATGGATGTGAGAGCCGACTGCATATTCAAAAGAGACGGAAAGTCAAGAAGACAATAATGAAAATGAGAAAAGTGTGGGGAAGAGAGGCCAATCATTCTACCTAGATTTGCAAGAAATTGAATCTAAAAATGTACAAATGTTAAAGAAAGTTTAGTCTGTCATCAGGATAAAGTTCGACTAATTGGATGCATCTTGGGGAATTTGAATAGTTTTTCAATTTCAAAGAGCTTGTTCAAGTTAAAACAAAAAAGAGATATGATTAAGCCAAAAATGAACTCCTTTCTCTTGTTTTTACATAAATACTATGATATTTTAATGTAAAGTTCTTTTTCGTCTCTGTGAAGAGTCCTGCTTGGTCTGTCTGGCCCAGAAAGCTGTCTCATGTGAGATGACATCATAGAACCTTTTTGTGCACGGTAAGGCAGTCTGGTGGAGCAGCAGAGATGTGACCTCTCGTCTATACACTCCTTGTTCTTTACAGGAGTCTTTCCAAAGAACACCCAGCACACAGATAAAGAACATGAACTTCATGTTGCTTTAGCAGCTCGAAGTTATCCTTCAGCATTTCATAACATAATGTTTTTTTTTTCCTTTTTCTTTCTCTTTTGATTTACCTTTTCACTCAACTACTTTTTCACCTCTGCAGAAGGTTGATTACACTCAATTACTTGATTGGAGCGGGTAAAACACAGTCGTAGGTTATTGTAAACAGGAATCAAGATTCGGTGATGTCTTCTGGTCTGTAGAAGAGATGCTAAAAACGGGTAAAGAGTTGGAATTTCAGCACGTTTCTTTAGCCATGCTTCAGTAAAAAACATCAAGCCGCTTTCATCATATTTCCTGCGTACTCATCAGGATTTAGTTTTACTAGGAGCTCACATTAGTCATTGAAATTGTTAGAAGAAATTAGCAGAAACTTTAAAATATAGTGCCAATGTCTCCCTTTCACCATGTCTGGATTTGGGCTCTAAATTCACTTTTGGAAACCTCAGTCACCTGCTCCCACCTCTAAACAACTGTCCCGTTGGCATGGTTACCCATCATAACAACTCTTAAATAATGCCAGGACTGCTGTCAGAAACCCTTTTAGCAGCACAGCACCCAAACCAGAGTGAACAATGCAATTAAAAAGATTTTCTTAATTATTTTTCTTTCTTTTCTTTGACAAGAAACTGACTAATGCAGGTTTGCACAAGCATTGCCTAAAACACACCTGTGATTATTCCACTAATGAGCACCTTTCTGTACCGTACCTGCACAGAGCTTTTTGTTTGGGTTGCCGCCCATTACAACCTAACTGTCCCCCTCTAATGATTTTTGCATGTGGACATACCTCCACCTACACGGGACAAACAATAAAAAAGTTTGAAAAGAAAATCATGCCAAAAACTATCATTAAGTCAGTTTCCACCCAGACATTCTGATTGCTGGGTGGAAATTTCCACTGCTAAACAAACATGTTTGTTTTTGTTTTCATGACAACCCTCATTTAAACACCCTTTTGCAAAATGACAACCGTTCACTTTTCTCAACATCGTGTTTGCATAATCACCATTAATTGTCTCCTTTTTTTCCCATGCTGGTTCCTCTTATATAAATATAAGAAAGAAGGGTCAAAGCAAGTATTATGAAAGGATATCTGGTCAATAATAAATAAGAAAATTAAGTTATCATGATTTTTATTTTGTATTTCTATTATACCATTTTTCATTTAGTCCATTTGATTCTAAATCACTATTTTTTTCAATAGCTTTCTATTTAGCATAGTATGATATCCTTCAAGAATGAAAATGTATTTTAATTCCCTCAAACAAACCGTAACATTTTAAAAATATTACTCTTGTCCAGTTTCTGTGAGGCATCATTTTTTAATTACAGCACATCTTAATAAGCCATAGACTCCATATAATCAAAGTTTATCTTCAATGTACATTATCTAAATGTGTTGTAAACTTTTCTAAATATGGAGAGAAGAAGACTTAGAGTGAGCAGAATAATTTAATCTTTCTTGTTGTTTTGACCAAACTGGATCGCATGGTTTCTGTTTGAGGTTATTTCCAAGATGTCAAAGTCCAAAAATATGTAAATGACTAAATAAATTTGGCTAAATATTTAGTTCCATGGGCATTTAAAACCTATCAGATGCTGTGTAGGGAGCTGATCCAAATGCGGAAAAGCGAAAAAAAGTGTACAGCAGCCATAAAAATACTCACTGGGGCCCAAAAATGCCCAAATAAATCACAATATAAATGGGGAGTGAGAGAAAAGAACATGACTCTGAGACTGATCCAACAAAGAGCAACTAAAAAGCGGAAGTATATCAAGTGATGAGACTTAATCGGTTACAAAGCCCAGGTTCAACATGTCTTGACACATCCAATGGGTATCCTGTCTTCATGGTGGATCCCTAAAACAAATTAAGCCATAAAATTACATTCTTTGACAGTTTGGGGCTGAAATAACTTGGTTTCTAAAATAGAAATCTGGTAAATTACATACACTGTCCTTTGAGAAGGCCCGTTCTAGAGGCATGCTTACAAATGGTTCTCTGATTCTGACACAAACTCCAATTCAAAGTGTCACACTTTTAATGTTAATATTGACTTCTTTTCCATTGGTTGACTTAATCTTCACTAGAAGGGTTTGTTAGGGCTGATACCAACTCAGAACACAGAACAAATGTATTACTTATCTTTATGCAAACGGGTAATCTCAAAACAAAACCTCATTCTCATAGACATATTTCAAACAATAAACAGGTCTGAACTTTGACACTCATTAAAGTGACATTATCAGAGGTGCTTAAAACAAATCCAAGTTAATCTTTTGTGTAGTGTTTTATCCCATCAAGATCAAGCAGTGAAGGGATATCATGAAAATATAAGATAAGTACTTTCAAAGAGAGCTCTGTACTTTAGTCACCAGCTGAGATAATAGCTGCTGCAGAGGTTGTCAGGCGCACAGTGTATTTGATATTAAACTCCAGCATGTCTTCCCAAGGCTCTCGGTGAGGAAATGAAACCTCAGATCTCATCACTAAGAGGATTACTTCGGAGAAAAAGGCTATCTGGGAATCACCAGGAGAATGTATACTCAAATCTCTCAGCCATTCATCCCCACGGGGCACACATTTACTCCAGGATGTGAATTTCCTCTCCTCTGCTTTTGTAAATAATGAAATGGAAAAACTCACGTGGATCCAATGAGTTTTGAAGCATTTAAAATGTGTACATAAATCTTACACTGCACTCTGGCAGAATACTACACGTACTGCAAGAACTCTCAACAAACAGGATCGTGACTAAGGCAAATGTGCCTCCAAACTGTCCAGAAAATGCACCTCATTCTTAATACAGGTCTGCTGACATTTTATCTCATTCCACTCCTGAAAAGGTTGAGACCAGCTCTGACCAACATGTAAACCTGTAATGTTTTCATTTTCTTTTTTTGCTATTTTGTGTTGTTATTATTATCATCATTATTAGTAATCGTAATACTTTTCCTATGTAATGCATTAACATCTCAAAATAATGATTCTTTTTCTCTCAGTTTAACTAATTAACTATCATTATTATGTCAAAATAAAAAAGTAAGCTTAGTAAAGCTATTTTTCCACTGCATTAACCAAAGCAGAGTTTATTTCTTTTCTCTGGGGTACATAAAAAGAAAAATGCGTATTCCTTGACTTCAAGTGTCATGATGAAGAATAATATTGGGTACAGCTCCTGTTCTTATTCCCCATAATTGGGATCTCGAAAATCAAACTATATTTTTTGACATGATAATAGTCACAGTCTTCAGAAAACAATGGGACATTTTCAAGTGAAAAGAAAAATGAGCCTATCAGATGAAACAAGCTGTGTTATCTAGTAATAATAGATTAATTCACTTATAATCTTCTCAAAAAATAAATAACAACAGGGATGGTCACTCTCAGCTACACTGTAATTTCACACTGACCTTGGAAAAGCTTGTCACACCATGTTATTTCAGTTCTTCCCTACATGTCTGTCACCCTGTAAGCATTTTACCCAGTCATGCTTCTTCCCATAGTACAATGTTCTCTTGCTATTCTGCACACATTTTCCTCAGTAGATTGTTGTGTGTCATTCCAAAAAACACGTTAATCCATGGCTAAAAATAGCCCCTCCACTAAATGCATGGTTAATTCCTTTTTAAGTAAGCTTTATCAAAAGAATAAACAAAACCAGCTGTTGTGGGACATCGACTGGGCCTCGTTTCTTAGAAAGATCCAATAGCATGGCTTGTTTATATAACATAGCATCCTTTATTGAAAACTGGCAAAAATAAAAATAAATCTGTTGTTAATTTCACATCTGCCATGATGTGAAATTAACAGAGCAGGTCCTGCTGGGGTTTTCTTCTCAGATGCTCGGAGGAGGTGCATCATATACTGGGTTCGAGCCTATTACACACAGGAATATGTGCCATGGGTTATTCTCATTCGCATAAAACCCATAAAAAATTTCAGACACTGATGAACTTTGTGTGCGACACTGATGCACTTTAAATAATATTTGCTAGAAAAATCTCCCATTCAAGTATTCTTTTTACCATTTCTACCTTGATTTCACTGACCAAATAGGCCAATTGGCATGTTACGCATATGAAACTCCAAGACGTTTGTCTCGTTTGGTCAAAAGCACGTGCTCATTTGGACTGACGTCTTCGACTTCCATGTGGTTAGTCAGTTATTCAAGCGTCTAAATGCAAATGTTGTCAAGATGACGACGCAGATAAGAGGGTCAATGGCTCCACTCACATAAAACCCACTCAGGCTCGGAGAGGAACTAAAATTGTGTCATAAAAAACTATGCGTGTGGAGAAGGCGTGGGACAATCCTAAAGGACGTCAATCGTTTCGTTCCTCACTGTTGTCGCAGAGGAAAGAAAAGGGAGGCTTTGTTCTACTTTAAATTATTTTTTTCCATCCAGCCTGAGGCCACATGAAAGAGCCAGAGTGACTCAGATTTAATAAAGAATCATATTCAGTCACTGCAGCCGTCCTGAAGAAGACATAACAGAGAACTGAGTCAACACAGAAGCAAAGCCTTTTGTACTTCCTTCCGATGCTTAAAACCTTTTTGTATCCTGTTAGAACTCATGAACAAACCGATTATGGACGTCAGCCGTGGGTAAAAATGCAGCAGCGTCGTTGCATTATTAAGTTCGTTTGTACTCTGTGTGATCCTTCAGACCAACAGATCGGACATTTTTCTTTATCGCCTGGGTTTTGTCAAACTGCTTTCTCATAGAATAGTATGTTAGAAATGTTCGATGGTCATTTCAGTCGGTTCACATCCACGTTTGTATTCCAAACTAAACATGGTTACTGTTGTTATAGTTAGACCCAGTTAACCGTATCCTTCCACTGCTCTTAAACTTATTCTCCTTGTATTTGTTGTGGTATGCTCAGCCCTAACTGTGGAAAGCAAGGTGCATTTCTGTCACTCAGGTTAAACATTTCCAGATTGAATGGATGTTTTTTTTCTGTTCACACTGCTTAGAAAAACTCTTTCTGTTCAAACATTTTTGTTTTATTGTAGGGATTTAACATGAACTGTTTAATGATGTAAGAATCATTATCTTTTATTCTCAGAGAGAGGAAAATAGAATTCACTATGTTATATCAATTAAAGTATCTGTATTTTTAAATCTCTAAATGCTCCGTATGCATGTGTGAGGATTTGTGCTAGCCATTGTTGTGTGTTGTTTGGTTTATCGTCTGTTTTGTCTCTGTGATGGAGTCACACTGATCACCCCTCCAGGGTGTACCTCACTAATCGCCCTCTGGCAGCTTAAAGAGGTCCAGTCCTCTGACGGTCTTAAATCGGATTCAACTGTGTTAGAAAAGGGAAGGACGGAAATAAAAATGATGAATATTGCATTACTAAGAGGAACGCCTTGATTTTATCACAACTTGAAATGGTGAACTGAGCAACATGAAGTAAATAGTCTCACTTGAAGAGTTGCAGCTGTTGCCCTCAAGCTGCTGATCTGTATTGGCATGAAAACAAAAGAGGATTATTCCAAGAAGACATTAAGATAATAAAAACAACACCTAATAATATGTTTTCTTGACTCATGAAGACATAAATTCAGCTGTTGTGAACTGACAAAGCTTTCATCTCAATTTTTTTTACAAGTTACTTGTGTCATGCCTTTGTTTTGAGTTATTTAACAAAGTATCACCAACTCCATAGAATAAACAGTGATTACTAGCTTTAATCCGAGCTGATTTCCTGTTTTTGATGCTGAGATATTAAAATGTCCTCCAGAAGTCTGCTTTTGCATTCAATTTCTGTTTGTGTGCAAAGCTGTTCTGCTTCAACTCAAAGTCTTATCTGTAAAACTTCTTTCTGCTCTCAGATAAACCGCTGTTGATGTGGAGTGCCAGCGACACTGAAAAACTCAGTCAAAGCACGCAGAAATCTGAATACAGGGAAAAGGACGTTAAACTAAATAAAAAGTTTAATTGAGAGGTTTTCTCAGGGTTGAAATATTGCTATTTTTCCATTTTTTGTATTGTGTTTAGCACTCTAAATTGCGCCTAGGAGTGAATTTGAGTATGTGTGGTTGTTTGTCTCTGTGTACCCTGCCTCTCGCCCAGTGTAGAATGGGATCAGCTTCGCACCCGTTTAGGAATAAGCGGTATAGAAAATGAAGGGATAGATTTGTTTTTATTTTTTCTGTTACATTCATTTCATCTAGGAAAAGCAATCATCAATCTGGAAAGATTTAGGTTTTATTCAGTCCAATATTTTTAGAGAAAGATTTTCACAAGTTAGAAAGTGTCCGATACATTTTTTAATCTTCCCAGGAGTGGACGCTCCAACAAGCTTACTCCAAAGTCAGGCTGTACGGGGGCTGTATTTCCTTCATTTTAAGACCTGGTAAGGAGCAGATGTTTTTTTAAGGTGCCCTGATGTGTAAAATAACACACTGAACTGTACTATTTATTTCATTTGAATTAAAAACAACAGTCAGGAACAAAAGCAAAGATGATTCATTAAATGGAACTTTGGTAGTTTGCACAGGGATACTATAATTATAGTTTTACCTCCTTTATGAAACATCGTCTTAGTCTTATCTAACACTAACAACCCTTTCCTTTCTACCTTTTTGGAAAAAGCTGAATTTGTCCTTTGCTGTAAGTGCATAACGCATCACTTCCCATGAACCAAACTATGCATAAAGATTGTAGTTGGAGGAGCCCGGAGCTATTAGGCCTCGGACATCTGCCTGGCCCGTGTCTGCAATCCCAAGTAGTCTGAGCCTAACAGCAACATAATGAGGGTACAAAGAGCTGGCCTCTGTGCTCATGTGTGAGTGTGCACTTGCCTTGAAATGTGGGCACAAAGCAGTCATTAGGTGCGCTCGTGTGTGTGTCTGTTCTCAGCAGACAATCAGGACACAAAGCTGCTTTTATTGATGGAAAAGATGTTCGTTCCCTGCTGTGAGAGGTTAGATTGTTTTTGTGCGCACTTAAACTGTAGTTCCCCTGTAGTTTCCTGTCATTTCAATGCTGTCCGTGTCAGGAGGGCACCTAAAAACATATTTGTACATCTATGCGCGACCTTATGTGTGAGACGAACTTTTTTTCAGCAGTTTATATGTTTACTCACACGTTTCCTCTTGATAAATACATTTATGAAATTAATACAAATATGACATCAGACATCAGACTCTGCCTCTCATTCAATGGCTGTTGAACCTTAAACCTAACAGTGGCCTGTTTGAAACTGATATTCAGCATGTTTGCTCACATTGGACCTGTTACATATCAGATGTGTACGCAGCAAACCACTGTCTGTACCTGTATCTGCACATGCAATTTATGCTTCACATTTTGAGTGTGAATGCGTTTGGCTGAAACTCAAATTCACCTCCCTTCTGTGGGTCACAAGCTCACTCACTCCTTTGTCTTTGACCAACCCAAGGTCCTAAAGAATGAAAACAGTGTCCGTTTTAAAACGAAATGTGAGAATAATCAGCACACTGTTTGAGCTGTTGTTGTAGGGAACCCCTCACAAATGATGGATGACCTCACAGGAAATTGAAACCCACGGTCGATTCTGCCACGTGCCTTGGAGTGTCCTGCTTTTTGCTGACCTTTATCTATCATTACATTATTATGTTTCTGTCAATGGAAGGACGTGACTCACTGATCACTCAGGTGCGGACATCCTGCGGGGATCCTGTAACCGCATGTCATATCTGTTACCACGAGCTGTGGCTGCCGCATCATCGTCTTCCATCACCTGTGACATCTCAGAGAGTTCAGGGCCGAATGTATGAGTAGCTGGACCACAGAGTTAATCACATGCCGCCACGACAGATGATGAGGGCTCCGTGGCCCTTCGCAATAACAATAGGTCTCAGGTGTCCTTTTACCCGTATGACTGGCCTTGTGGTTACACATGTTGAAGAAACCTCGTGTGACGCGGCACGAGTCAAAACTCTAAAGTTACTGTGATCAGAAATAAACTGGTTAATAATGAACCGGTTCATCAATGACTAATGAACGTAATGCAAAGCTGTCACATGCCACTCGGTCAGTCATAGATTTCATTTTAGAAACTTTCTCGTCTATTTTGGAAATTCTCTTTCGGTAGATGGAAAAAAAAGAAGTCTAATCTTATCCTCAACTTATTCACATTAACCCACCATTTCTAATCATTGATGTTAATGTTGATGCCCTGAAATATGTACTATTTTATCATTTTGTCAGTTAAAAAGTATCAAATTATAATAGCATGAATCCTTTATAAAAATGGAATTTTTATCTCACCATTTATTTACAATTACATGGATTAAAAAACGTTTATATAGTTATAACCTTTTAAGGACCGTTGAATATCCTGAAGCTTCTTGTACAATCTATTCTCAAGACTTGTGAATTATTGAAGAGTCCAGTGGGTATTCACCTGGTCTCGTGTCAGCATTAGTGCTATGGCCTATATTCTTATATTAAACACACAGCCCAGCCCCTTCCTCTTCTTGGCCCCTGTTACAAGCTAGCCATTGTAACACATCTGAGAAACAAACAGTTTAAGACTCAAATCGAAATCCCTGAGATGCACAGCACATCTGAGCATATCTCTTTGGGGGAATAAACTGGATCAGATATGCTGTGTATCTAAGGGATTTAGATTTGAGTCTTCAGAACTGTTTGTTTCTCAAATGTTTTCAAAGTTTGAAAATATGGTCATAAGTATCAGTCTGGAATTTTATGAATTATATTCAGTGAGCTGGATGCTGCACCAGAAACTCTATCATTGCTCTACACATCAAACCTTGACTTTTTGATCTCCTTTTTTCCGTTTTCAGAAAGTATTAACATATTTTCCGTTGCAATGAAGAATCCTCAGTACAATTATTGTTTCTCTTGCAAGCAATTATAACCTCACCAGATAATTAAAAAACCGTACGAAAACCTGTTTTTGGATATGACAAACAGCAGGTAAAGCTTCTCATCTCCCAAGAAAATCCAGTTGCTTTTGGCTACCTTGACCCTTTAGCTTTCTGACCTTCTTGCCATAAACCTCAAACATGAACCATCTCTGCTGTTAACGCTCACACTAGCCATTAAGGCATCCACTGTTCGATGAGTTTCCAAGATTTTTTCACCTTGAATGTTTGAACAACAACAGTATTACTGTATTTTTTACACATGACAAAAGACTTGAAGAACATGGAGTTTAGTGTTTGTTCTGTAAGAAATCTTATAAATTCAGTTGAACTGGACACAAGTGCCATGTAATTGACACCCGCACTCATCAATGATAAAAGAGCATTTCATTGTGTTAAGTAGAAATAAAAGTGTGAGAACCCTCTAATTATTGCAATGATGAATCGCAATTTAATCCTTATTATCATGGTTGCTGCTCAAAATTCTGAATTCCTCAGGAAACAGTGTGAGTGCTGGCACAGATGCTTCTTTGGCCTTTCATTGTGTTATGAGCACTTCCTGATGCTGTTACTCAAACTTTGGAATTCTAAAATGATTGTGTCTGATTTCACATGGCTGGAATGACCTCACCCCCATTACTTTCTAATCAGGAATAATGTCAGTGTTTTCATAAGTTTTCGGGATGGGGGTAGACTTAAAAAAAAGACAGATCCAGACAGATTAATATCTGTCTGTTATACTGATACACAAGGATTATTTTTTAACATGTTGTGTTAAACTGTCGTCTGAAAAGAGATTTTTCTTTTTAACATTTTCTTGTTAACAGAGCCAGCTTGAATTGTTTTTTGAACAAGTGTTAAATCTCTGTTTGAGAGAAAAGGTGTAGACTTACACTTCTGTCATCCCATTAAATTCAAATACTGAGTGCTGTTTATTTCTGAAGGAATTGAACCGTTTCCATCATTCTGGCCAAATGCAGGTGTCTTGCATAGCAGCCATCCTGCCTTTCCTCTGATTACCATAGTTTACATTTTTCAAGTACTTTGATATGTTCCTGCCTGAATCTATTTCTCATCTGTGTGTGCTCATTCTGTTTTCTTATTGTTTTTTTCTAAAGAACATCAACCATAATTCCTAAGTAATTTTGTTGTGATTATTTGTATTCTTGTTCTCTCAGTTAACAAATGTCATTGGTGAAGTTTACGGAAAGAGCAATGAAAGCATTATCTCCTTTAAATATATAATTCTGAGCAATCTTTAACAAACATATCAGTGATAAAAAAAACAATTTAAACATGCAAATACAATTCACTTAGACACCTCTGCACTTGAACAAACAAGCTGCCCATTATTTCTGCAAAGCTATACACAGATTTTGGATTATGTACTGGAACATTAATTAAACTTTTTTTTAACTTCTGTCTTCCAAATAGATATCACACAGCTGGTTGGTTAAAACGAGTGTTACTGGTAGGATGTCAATTTTGCGTTCTTTGTGGAGACAGATTCAGCCATGTAGAAATCAACTTTTCAGGATTTTAGCACAGTTTTTAAAATATTCTATTCTGCTTGATGAAAAAAAATGAAATTGTAAGGTAAAACTATATAGTGGGATGGAAACACCCCATGTTATGAGAAGAATGTTCTCATGTCCATTTTTAGAGAAACTGGAGGAAGGAAAGAGCCTGAAACAAAGTAGAAATTTTAAAAAATTTATGGATGAAAAATGTTATGTTCAACTTGATTTTTCATTCGGGACTATTGAAAACTGATAGGGCATACTTGTTCAGTTCAGTTGTTTGACATGATGTCAACCATTTAAAGAGAATTTCATATGGTGAAGCCATAGCTGATCGTATGACCAGAACAGAAATACTGGAAGGTTCAGTCCTTTTAAAGCTGGCATTCCTTTTGTTTGGAGAACGGTACTTTTCCATGGTTCAGATTGAGCAGCTGTGCAGAGATGCTACCCAGCTGCCAGGTGCAACACTTTGTACATCTTTATGAAGAAAATGTGAGCTTTTTCTTTCTGTTTAAACAGTGTTATGTTGCTGCCCTTTCCCTGAAAGCTTTTGTGCGACTATAGTCTCCTCACAAAGACTTAAACAGTCCAATTTAAACTAATTCTACCTTACCCAAAAAAGATGGAAAATAGTGAATGACAATTTTCTTTGTGCAGAACCCATTTCTAACATGTCTTGTCCAGGTGTTTTGAATGCCAAGAATGCTGCATGGTTCATGTCAGGACATCACAGGTCTGTGAATCTGATTTTTTTGTCTTTTTTCTTTTTTTTCCCACTAAACAAACAAGGATAACATCTCTCCTGCATCTGTTCACTGAAACATTCCATCTCAACTTGGCAACCATGAGCAACCCTCAGAGAGAAGGAACACAAAGTCCTGGATAGGGAAACAAAAAACACACAGATGCATGCAAGATTTTAAGGTTGAGTGCACATATTTCACAGATTGGTCTATTGGTTGCTTTGAGAGGGAGAACCAGTCCTTCTCCATTTTTTTGTATTTCATCCTCTATCTATGCCAGCCATCTCTTAACTGGGTTCCGCTAAAATAATAAATAAATAAATAAATCTTTAAAAAAACACAATATAATTGTCCTTGTTTTTGTAGAGAGTGGCCAGTGATCTTAGTAAAAAGGGTGATTGGAATTTATGGATCGCTGTGCCTAAAAATTGACACTTTAATCAGAAAGGTCGGGAAAAGCTCACCATATTAGGATATAGTATTTCATTTCACTTTACACAATGAAACTGTATAAAAGCATCACCTTTGAAAATACAAAAGAAAGCAGACTTAAAATGTGGCACATTTACTTGTACTTGTATCTGTCAATGTAAATTTAAAAGGGTGTGACTGGAAAACAGTGATTCCACTAATGTACAATGTAAAGTTAGTTTTTAAAAGCTGTCTTTGAGGCATTTTGTTGTACTTTTTAAACTCCTAATATTCCTGCCAGAATGCAGAAGATGAAAGAGTCTCTGACCAGAATATGAGAGGTCAAACTGGATTTTCTTTTATAGCTCCAGAGCGACAGGGGGACCTGGCAGTGTCCTCCATTGAGGGCAGCCAAAGATTCCTTGGTGCTGTGCAGGGTTTTCTTACCGGAGTGCGACACTGAAATGCAGTACACCAAAGCACCCCCCATGGTGAGGATCCGCAGCAGTTTGACCTCCGGATGGCTTTTCCTCAATAATGTGAGGAAACAGAGCTGCTGCTGTCCTATTTTAACCACTACTGATGTGTTGGCTGACCATGTAAGGTTATCAGGAATGTGGAACCTTAGCAGACTGTCCCCAAATTTATTATATAGTGGAGTAGTGTCTCTGGGTTCACATATTCTACAAACAATATGACAAAGATGTTGAACGGGTGGGAAGAGACCCAGTCGTGTGAATAGCTGCAGAATTGAGGGACTCAGTTCTGTGGAGGACCACTGCTGAGCGTCAGAGTGGTGGATCTGTAGAGTCCAATATTGGCTGTTTGTGGTCAGTCACAAGTGAGGGTTGGGTAATCCAGGTCGGTGAGCTTTATACTTGCATGTCTGGCATGGTTGTGTTAAACACTGAACAAAAGTCCGTAAAAAGCCCATTCAGTCTCAAACTAAAATACCCAACATGTGCAGACATGCTTTGAAAAAATATTGTTTTCACTTTGAGGCAAAGTTGAAAAGATAACTGCTTGTGAGTGATTTTCAGGTCATTTTGTATGAACTGTGTGTTGCTTCATAGTCCATCCTGCACAGCCACAGATACTGTTTGGTTCACAGGGGTGAAGTTCTTTTAATCTTATGAAATATTACTTGTCAGCTACAAATCAGCAGAACATAAACTCTGGTTTCCTCTTGACGTCTGGAAAAGTTAATATTTCTGACAGAAATGGGGAAAACATAGTCTGTATCAATCCCAAACCAGAATCAAGCCAAAAGATGGCCGAAGAATACCTAAATCACTTCTTCATCTGTGGTGACCGTGTTTGTTCGTGTATTTGACTCATTTGACTCATGCATTTCAGCAATCAGCCCAAATAAAATGCTTTTAGTTTTAACGCTGTGACTACTAAACAAGCTCTGAAACATGTTTACTTCCAACCACTGGAAAATACGTAGTTTTGTTCATGCTGATGACCTTTCGTAGATCATAAAATTAAAATATTTGTCTTTTGCAAAGCTTTATATGAAGCACAGGACACATCAAACCCATTCATGTGTCTGCTTCTTCTTTTTCTTCATCTCCTTGATGATACATTTAGCTGGTGATGCAGAACAGATACTAATCCAAATTTGAACAAATTGTGCCATTCATTTAGCATAGCATTACATTTATTTATTTAATATTCATATCCCTCCTCTTTTTTTCCTCTCTTTTCCAAATTAAATGTTGGACTGTTAATCTTTACTTTAACTTTCAGTGCCCTGTCAGCTGCAGCCCGTGTAAACTAGATGTGAGTGGATTTAGAGCTTTTAGAATTGGCTCAAAGTGGTGTCATTATATAACCTCCTCATAAGCCAGGATCAGTGTCATAAAATACCTCAAAATAGGATGGGTCTTGGGAATGAGCATATGCTCCTTTCATGCTGAATTTGATCACTCTCAAACCCAAGTGCTTGTTTAGTTTTTTTTTTGCTCTTACTTCATATCCCTGTCATCAGGGATTTTGTGCATATTTGCATAGAAGACTTTCTATAATCTGTACAGTGAGTTCATTCTTATTTGACAGATGACTGATCTCGTATCATTTCAATTACGCCTTTCAGTTCAATATTCCGGTTCATATCTGTTTTTTCTTTCTCTTTCTCAGTGTATCTTCAGCCTTGGTGGTGGTTTGAGGCATCATACTCACTCTCACGTACTTAATTACCCAGAGATGTGTCAAAACAGATCAACAGTGGCCTTTACCAAGCACTAATGGCCTGGTTATGTGCTAAGTGACACGGATATACAGAATTGCAAGCAGGAATCTTTTTGCTCATACTCTCCCACGCTGAAAACAGTTTACTCTCCATAAAATGAGTTGCATTTCTCAAATGTTTCCTTCTTACAAGTCATCTACATCCAAACAAACAGCTTTGCAGTATATTCATGTAAATGTAATTCTGTAAAAGGTAGAACACACAAGCACTCTCATTCTGAGAAGACTTTGTGTTATACATATTTTTCTCAATGCTTTTGATTTACATGCTAGTTTTTGCTTTTCGATTAGCTTTTTTTAAAACTGCATTGGATGCTCTTAAAAAAAGCTTGTTCCTCTCATTCACTCACCCACGTGAGAGGCTTTGGAGCTGAATGCCGGCACTAGCCTGTGCCAGGAATCAAATCAACAACCATGTTTCTGGACAGTCTGTTCTGCCTCCAGAGGCACCTAAGTTTAGAAGTATGTTAATCCAGTGATTGTCACAATCATTGGTGTGAGAACCCAAAGGCATACGAGGCACTGGAGGCAGAAGAAATGAAGGAAAGGGGTTTTCTATTTTGAAATAAAACCAAACGAAGCAGATGAAACCCCAAAAATTGAGGGTATAGCAAATCCAAATTTAGCATGAGGACAGGCAGGGGCCACACAACAAACCAATATCTGGATTTGGCAAAAAGCTAACTAATCAGGGAATTTTTAACAGTGCCCATACAGACAAATGAAGGGCATTTATGGTAATTAGGAAAATTAAGAACAGGTATCTGGGGAAAGAAGGAAGGGAAAAGGCTGAGGACATGAAACAGGAGCAGGTAAAACTGACTACAATCATCACAGATGAGAAGCGGATTGGAATGATAACACAAACACAACCAAAACATGACAAAACCCCCAGAAAAATGACGGTAGGGTACTCAAAATAATGCTTATGCATCCCAAGCGTTAAACATTCAGCCTAAGAGCTGAAAGTGTATCTGGATTTCCCTAAAAGAAAAAAAAAGAAAAAAACATTGCAATAAATCTGAAACTTCACAAACTGTAAAAAGAGAAACATCTTTGTAATAATTACAGAATATGTTGTTTTATGAGAAGTCACAATGTTTTCTGTAATACTGTCGTTTCAAGACGAAAATACCATTAATTGCCATGGCTGTTTTCAGTGGTATTGTGGTGTCTTCAGAATAGACTATGTTGCTAATTTCTAGCCATTTCACACAGACTGTGAAAAACACTGACATTTAGAGAATAATTTGGCATTTTTAGCTGACCCAAAAAAGGGTGAGTGTTTGCACATTGTCACCAGCTCCTTTGCCTTCAGAAATAAGCACTGGTACAAAATGAGTGCCCTAGATGTCAAACCTGAACTTAACCAGCCCATCAAGTCAAGGCAACTAGTACTTAGAAGTGAAAGGCAGGGACGGGGGGGGTCATGTTTTCACCTTTCTGAGAAAATGAAAAATTGACTCGCAGCTTATTTGTGAATGCGGTGCACATAATAGGATAAACACAGGTGGGTGTATTGTGTATGGCCTTCACTACACCTCTCATTACCCAAATGGTTTATGAGAAGTGACGTGAATGTAAACCACAGATCAGAGGGGAAAGGAATTAAAGGACTCATCCTTTCGGCCATCCTTTCACTTTTTCCCCTCCCTCTTATTATTGTCGAGCCTTTTGGCATTAAAGTTGTGAAAGGGAGGTAAGGAGAACATGACAGGTTTAACTGCAGTTGGATCTGTGCCTGGGGCGGTTGGACCTGCCCTTAAACTCCACCTCAAGTCAGCTGTCAGGAGACACACACCTGCCTGTTGGGCTGTAAACCTCTCAGCTCACCTTTCTGCTTGTCTGCTGGAAGCTCAGATTGTAAAAAAAAAAAAACGAGACTCACGCCGACCTACATTCAATTTTAGTGGTGAAAGAGTTAACACCACTGAAATATTTTGGTCTTGCAGATTTATGCAGGAATTCTTCATCTGTTACAAGGAAATGCTGCCATTGCTTTGGAGCCCGTGCTTTCCTAAAACGATTTGCTGTGAATCTGTGTTCAGTACTCATACATGCGTGCATCGTCACCTCTTGCTGTGATCGGTTTACCTGTCTGACCACATCTGCCCTCCAGCTGATTCAGGAGTATGCTAATATCCCAGTGACTGCATGTGGAATTAATTATTATTGGAAATTATGAAACACACACTTCTATGTCTTCGTTTTCAGTTACATAAAATAGTTGTTTCTATTTATACTTTTTTGTTTCCATTGAGTGGTCCATCTTTTACATACGTTTTTGTTATTCCTTTACCAAAGGCTGCTGGATTGTACAGTTTTTTGTCTTTAGGTGTTATAGAAAATAAAGAGCTGACCGAATTAACAGGATATTTCTTTCCTAATTCAAACACAAGCTGCCATCACAGGTGTGATTTCAGTGCCTGTTCTATCTTAAAAATTAATCTAGGTTAGTAAAGCTTTTTTTTTCCCAACTTGTTTTAACGTTCAGTTTTTAGCCCTGAAATAGCATGCTATCTGTTTTTTGACTATTTTCTCTTCTATGAGAAGAAGAACTCTGCTGTGTTTTTTTCTCCAGAAGAAAGACAGATAAAACTCCTGACTGCAACCTTAGACTGCAACCCCTAGCTTGGTTGCAAACTTCCGCCTGGGGTCAGGAAATATCACAGTCTAATTTCAGTTTTCATGTTTTGAAGCAGCTGTACGCAGCAACACTTGAGCAGCCACAAGATACAATCAACTCCAAGAGGCTTTTTTTGTGCTTTGGTTACAGTCTGTCTGTTCTCCCAATCCTTCGACGCCACTTTCTCTCCATCTCTGTCTCTCCTCTTCACAAAATCCAAACACATATAGCACATTCCACACAAAATGTCTGGCTTTGGAGTAAACTTTATAATTTCCCTGTGAACTGTCTGGACTTGGACTGTGGCCAGGCTCAGTGGAAGCCATTAGACTCGGAGCCAGTCAGCTCATCGAGACAACTGAAGCTCAGAGTCTGGCAGGCGGCGCAGCTCTCTGGAACCAGATGTAGCCCTGCTCTTTGTGACCAAGAGACAGGAAATGTTCACAGTTTTACCAAACAGCCGTGCACCTCATTTGTATGACGGAAAGCCTTTTCCATCCTGTGAACTGGATGAATTGGGGCCAGAACCTTAACTCGCCGACATCAATTAACTATGGAAAAAATGTCAAATGCATCAAATCATACGTTTTTTCAGTTCCGTTATTTCTGCAATTCGAACAATTGTGGCGAGCGCATTAAAGTCCTGTAGGTGACAGAAACACACCTGGAGCTTGTTTGGCAGCAGTGATGAAGATGCAAAGAAACAGGAATTTACAAGCGAGAAGCAGCTCCTCGCCTGCAGCCATAAGAGTGACCTGCATTATTAGAATGTGATCGATTGAGATTAATTCAATGGAAAGCATCTCATTTCTGCCAAAAGTAAATTTAAAGTGTTAATCCAACACCACACAGGCACTGAGCAAGTCACAAGGGTATTTTATCTTAAAATAAAAATGTTTGAGCATAATTTGAGCCAGTTTGTTAAATAAATATCATGCATCTTAAAAGAGTGGAAGATATTTAAGATGTTGATGTCCATTTATAACATGTTCTGCCTCTAATCTGTGTTTTCTGTTGAAAAAAAAACAATCTGGCTTTATTTGTTACAGCATTTATATCTAAGGAAATTAATAAAGAGTTGTGATCTTATCAGTTCTGGTTTGTGATCACAAGAAGCATCTTTAAAAATCCTTCAGTGCTTTTGACTGATTCATTATGTCAATTTAATCAGCTCAAGACAAATGAGTTTTGGCCGAAATCCTCCGTGTATTTAGCCGTTGCCTTCAGTTTCCATTTTTTCGCATTGAGAGGAGCTAAACTGATCTAATGGATGAGGACAACGGATGTCCAACTGATTATCGCTCATTTCGGCTGAAGACTGGAACAGACAGCCCACTGATGTCTCTCATCGCAAGATCAAAAACACTCGAGGTGAACTCATGCTGCACCTGTGTCCTGCAGGGGTCTCCTCCCTCTCCATCTTTCTGTCTGCCTGAGTTTGCTCAAACCATTACTGTAATTTTGTCCTATAAAGGCAACCCGGCTGATGAATAAATAACGCCAGGCAGTACCTGGCGATACAGTGTTGTGGGATATATAAAAATACATTTATTGTTGATTTGTAGATGATTTCAAGTTGCACCTTCTTGGAACCTTTCATGATTTTGAGCGGTGTACGCACATAACTTCATTCGGGGACGTGAAGAAACGCACGCACTCAGAGGAAAGTAACGCAGAGAGGCCGACATGTCAGGGCTGCTGGTTTGAGCGATGACAGGAGCTGATTGCATCTGTGTTCTGGGTCAGGGGGTGAGCACAAATACACGGGGGGGGGGGGGGGGAAGCGCGAACACACACAACCGAGTCCCTCATGCAGGACGGTGATGAATGCTGTTCAATCCTGCGGCGGGGGCGTCCCAGGTGGGAGGGGTCAAAGCCCCTTCTCAGGGCTATCTTTTACAGGCCAAAGGTTCAGGGCGATGGCATCCCCAGATACAATGGCGACATTGATTGCATTTCTTCATATGCAGAGAGAACAAGGCTTGCAATTCAGTAGGAGAAATTATTCCGTGATGTTAAAGGAGACGCACGAGCCATTTTTAACAAGCTGACACAAATTCCAGTGGTGTTAATCAAATGCCTGGGACACGCTTTGATCAAAATAACACATTCGCATTCACACTTTTATCAAAGCTGATCCTGATCCTGATATAACCCAATTGACTGCATTCCACCC
>CAJRST010036666.1:4088608-4136626 GCA_907169785.1 Menidia menidia
CTATCTATCTATCTATCTATCTATCTATCTATCTATCTATCTATCTAATCGAAGATATTAGATTTTCATGTGCTTGTCCGCTTATCTGTCTCCAAGGCGGGGTCATTATTTGGCAGCTGTCCCCCGTTGTGTTCACTGTCAGAGGGGCGGGGTCAGTATTTGGCAGGTTCGTCCCTTGAGAGTGTGTATGTGTGTATATGCGAGTTTCTCTAAGCAACGACCTGCAAACGGGCATCCGAGCTAAAAGAAGAAAAAAAAAAAACAGGAACTACATTAATTTCGAGTGTCTTTGCAATGTTCTCGACGATAATCCCGCATACCCAGCTTTGATCCAATCGAAGTCGTCGTCTTTCCAGACCAGAAATTGATGCAGCTTGCCCTGCGTTCCAGCCTGTTTTGACCTGGTAAGGTACACCGGGGGGACTGATTAGCTTGTCATGCTAACAGCGCTTCCTCCGAATCTCTCAGCATCTCAGACGCTAACTAGGGCTAGCCTGCTAGGCTAACACTGTCTGACGTTTTTCACTATGGATTCATTTCGTAATGCATTCATTTTGACCAAACTAATTCTTATACAATAGATTTCCACTTTATTTTAAAGTCACATTTAAGCACCCAGTAGCTTTCCAAATTTTTAAAATGAATTTTGTGCTCACTGGGAGCTAACGGCTAACGGGTAGCATCCGAGGCGGTCCCATCACATCTGTGGCTGCTCCGCAGGCACAGCAAGCTAACTGGAAGACAGGAACAGAGAAAAAAAGACAGACAACGGAACTTCAGTATGAGATGTTGCAAGGGCATTTGGAGCCAGGCGTATACTAACTAAGTCCAAATGATGTCCGTATTTCTATGTATTCAAAAGGTAAGTTGAAGTGTTAACAGTGGAGTGTCTCAGTGCTTCTGCATTGGGAAGATGTGGAGGACAATTCACTATCAGCCGGTTGCGATCTGGCGTTTATTGTGCACGACTGTTATTGAAAAAATCCTGAATATTATGTGTAAATTGTGTGGAGTCGGTGTCCCTCATCATTTGTAACCGTCAGTTTCGTTTTCTGCTCTTGTTTCTGGAGAGCTTCATCCCTGACACCGGGGCTTCCTGCCCGG
The DNA here is from genome assembly GCA_907169785.1 of Menidia menidia. Lineage (NCBI taxonomy): Eukaryota > Metazoa > Chordata > Actinopteri > Atheriniformes > Atherinopsidae > Menidia > Menidia menidia. The sequence continues at coordinate 4,089,713 of CAJRST010036666.1, forward strand.
CTGTATTTACAGTGTGTGCTGGAATGTTCTGGTCTTTTGAGGAGCCGTGTTGGACATTAAATCCTTTTATTCGCCGCTGCCTATCCAGGTTGATACATTTTAATGTTTCATAACTGAGTTCGAAGTGTGGCCCGATGTGAGTGGCCGATGTTAATTTATCTGCTCTTTGAAATTGTACTGATTGCATAATCGTTTTCCGGCCATTGCTCTGAATTAGAAAGTATTGGTCTCTCCATATGCTGTACAGTAGACATCCCAGGCTTTTCATGTACTACAGATTAACGTTGTAGGACGTTAGGGCTTTAAATTACACTGTTTTTCATACATTTAATTTAATTTCGGTGTGAAATAAAGCCCTAATACATGTGTGTATTACTTGGGGGAATAGCTTTGAGTGTAATATTTTGCACATCTCACCAAACAAAGCAGATTCTGTAGTTTTAGTGCATTTGTTTAAAAAAAATAACAGAGAAAGAAACAATTCAATTAGGAAAAGAATTCGGACATCGACTCTATTATTAAATTATTGCAGGAAGGAAGCAGCGGAGAAATAAATAGTGAAGTTTAATTTTTATAAATTTAGTCATGTAAACTGATTGCTATTGTATAGTAATAGCTGGTAACAATGTATATATGGCCATTCATCACTAGAAAAAAATATTTTGGTTACAACTAACATTTGTCTTTCTCTAAATGTAGATATAATATACATTCTGGCTTGTGTAGAATATATTTTTATGTAACTCAGTTTCACAACCTGTCATTCGAAACAGCTTGAATATTTAGTAAAAGGTGGCAAATATGTTAGTAGAGAAGTGGGATTAAAGGTCGTTTATGCCATGTTGTTGATGTTGGAAAACTGTTGAAACAGTTGTTGAGTCAGCGACTGTAATAAACTTTGGATTGTTTATCACTCGGCTGCCAGTTTACGGACACTTAGACTGAAATTGAAGAAGGTCCTGCGTGGGAGTCCGGTAATAAATCACACCTTTTTGAAGTATAAAATGCTCAGTACGTGTTTGAACTTTAACACGCTCGTTCAAGTAACCCACAAGGTTAAAAGTTGTTTTGTTGTTCAACTTAATTCTGTTACACAAACCGATATTTGTATTACGTTATTGAGGTAGATGCAAACAACGTCTGCTTTCCAAAGTGACATTATGGTTAAATCAGCTGAGTTTGATGATTTTTTATGAAGCTTTTCTATCAGATTGGATTACTTTTCGGTGGATCCGCGCTGTCACTCGACCAGTCATAATGATAACATAATCTCCTAATTGCAATAAATTGAGATCATATTGATTGTCCTTGTAGCTTTGTTATTATGACAACATTTATAAAGAGAAGCTGGAATAATTAAATGATTTTTCATCATGAAAGGCTGTTTCTTTCGGTTTTGGTATTAGTTACAAAGCATCTCAGCAGAGAATGAATCTGTCTAATTCGCTATCTGGAAGTGTTTGACTACCATTTATTGTAGTAGCCATATAGATTCGCTGGTCTATATAGAGATTATAGGAATAAGGAGGGTTATTCATTAGGTACTTTAGCCAGTAATAGCAGGAGGAATACTCCACTGCATTTGATATTGTCGGTGCTATCACCGATCATCTTACAGCCTACATGCTTCTACTTTCCGAGGTGTGACTGGATCATTAATCTGTATAACACTATAAATAAACAGATACTGGCAATTGAAGCCTTATTCATTTGTACTTAAGACCATTCTGTGTTAAATGTACATGGTCGTCACACCCCTTGCTGGAACTATCAGCTATTTTCTTTTCTGATAAATATGTTGATGACTTGCCTTGAATATTTACCCGGGAAGTTAGGGTTAGTGTTGACAAAACCATGGAGAAATGAAGATTTAAATGACTATACCTTGATATAAGCTGAAGCGTACAACAAAGCTGGACCTGTAGGCCTTTATGTGACAGACCTCACGTATGCACATACCAACAGTGTCAAAACTCTCCAGCCTCCTACAGTGTGAGATAAGAAGATATGTAAGATGAACCACAGTTTTTATGGAGGGAACACTCGGCAGTCACAGTAGTGTCTTAATCACACAGCTGCCTGTAGCGTTGGTGTGTTGTTGCCGGTTGTTGAACAGTTGTTTTAGACTCTGTGAATAGGAGCCAAGATAAACTAAACATGGTCTAAATCTCTGTATATCTGGAAAAAACAGTGCCAGTAACTCATCATATTTAACCCCTGGCTGTTCATGTTAATACTTGACCTGAAAATATGTTTCATAACCTCATTTTGATTAGGTAATGCAAAATGCGCTTTTATGATTAAGCATTATCATTAAATATTCATCTAATGCTTTCAGAGTAGGACAGAGAGAAATAAATGATGAACCCACATTTGGAACCTAAATGTTTTGAGAGGTATTTAAGGATGAGATGTTCTGAGAGAGAGAAGCTGTGGGAATCCAGAATTAAACCAAAAGCGTTTTCACGCAGCGCAGCGCTAACCTGACCTAAAGGTTGTGTAAGGGGAGATGGTCCATCCCATTGTTCAGAGAACGTTAGCTTCCTCTGGAAAGAGGAACAGGTCTCACTTTACTTGTCTTTTGTTACTTATACCATTATTTTGCACTCCACCTCTCTGAAAGAGCGGTCTGGAAAGGGATGGATTGAAAATGGGTTATCTGTTAGCATGTTAATGGTGCTGAACGGCACCATTAACATGTGATTGTGTCGGCTGTTGGGATGCTGCATGTGTTTGGGAGCTGTTGCGATGCTCCGCAGACTGCAGCTTGTGGGAGTCCAAGGATCTGTTTGCTAATGTTCTGGTGCTAGATACCACAGGCCATCGTTTGTGTGTGGATGTCATGGCTTCCTTTGCTGCGACACATCCTCAGTGGTCGGTCAGGTGATCGGCGAGCCTCTCAAAGTATTCCAGTCGAAATGAGCCACGGCTTTTGTACAGATGGAGCAGAGCTGGAAAGAGCAGCTGGCTAAGTTTAGATAATCTGGGGGTGAGAAAATGTTCCAAGTAGGTTTAGGGGGAGATCTTAAGTGTCCAGCATCTGCTGGATGTGTCTGTCTATCCACAACTTCACATTCACACGTACAAGCTGTCAAATACTCTGTAATCCCCACCCCTATCTTCAACACTAATTGAAGAACTTTTGTTGACTTGTGATCGGAAAGTCCCGAGCACTACCAGGTATCTCCTCTCTGGCCTCTGTTTATTTAGTTGTTATGGCACAGTGGAAACGTGGTGCTTTTCACTCCCACTTTTTCTCTGATATGTAAACTCGCTCTGGTATCTTGATGATTACTTGCATCAGTGAGACAATCGGCTCACATCGCTCATGTAGAGGTGCATTTTATTCGTTTATCAGCCGATTTTCTGATATCCAAATTTTTTAGCTGAAACGTCATTTTACATAAGGCTCTATTGAAGTTAGCCGGAAATATGCTGACACGCTGATGGAAGCGTACTGACAACCGAACTGTAACCTGTGGCTGTTTGTACTTTGCCAGTAATTTCCTTTTTGATTGGCTGATTGATTGACCCACACAGGCAGACTCACAAAGGGAAATCTGAACTAATGTGATGGTTGGACACGGCTCCTTTTATACGCTAATTGAATTAAGAAGGCGCATTCAGGTCACACGGGCCGTTAGTCATGCGGCTCTCACTGTCTGGCTCGGTACTGAGTGAGCCTCGCTCACCTGGTGTTAGGAAGGCCTGTTTGAAAATACGGGATCGAATGCATTAATCCGACCTTGACTTCACAGGTGAGCTCCCCTGCTGTGAACTGGGCAGTTGTGCGCCTGTGATTGGATCGCTTGGTAAAACAAAGTCTGTTTTCTGGCAGCAAACCTTGTGATCGCAATGAGCCGACTTTTCTCTCGAGCCATTTAGAGCAAGTCATCACTAACCCAGATTAATTATTACTGCATCGCATTAGGCTTCTGTTGGAGCCATGCTCCACTCAGCATTGCTCATTCCAGGTGCTTCATTGGAAGGAAAAGATTATATTCATGAGGTTATTCCAAATTTGACAGGCTGTTTATGTTAAATACTCTACATGTTTAAACATGGAAGAAATACACATGGAGCCCAACTATACTGCCATGCATTACATAGCACCAAACTATGTAAATATATGCATTGAACTGGAATGTGAAAGAAGATTTGAATCGTTTGCTTGGGTATCCACAATCACTCACAATATTGGATATTTATCCCCACCTAGTCTATCAATGAAATTTGGATAATGTGTTGCTTACTATGTTTGTTGGAAGAAACTAGTGTTAATCAGCTAACGTGGTCATTGTTTACTTGCCCTTTTGTCTGCTAATTTGTCAGCTTTTCTCACAGCTGGTCTCTCAGTCTTTTGTTTGAACGCAAGCGTGCATGTGTATGCACACACACAGATGGTAATGGTGTTGCACCATCCTGCGTATCGAATATCTGTGTTACCTGAGCATTATTTTTGTCTCTAAAATGATAGGACTGCAGTGAAAAAGGAAAAAGTGGTGAAAATAATTGAATGATCACGTTTTTCATAATGCTTTTTTTTGTTGTTTACATGACAGATTTACAGCACTACCCTTTCTCACAATATTCAAATGAATATTCATAAATTCAGTAGGGAAGAAATACTTTAGTCTTTCCTCACTGAAAGACTGAAGTCTCTCTTCCTAGCTTGACAGGCTAGTTCTTTTGCGCTAGGAGTAACTCATGTCTTCAGTAATTTCTTGGTGGCTTTTAGATAAAAAAAATGTGCCGAAAGCTAAAAACAAAAGACTAAAAGTTAATAAATCCTGTTAAACAGTGGTTAGCATCTGTACTGTGGACTCTTGAACCAGTGTTTGAGGTGCTGCATGTCCCTTAATGCAGCACATTTTGTTTTACAGCATATGAGAGGATTTTTAAATCTCTCTGTGTCCTTTCTGTGGATGATTCAAGCAGAGGTGAGCAGTCGTCCGTATGAGTGAGGGTGTGAATTGATGAATTTGACTTGTAGTGTATTTCAAGTAAATGCAAGTTGACACATGGTCTCAGAACAGCAACAGGTTAAATCCCACTTTCTCGTAAAAACCACTCACTCTGTCCCTGGCATAATTTCTCATGGACGTGCCCGTATACCACAGATGCCTCACCAGATAAACTCTGGCTAGAAAAAGAATGCCATCTATGCTGTTTCCAGTCCCTGGCATTTGCAGAATGGTATGGTCCTCGCACCAGCTGTTGTGATAAGCATATTTGTCATTGTTCCTTTGTACAGAGATAGGTGTTTACATATCTTCTCTTCTAGCTCGTCTTTAAAACTTCCCACCATTCTTACTTCTGCTCACCGTGCATCTACTCAGACGTGGTTTTAAGTTACTCAAAATAAGGAATGAATAAATATGGCTCTTAGGTGATCTGTGGCCGTTTTGAGTCCAGTTAAAAGTGCGCAAACAGGAATTATTCTCTGCTTAATCACATTATCTGGGTATATTATGCTGGTTTAATGCATCTCATTCAATTTTGGCCAGATTAACAGGTTTATGCACAAGACAAAATTCTTACTTTAGTCAGACAAATACAAGTCCCTATCTTTTTTTCTGCACCCCTCTGTGCCATTCAAATGAGCTTTACATGGCCTGTCGGTATAGTGTTACTGTTATCATTGTCCAATGAAAAGAGCTTTTGATTTAAATCCTCTGTCACAGGCTTTAATCTGTAGGCAGCCATTTTACTTTATTTTTGTCAACAGGTGCTGTTTTTTTCTGAGCAGAGAACCGTTTTTTTCTTTGGGCTCAGGAGCACAGCTATTACATCAAGTATTTAACGACTGAAATGGAAGCGTTTCTGTCAAGTTCTGCACTAGATGTTCATGATGGATACTTAAATTCCCTCTTATCCAAAAAAAAACATTTTAACAGGGCATGGATTTCATGTCTCTGAGACCAGACATTTTAAAAACTAAGTGTTGGCAGATTCTTTAAAGGATACTTAAGGGATTTTATTTGTGTTATTAAGAAAATAATTAAAGTTTGGCTTTTATGACTCGGAGGGATTCATAATAAAACAAGAATCTATTTGACTGTTCACTTAGACGGCAGAATGAAAAAGCAAACTTGATGCAAATGTACCAAAAGAAATGCTGCCTTCCTTCCACTCCCACAGTTGCCAGCATAGAGCGGCGTTTGTGTTTCCAGTGTAGGCGTTCAAGGCCTTTTCAGTGTCACGGTCCTTCAAGGGAGCTAAGAATGGACGCTATGTTACACATTACAGTTTCTGTGGGACAAAGCAGCCTTAAACTGGGTTCAAGTCCGATAAAGTGGATTATTAATCCTGATAGTGGAAGATAACCCGTCCAGGTCAACTCCCTCTTCTTTGGAGAAGTCTCATTAGCCCTTTCAGTGGGAGTGTGCGGTCTAATTAATGGAAGCTTTGAATGCACTAGTTAAATCTGTTCACTAAATGTATAAAAGTCTGATTTCTGAAGGGTAATTGATCTATAACAAAAAAAGGAAATATTTAACATAAGATGTTTTCTCCCACAAAGGGGAAACTAGCTGTTCATCTCTTTGAGACCTTATGAATTAAAATTTCAAAGATGTTATTTTTATTGGCATTAATAATAATACATTGTATTTATTCTGTTAAAACTGTTTGACTCGGTCTGCAGGTCAGTGTGGTCTTCAAGCTGCCTAACGACGCTCGCTTACAGTTTTCCTTTATTTAGCTTTTGTAAAATTAAATGGAAATATCTTTAAAAAAGACTGCTGTTGTTACATGTTTCCTGCATCGTCAAAACGAGCAGGGGAAACAAACTGTAAGAGATTCCAAGGCCTGGAAAAGCACATATCCCCCAAAGACATGTCCTTATTAATTTATCACTGACATGGCCGGTGTTGGAGCAGCTAAACTGGGTTACAGCAGTGAGATGCTGCTTCTGACTCAAGGGCAAAGTCGGGCTGCAAAATCTTTGTTTTTCCCCACTTCTTTGTTATCGTTTCATTTCAGTAATGCTTTTTATACCAGATATTTTTCTAAATATTGCTTCGATAAAGGCTTTTTAACACAACACAGTTTTTCCTTTAATTTGTGTCGTAGGAGGAGCTATTACCTCCAATAACAACATGAAGAATTAAATGATCAAATAATCACCTTTTATCTTTATGATAAGATCTTTAAAACATACCATAATACCCTTTAAACATTGTTATCTTTCATGCCTTTTGCCCCCCTGGAAGAAGTAGGTTAGTTTGTCAGGAAATGCACCAGACAATCAGCAAAAAAACACAGTTCAAGAGGGCATGTATTGTGGAGTTCATTGTGCTTAGAGCAAAGGGAGACGAGCAAACACTCGAAAATATCGACTAAGCTTTGGTAAATTACTAACCCGAGGTGTGGACAAAGGACATTCTTGTAAATATTTCCCTAATATGCAGGCGTGTCCATAGTGAAACCTCCAAGTCAAAGTGAATAGTGAATAGTTTACAAATGTACAACTGTGGAATGAAGCCCAACCTTTAACTCACTGTTGCTTTGTTGTCCTAATAGTTGACAGTAGAGAAGGGATAGCCTTTAGACCTCATTACAAGTCAGACAAGACAAATTTAACTGATGACAGAGGTTCAAAAAATCTGCGCCAGCAGGTTTAAAGTAAACACTCACAACACGTCGGTGCAGGTTTTAACCCTGACATTAGGACATTAGCTTCCCGTTCGCTCACATTTGACTTTGTGGATCTCCATCTATTAATGTTGGGCACGCAGCAGACTGATACAGCTGTTTATGGCCGAGGTGCGCTGCTAACAACATGGAGCCTCTGAGATCAAGATCAAACGCCGCTCATCAGTTTAAGCTGATTATTAATAGACTTCCTGTCGAGCAGGTTTCTCACTCAGCAGTTAAAGCATCCTGGATGGCTAACTGCCCTAATGAGGGTTAAAAAAATGAACATCGTTTCCACCAGGAAGCTGCTCGTGCTGTTTTCATACCCTTTGTGACAGTGCAAATGAGGATCTTGGTCACATGCTTTGGCAACGTTAGGACAGATTTGTATCTGGACGTTCTGCGTTTTTGTCACGTGTTTTTTTTTTTTTTTTTGCCGTGTGCTTGTTTAGATGTGAAACGTCACGCTCAAACTGCAGAGCACAAGGAAGGTATGTGGCGTGTAAGGTCAGCAGAAAGTATCAGGAATTCATTTTCGTCTGAATGGGGAAGGGCATTTCAGTCCATTCCCCGTCTGCACTCTTGTGTTTTCTGCTCGTTAGGCCCTTTTTTTGGTTTTAATGGTGGTTTGTTGTCTTTGGCTTAGAAATCTGATTCTTTTTAACATCTGGGAAAGAATCTGGCATTATTACTCGTTTTATTGTTGCGTGGTCTGAATTTACTGTCATTTGTCTGCCAGTGATGATGAACCATTTGGAGGTTAACAACTTTTGTTCCCTATTTGAGGAAATTTCTCTGCGTGATGCAAGTTGGAGGAAATTTTCCAATAAACCTCAGAAGCTTTGTGAATAGTTTGTCCTCCAGTGGGTAGTGAGTTTTTCCCCAATAGAAATATGGCTATTTTTTTTCCCTCTAACATCTGCCGAGCTTTTAGAATGATTAACGCAATGGGTCGTTCGTCTCAAGCTGAGTTGCACTTAGCAGTGGGAGTTTCAGGAATGTTCTGCCAGGTGTCTGGTTCCTGTTTCGCAGGTACCAAACCTGTGACCTTTCTGTTCAAAGCAGCCCCCCCACACAGCTCTATTCAGGCTTCATCTGTGAATGTGGGCAGGCTCTCTATTTAGAAACAAGCTGAAATCTGATATACAGTTGGTTAATTTGAATTTACTGCCAGCGCTGCTGCGGGAGGTCCTGCTCAGGAAAAGCTGCTTTCATGAAGATCCAATATGCCATTTCTTCAGTGTCAAGAGACACGGTCTGCACACTTGTTGAGCTAGATTGTTATATGATATAATACGGTTGAGTCCAGACTGCAGATTGCAAGCATTTAGCTGTGTCTGACAGTTAGACTTCCAGCAGAAGGAGGATTGTGGCTTTAGTCTGACAGACTAAAGGCTGCTTTTCTTTGAAAAAAGAAAAGGGGTTGCGTTCGTAGTGGCGTGCATTTTGAGGTGCTGCTGAAGAGATAAAATCCTCCCAGAAATGCCACTTTGATTTGTTATTTAAGTACACGATCTGCATTGTAAATACTTTTTTTACAGTCTTTTTTTTACAGGTTTACAAGCTGTGTGTCTCTTTGTGAATGTATACGCCTCATTTTCTCTCTCACTCCGTCTGTCTCTGCAGCCTCAGTTTTCCCTCCAGCAATATCCCTAGTTGTTTCACAGACATTATATCTGGGATTAAGACAGAGAAAAGCTTTTCTGGACTGTTCCATGGCTAGCTAAACCACTGATGTAAAGTATTTTTTCCCCATGGCAGACGAAAACCTGTTCAGGAATAAAATGCTGTCACATCTCCATGTGTCCCAGGGCCCATTTCCATGTCTGAGACTGTAAGTCACCCTGTGCTATTTAGGGTCTTGGTGAATGAAATGATATTACACATGTTCCAGAAACGCGCTCTTATTAAAGTTTTTACACCAGATTAGTTTGCTGAGAACGGAAGCATTTGGCTGGTGGAGCAGCTTTTGTTGTTATAGTAAATACCCCGTCCCGGTACGACTTTCATCTCAGTGAGATTTTCTTTAGCTTTTAAAGAGGCTCACTCACTAGAAATGCTAGTTCAGCTGGCTTTAGACGCAAAAGAGGCTGAAGAATGCCTTTTAACTCAGGAATCATCATGAACCAACGTAAAACCTCTGAAACCCTCATTAAACAGGCTTTACTAAAGGCCAGAACTTGGAGATGGAACTCCAGCTTCTCAGCCACAGAAATTAAATCTGAGATTTTCCATGAATAGTGGCAGGTCTTTTAAAAGTCCCCTGTGAGTTTCTCATAGAGTGAGAAACTCTGAGCTAGATATTGAAAGAAAAATGATTTTATCTGAAAATGAAATCCCCTTTAAAAAACAACAACAAAACATTTAGCTAACAGGGAAACTTCAAAAGCAAAAATGGATTCTTTGCTGTTTGGATTTCCTCAATTCTTTTTGAGCTGTGGATTTTTTTGAGCTTTTCTTTTAAAATGGTCCTGCTCCTTGTATGTGAACTGTGTGGAGCACAGGTTTGTTTACTTGTAGTAGAAGTGAAAACTGTGTTTAGGGTTGATATATTTGGTTCTGGGATCCAGTTAAACCTTTGACAGCTTTTTATGTTGTTTTGTGTCTTTACCTGGATGCATCAAAGAGTGTGTCAAAAAGCATACTTCACTAAAACATGTTTTACAGCATGTCACCAACTAGAACCTCTATAACGTACATGTTTTCTATTTCTACCTATCTTCACCTCCTTCTCAACCCTCACCCCCTCTTTTCTGCCCCTGCCCTCACCCCTCTACATCCTCCTGCGCTGTCTGTCTTCCCTGTAGCTAGAAGGGAATCCTGCTCGAGGGATTAGCGGTCCGTCAATGAGGAACTATCGGCTCATCTTCTGCCACAACCTGAAGCAACCATAGATGGTTCAGCGGTTCATTGGCCGGGGGAGGAGAGGATAGGACACACTTTCACTGCTACACGGTGAGTCTGCACACTTACATTAAGTTCGATGGTGTCACTTATTCACGTCGCCTCTTACAACCTCTCATTTTTCTGTGACCAGTGAGTTTTGGTCACTGTGCTGATGGGTTGCTTTGACGAAACCTGAAGTTTGAATGTAAGCTTTGAATGCCTCAGAGGGGGATTTTGTAGGTCCTCCCATCTCTCTTCATTTTAAAACATCCTGTCTCTCTCTCTGTTTTTGGAAAGACGTGAGGTCTTGGCGGGGTTGTGGTGAGGAGGAGGAGGCGGAGGCCATGAGGAAGAGTGCGTCTCCGTTGCCAGGCAACGAGGGCGGGAGCTCAGCCAGCACCACACGGGTGTTTGGGGTTCCCCTGGAGGAGGTGACGCGCACACAAACCATCAGCGGCCAAGAGGTTCCTGCACTGGTGAAACACATCGTGGACTACATCGAGGAGCACGGTGAGCCGCAGAATGACGGCGCGACTCATAGAGACTCCCGCGAGTTTATGTATTCATCCGCGAGACTTTAAATGGCCTTTTGAGTCATTATCTCTCGGGTTATAAATACAAAAGTACTAATGAGAAACCTATTTGCTCAATATTAATTTTACTTGAATACAGTTGACATTTAGATTTTAGTAAGACATTTATCTTTGCGTAGTATTTTTACACTCAAATTGATTGAAGGTGCTACACCTGAACATCCACCCATCCATTGCCTACATCTGTTTATTCATAGTAGGCTTGGGGGGGTTGGAGCTGGAGCCATTTCCAGCTGTCACTGGGTGAGATGATGGTACACCCTGGACACATCGTCAGTCACAGGGCCACACAGAGAAGAACAACCACACACACACGCACTTTGAGGGTCAATTTAATGGCTCTGTTAACCGAATATGCAGGACTGTGGCTGGAGAGAATCCACACATGCAAAGTGAGGACATGCAAACTAAACACAAAGAACCCCAGGACAAAAAAGTCCAGTTCTCTTCTTTGATATAGGAGGCAAAAGTCAGAGACTTTAATTCGAATCTCCTCTACAAATGAAGGCTGCTTATCATTTATCTCTGGCCTTTTTTTTGTTTTTATGAATAATTTGGAAAAAAAAGACGAATAAGAAACGATGAATAAGAAACGATGTGTTCATGTAATAATACATGAAGCATTAGACAAACGCCTGCAAAGCAATCAGCGCTGACCGTGGTTACTTAAGCTGATAAGTTTTACGTAACTCTAAGGGAAATAAAAGCTGTGGGTGTTAATGCAAGTGAAACCAGCGAGCAACAGACATCTAGACGGGAGAGCAAAATATCTATTTTTGTTTCGGTTAATCTAACCCATCCTGAGAGGAGGACTAGAGAACCTCTGCAGCTGATGGCAGGTAAGCTCACCTCAGAAAACAGCTTCTGTTTTCACTGCTGACAGGAACGATTTCTCTTTTTTATGCCCTCAAACTGATTTACTAGTAAACCTGTTATTGAAAATCTGAGATCTTATTCTTTTTCTTTACTCAATTATACTTATTGTTTCCATTTGAAAGCTGGAGCTTTGACATTAAGGGACCAGATGTATCAATACACAATGACACTGTCAATTTATCTAAGAATTTGAATATTTGGGTCAAGAAGTCGTAAGAAATGTTTGAGTAAAATAAATACCACTGCAAGAAAATTCAAAGGTTGTAAAAAGTTACCTGTAGCTGGGTTTGGATCTCAGTATGTGGCAGCATTGCCGCCAGAGATCATAAAATCACGATTGGGAGCCCCCTTTCAAATGCTTACGTGATTAGATTTCAGAAGGCAATTTCTCTCTGTACGTGACCGAAATGGATCTGTCAGATATCTTGAATTATCGCCTCTATGATATGTTTGGCGTCTGATGGAACAACAAGTAGATACAGATCAAATGTTAATTCTTGATAATAATTTAATAATAAATAACACACACACACATTTCTGTGACTCTGGATGCAGAATTAGCTTTTAAGAGGTCGGCTGTGTGGGGCTCTAATTTTGAAAGCTCGGTCATTCGTTGAAATGAGCTTCATTCCAGAAAAACCAGCAGGGCTCCATCTGCACATCTCGGTGGTCATGAGGGCGCATTCCGACCAGGTCAGGAGGTCTGAGCCGCAGTCAGGATCAGGGCCGCGTTACTGGCTGTTGACCTGCAGCCACAGCTCCTGCGTCACGCCGGAGCCAAAATATGTTAAGGAGCTCCTAGTTTGTCAGATGAGCTTTGATGAGAGTAGCAGACAGATGGCGTCCTCCTTTTTCATTACATAAGAGTTCTGCTAATTGAAGCTGAACACAGAAAGGTTTGGAAAGTCACCCAGCGAAGCGTACAGTGTCTTTCCGAGATCATATCTCTAAAAGCCCTCTCAGCCTAAAATTCATTCTTATGTAATCTGACCCAAAAAACAGTTTTTGAATTAAGGTAACTGAAGATTTTGAACTGAAAGCCTTCGAAACAAGTTAAATTTGACTCTTTACAGAGACAAAACAATACCAAATGGGGCTGTCTCCGTTAATGAATATGTCTGACGGACACCTGCATACAGAGTCCTCATCCTGCCAGGTGGAACTTTGTTGTGCGTGTCCGTTGCCAGTGGACGTATTTGCAGTCTGCTGGAACAAAGTGTCTCTGGAAATCACTTCAGATGAGAAAAATGAGGCAGGTTGGTGGTTTGTGTGACCCATGCGAAGTTGTGTAATAAGTCTGTAATCCCCCGGGGTCTCTGCTGGAGCATTAATTAGAGCGTTGCTGGCGGTCAGGAAGTCACTCAGCCTCCGAAAAAGGCTTTAATCCCCCTCCTGTTTTTGTTTTTGATGCTTGATTTGAGTACAATCGGGGTTTAGGGAATTTTAGTCGATTTATGACTTAGAAAGATGATTTAGTTTTATTTCATTTGGATAAAAAAAAAACTGCAGCTCTGTCATCACCCTGAGCAGCTAATCTGCATGTGGACTACTTTGTGGGGCTATAAAAGGGAAAGTGTCCCCCAGGACACCCTGTAAGCATGTGGACTCGAGCAGTGAGTTAAGTAGCTAATTTATGGATAAGAAACCGGGACGTTAACAGAACAGAGGAGGCACCACCAAAATGTTGTTTCAGAATCCACACGTCGCCGCATTAACTCTTTAATATCAGGTCCTGCTTGCTGGATTTCAGCAGCGGCTATTCTGACTAACTAAAATGTCAACATTTATTACCAGTCCTGCTTCAGTATTTCAGTATCGATCACTTCTGTAAAGTCAACTCTGTGAGTGTAAAAAATAGAACTTTGAGTAATTGTTGTTTGTATTGAGTCATTTAAATCTTTAGAAAAAAGGCAGGAGTTAACATTCGTAAGTGTCACTGTGACATATTCAGAGATTATGTAGTGTGTTATGTAAGTAGGGAAGAACGTGAAAATGATGTTGTCACATCTGCAGCCGATTGCTGTCATGTGTGGCCTGGTGATTGTTTTTTTTTTTTTAGACAGATAAGGAAAAATGCCATTCTAGTCACAAGCATTATCACCAAGCTTTTGTTCATCTGTTGGACTTACATAAGCTGTGTACCGGAATGTGGATAATTCTGTTTTCACATTTTTAGAGGTAGTCAGGAGGCCTCCCCTGACACGCCACTTATTCCCTGCTGGGTCTTTTCATTTCAGAGTGATCAGACAAGCATCTTATATTGGTTTGATTCCTGTTAGTCTGTTATGGAAAAATGTGTAATTTGAGTTTAACCTAATCTAAAATATAAATTTGATCTGACAAAATGTTCCCCAAATTGTTATTTAAACTCTTAGAAAATCTCTTGTGATCAATGACACTGTCATTTTAATACATTTTACTATTCTACTGTTGATTAGTTTCAAGTTGTATCTGATTCAGGGTCCTTAAATGGCTCCATTTGAACACACTTGTTTATTTGCTTACAAAAGGCAGAAAAATCTAAGAGCAGCTGCAACCAAGTCAAATATTCCTAATGGCTTCACGACGTGATGATACCCACTAAATATACATGTGCAGGAAAACCTGGACTGGTATTTGCAACATGCCTCAGTGGGACGCCCTGTGATTCTGGGGTTTTGTATCGTATTACTGAACGCTGGAGGCCCGTGTGTAAACGACTGCTGCCGCCCGTGTCTTCAGGTCACCTGGACTTTGAGGGGCTCTTCCTGGTCAATGGCAACGCGGAGCGAGTGGACTGGCTGCGTCAGCGCTACGACAGCGGCGAGGAGGTGGAGCTAGAGAAGGAGGCCGATTTGGCCTCAGCGGTCAGCTTGCTCCGACTCTTCCTGCAGGAGCTTCCTGAGCCCGTCATCCCAACGGCGATACAAGGACACATACTGCAGCTGCACCAAGGTGTGACACCCACTCAGCCTCCATCCCTCTCCACATACAGCTCCACCTACTTTTGCTGTTTGTTTTCTCATTGGCGAAAACATTTTTTTTTCATCCGTTGGGGATTTTTATTCTACTTTTATTGTTTTTATATAACCGTTAATGAAAAGAAAATAATTTCCCTGAAAAGTCTAATGTTTAAACGGAATGTGCCATTTTCATAAAGCTCCCACTTTAACACTTGCTCTGTTTCCATTTTTATGCCCTTTTTCCCTTTGTCTCTAATCTGCTCTGATCTCTTGTCATCATGATGTTTCCCTGCTGCAGATTATATGACCTATTATTTTTGTGTTATGCTGCACAGTGGCTAAAGAATGGTTCACCTCATTTCATGTTTTAAGCCGTAGAGCTTTGAAAATGAAAATGTTCCCACCCATCTGTGTATTTTATTTGGGTAAGACTTCATAGCTGATCTGTGATTGAATGTGATGGGTTTATTAGTCCATCATTTGCCTGGTCAAAACTTTCCGGGTCATGGAAATGGGCTCAGAGGTGCAGTGTGGTTGTTGTGAAACAGGGAAACTTGATTTCTGATCCTCTGTTGCTCAAACACAGACCACAGCAGTGAGGAGGAGCTGTGCAGAAACCTGAAGTACCTGCTCCAGCAGCTTCCCCAGTTGAACTACAGCCTTCTGCGCTTCCTGTGCCGCTTCCTGGCCAGCGTGGCATCGCTTCAGCAGGAGAACTGGAATGTCGGGGCGTTGGCCGCCGTCTTCGGCCCAGACATCTTTCAGTAAGAACCCCTCGGGATTAACCATTTGAAATATGACCTCTTAATGCCACTAGAAAAGTTCACAAAGTTTCAGCCGGATGTGAGGAATTGCAGCATCAAATGGTTATGTTGGCATCGCTAATTTTATTAGCAAATGTCATAGAAAACAGGATAATCTGGAGCTAGTGGACCCAGATGATATAGTGAGAGAGCTTTATAATCGTTGGTTTAAAGGTAAAGTAAGTTGCTTTCGCTCTGCAGTCTGTCCGCTGAAGGAGAGGACCTCAGAGATCAGGAGTCTGTCAGCAGAGTCCTGGCAGAGCTGTTGGACAATCAGGAGGGCCTGTTTGACTCGGAGGATGATGATGTCTCCACCACCAACGACTACAGCTCCATCAACGAACAGGTTCGCCCCTTCTTCTTTATCTTTTATCTCTGTTTTTTTATATATGACACCATTTCCCTCCTGCATCTGTTTGATAAAGGAGTAATATTGAACAACAGAAAATAAAACGTGTCTATATGTGGAATCGTTCATACAGTTTCCTGACATAGGAGGTCAAAACTCTGTCTAGGTGCCCCTCCCTTTTTTAAAAACTTTCATGGCTCTCAGACAGAATGATAATTTATTTAACTGTGGCAGATTCAGAGTGGAACTTCCTTTTGGACACACAGACACACACTGGCTGTTATTCCCTACAGGAGAAGTCAAAGGTCATATTGACAGCAAACAAAGAAACATTAACAAAGCAACTGCTATAAAAGTGGAGCTACGGGTTCATGAAGTCCATTCAGATTTATTAACAGTGTGTGAGTGTCTAAAACCTAAGAATATCCAGCATTGTAGGATAAGTTTTAAAAACAGGAGGTGAGTAATCTCAATTCTACGGTTTTTCTCTCCACATAGTAGATTTTGGACTAGCAGACACATTCCATTTTTATTATTTTTTACATTTTTATAACTGAGCTATGCTTAATTTCATAAATCATTCAGTGTAACTGTTGGCACTGCCTCCAGACCAGCAGAGGTAACAAATGCTCAGCTTTGGAAGGCATAACAGTTAAAGTTTAGCTTTATTTAAACGTTGAGGATCCCAAGAAACAAAAAATCTCCTGTCAATGTGATTATCTGCTACAGATTGGACATCAGCACCCAACTTTGCCCTTTCTTCTCATCTGTGAACTTTGTGTTTATGGTGACTCTGACTCCAGCTGTTAGACAGATACATGTTAAATGAGGCCACCTCATAGTTTAGAGCTGTCAGTGTTTCAGTGTTGAAAAAGGACGGTTAACGTTTCATTACAGCTCTCAGATTCCGCTCTTTTACTGCATGGTAATATACACATCCTTTGATCAGTATCTGACCCACTCTGGTACTTTAACTCCTGGCTCATTTAAGAGTATTTCCAACACAAATAAGCTGTGGAGATAATCTTTAGATGCTGTTGGGAAAATGCATCCAGTCATTATGAAAGTGATCGTGAGGGTTGGTATCAGTGACAGCAGGTTATTTATTTAGCTTCTTTATTTGTTTTATTTGTTTTAGTTCTAATCTTATCTCTAACATTTGTTTTAGGTTCTATTTTAGTGCTCTTCTGACTGCACTTCTGTGGGATACAGAGCTCCACTTGTGGCAGCTTTATAATCTTAGGCCCTTGGATTTATCCTCAGTCACATCTTTCCCTCATTAAAGAGAAAATCCTGAGCTCTTTGGGGGCTCTCCTAGATTCTCTGCTTCATTTTTCACAGTCAATGTCTTTATTTGCACCTTTCCTGCTTCCCCCCACTCTCATTTGTATCATCCGGTGAGTCAGATGGAGAAAGCAAGAGAAATCCAGGAGGACACAGCTGTGTGTCTTTCCATGTGCGTTATGTAAGACTTCCGGGGAAAAGGAAGAAAAAAAAAAAAGGGGACAGGCAGGAAGGGGAAGAAAAGGTGAGAGAGAAAAAAAAGAAGAAAGAAATGAGGCGAGGGAGGTAGAGCTGGTGAGGCAGGGAAGGATAAGAAAAGAAGCTGGTGATGATGTAACCTCCACCCGCTGCACTGCACTGCACTGGGGATGGCTTTCTGTGTGAGCAAACCCTCATGAGGGGGATTATCTCCCACACACAGCTGCCTCCACACAGAGGACACACACTTATTTTGGGTTTCCGTTAAAAACTTTTTAAATAAACCATGATGAAAAGAGACACAGCAGACTGTAAAGCATGAATGAGACTAAGGGAGTGAGCCAGAGAGAAAAGAGGCAAGCCAAGCTGAATTTGGGGTTTTATTGTTTAATCAGTGGGTTGAATTGTTGTTTAGGTGAAAACAATGCTGTGCAATGGCTTGTTGGTGCCACGACTCAGGCTGATGCTTTTATTTTCATTCACCGCTCAACGAAGCTTCTTATCGCTGGAATTTGCACAAAAAACTGGCACTCGTTCTCAGATAAGAGCATGGAATTTCACCATTTCCGTATAGTCTCTGCCCATGACTTTTTCTCAGTGTAGCACAAAGGCTGGACTGTTGGAGAGCCGGCACACATGTTCTCAGGCTGAAAGCGTGTTTTAATCTGTGTTTTGTGGAAATGAAAGTGTGCTGCTGCTCCTTTGGGGAACGTCTGGAGAATCCATGGAACAGTTTGACTTTTTGGGCCCTCTTGTTTGTGGTAGCACTGATTTGGTTCTTCTGTGGTTTAGATTATCATGAAAGAAAATCTACTTTAATCTAACATTAAAAGATAAAATAAATATTTACGTGATGAGATAAGGGAATTTTGTGTAACAGATTTGAAAGGAAACTAATTACAGTTTTCTGTCAATTCCAATGGCAAATCTCAGTGATGGTATTCTGGACTCTGTGCAGGCTGAAGCTGCACACACACTGACCTCTGGCACATCTGATTAGCCGCTTTAAGTGGTAACCTGGTTATGTTGGTACATGGGGTTATTTAAAGAGGAGGTGAAGGCCTAGCAGGGCAGGAGAGTAGATGTGTGTTTATCCCTGTATGGGGCCTCTCAGCCCGAACAAAAACTGTAAAGAAAGACGCGGCCGCGCTGTTGATTTATTTAGCTTTCCCTGCCCTTTTACGAGCGGCCGCAGAGAGCGCGAACAGAAGTGAAGTCGAATGCCGGATCACACTGCCCACTCACTGCAGGAGCGTCAGGCTGGAGGGCTTATCTCCCGTGGTACCGCCAGAAGTAAACAGTGTAGTCATACCGGCAGGAACCCACAACCATGCACAAAGAGAAGATGAAACCCAGCTTTTATCACAACTTTTATCACAGGTCAGATATCATTTGAATGAAATAAATATTCCCACAACCTTGGTTCTGAGGCATGTGATCACTGTAAAGGGAGAAAAAAAACAAGTTTATTATTCAACTCGGTTAGTTCCTATAAGTTCTCATAGCGTTGAGGAGGAGCAGGTGTGGGCTAGAACTGGCAAACATTTAAAGGTGACTGAATATCCCCTCCCGCTCGGCTGGAGACCTGCTGTTAAAATGTTGTTTAGGGGTGCAGTGTATTAACTTTCCTGCTGTTTTTCGTGCTAACATGGGAATCAATGAGGCCTTGTTGTGCTAGTCAGCTGTCATTGTTTTTGCGTTCTTCTCTCATGAACAATTCGGCCGCCAAGCCGATGATGTCAGCGCCGCGCGCCGCTCTTTTCGCTCTCTGTGCAGAAGCTCTGGGCCGGACCCCCAAACGAGGGCCAAGATCACGGCCTTTTGTTGCAGACTGCCCGCCGCCCTGTCCCTTTCGCCCTCCCATGCGGACGCGCAGCACACAGAGGCGCTCTTGTGCATCGAAAAGGCGCAACAACAACGGCGCTTTACATCTGAAAGCCCACTTAAAACAAACAACCCCCGGTTTCTGTGTTTAAACTCATTTATGAGTCAATGAGATTAACATTTTCCAAAGTCTAAAGTAAGAGGATAATATTTTCAGCGTGAACATGCAAGGTCATCCTGACTGGGGATTTGGCTGCTCTTATCCTCTAGTTACGTCACCTCAAAGGCTTTCTAATAACTTACTCAGCAGAGCCGCCAGCTCACCCAGTTTATGCCATCTGAATGACCATCTATAGTCCCGGGGGCAATACCTCAATCAGGCTTCATTGTTCATGTCAGTTCCTTCGCACGGATGTGAATACACAGAAGGAACTTTGGATCGAAAGTAAAAATCGGACTCATTTTACTAAGCAGAAGTCCTGAGATTCACCAACTGCTTCTGGTCATTTGATCAGAAACCTTTTTAAAGCTGTGCTTTGGAATTTAGCTGTAAGAATGCTGATTCTAGTCTCTTTCCTCAGCTGAGTAAAAAAAGTTATGAAATGACTTTTGGTTGAATCAAAATCTTGTTGAATCCCAAATATTGTTCAAGCCCATGTCGTTAAAAAGCTTGTCAGTAAGCACAGGTACCATTTTCTTTATATATTGTTTGAATTGGTCTGTGTCTTTGTGTCTTGGCGATGTTGGCATCCATGTTGTTCATGTTATCTCAGAAATACCCCTCCTGTCAGGCAGTTTTCCAGACTTACTAAGCTGTCCCTAATAGGGTCGCTCTGAAGACGCCTGTGAAAGAAATTTAAATAGTCGTCACATCTGTCAGAGGTTTCACTCAGAAAATGGGAAGTAATGGCTTAATCTGTAAAAACGAAAAGATGGTGTTCTTGGCTTCGATTAAAGTTAGATTAGACAGTCATTGTGAAATAGTCTTTGCTCATTGGGCTGACAAAAAGGTCAAAGGTCAACAAACAGTGGCTCGACCTGGAAGGTGCTGATGTGAAGACACGATGCATCTTAAAATGCTTTTTTTTTAAAACACCGGATGCTCCAGATGCAGCCACTATTCAGCTTCAGGTTGCTCTATTTTAAAGTTAGTTATGTTATCATTGTCAGAGGATTCATTCACTTCACTCCCACCTTCTCAGACCTGCTGCTTTGAGCTCTTTCATCGTCTGGTTTTCATTCAGAGCGTGTTAACTGTGACGGTGCTGATGCTGCCTCAGAGTAAGACGTCTCCATCCACACAAACACACACACACACACACACACACTCAGCCGTGTGAGTCATCCTCCTCCCAGCACTGCACATGTGATGGTGCAAGAATTCCCCGACAGCCAATCGCGGCTTGGGAACAAAGTGTTTCTGTAGCAACTGCACAGTGACAGCAACAGATGGAGCTGCTGCTGTGAAGGAGGGAAATGGAGTCGAGGACAAACAGATCAATGTATCCATGTTAACCTGTAACCCAGATGTCTTCCAGGATTTTTTTCTTTTTTTTTTTTTTAAATTAAGACTATTTTTTGGTGTCTAAAATGGTGTAAGCCATCTGTCAGTGAGGTTTTCATTGGAGTACTTTAGATCAGCAATCCCAATATTACAAATAAAAAATGGCCCCCTCTGTTATATCCTTCTGTTTGTGTCTCGTTCTCATGCTGCCAGCTATTAGTGAGACGATCAGTTATTTCTGTCAGCATGTTTACTCGCCTCATCTCTGTCTAACATCTACCTCCCCTCTCCTCTTCTCGTGCCTGTCTCCTGTTCTATCTTTAACCATCAGAATCATTATCACCCTTTTCCTCATTCCCATTTGATCCCTCAGCATTGATCCCTCTCTTTATTGCTTTGGCGTCATCCCAGAACAAAAAATACCACGTACCGTAATATGTTGATATTAAAGGTAGCTATGAATGGTTTCCATGGCTGTTTGAAAACCAACCAATGCGATTCTTTCACCATATTCACCGTCAGAGCGAACCAGTCTTACATACTTGAATTTTTTTGTTTTATTATCAGTTTATTTAAATAAACGCAACATATCTGTCATGTTTCATTGCGTCTCCAGAATAAAAAAGGTTTGCTGTATTCTGGAGGATTTACTGAAGGAATTTGTCATGTGACTATCAGGCTTCGGAACATTGCAAAGTCAACATGTAAATGATATGTCCCTGAGCCAGACTTTCAACACTCCATCCTTTACTTTGCTGTCTTCACTCCCCCAGCTGTCCTTCAAAGATTTCCTCCTCTGATTCAGTGATTCTGTCTCCCTGCTTAGCTCTGTATCTGTGTGTTTCATTAGCCTAATCTATACTTAGACGTCTCCGGGAACAAACTGGAATGTCTTGGCCCAGTCGTGGAAATGCAATCAGCATCTGCACTTTGATTTAAATATCTGTAACCTTATGCTAAGGATGTGATTAGTCTCAAAATATTGAATATAACGTATCTTTAAAAAAAAAAAAATCATGTGTCTTTTTTCTGATTAGATAATTTGTTTGAAACTGTTCGAACAGAACTTCCAAACCTCTAAAGCAGTTTTGTGCCTCAGGTGAAATCTGCTCACTGGGTTGGGTTTTAGTTGTATGCTGCCATAAGCTACACTGAGGAGAGTTGAGTAGCTTCCGTTTAAAAAGGGCCATAAAACTCAGATAACGGCGATGAGAGCAAATAAATTGTTCCTACTATATTTGTCATGAGTCTATTAAACTCTTTAGACTTTATCAATCAATGTGAACCCACTGTAGCTATTTTGTTCACATTGAAACAGTCAATTTTTACTTTTTACTTAAAAGTTTTTTCTATTTCCTTAAAAATATGAGCTAATATCAAGTCTTTAAACAATGTCTTTTGGCATATTAGAAGAGCAAATGACTGCATTCTCTTGTTTTTTTTACATTTTCTGAACTTTGGAATGCTGGTTGTAAATGTAAGAGGTAACTTTTTTTTTTTTTTCTTCTCCAGATCACTGAGCTGTTGGACGATGATAAGTGTGAGGCAGAATGTGAAGAGCTGCCTCGGGACGGGGAGGAAGGACCCTCGGCCTCCGACTCACCACAACATGCACACGCTGACGGCCACCCCACGGCCAGGTGAGCCGGCGCCTCCGTGCGCAGCCCTGCGGCCATCATCCGCTGACCTTGTCTGGCCTCCCGGTCTTGTAGATTACTGCTATTTTTGTAGAGTCAAAAGTGGCCAGCGGACACTAAAAGCTCTTTAACTAACACGGAGCCTTATAGAGGGCATGTGTCTGGAAATATCTATCTTTTTAGGAGATCAGTTTAAGATTCACTGCTGAAAGTTGTCACGGAGATGTTGAAATCTGCACGAGCATCAGTTCATTTAAGTTTTCCAGACATGATCACTATGTTTTAGATGTACAGTCTCAGGAAATCCTTTTCCCTAAAGCCTAATTTGAAATGTTTGCATTTTTCTGGATGATGAGCAATCACAGACCCAGGGCTACGTATTCCCCTATTGGTTACGTCATGAATTGAATTGTTGTGATTGTCCACCCCAAACCTGCTGAAAGTAGCTCAGAAATACAGCTGCTGCTCCTTTGGACTAAAGATTAGATTACACCACTTCTACGGTGATGAGATTTCATTATTTATTGTTTGACTTTGCCCATATCTTCCAATATCGATGTGAACTGTTTGGCCTATTTAGCCCATTCTCAAAGAGAGACATAGATACATATGATATGTGGAGTCTTCTTCATAAGACGTACAGGATCCTGTTATCTGAGTTGTAGTCCCAGACACATTTTAGCTATACTAATGTGCTGAATATCGCTAAAGATTACTTCCTTTCTTGTGTGAGATGATTGATTTGTCTAGTAGTTCCCATTTCTGCTGTGTCATGGGTTTGAAGAGTGTGTAGTAGTCCGTTGTATTTATGGATGATTTGTGTAATCTGGGCTGACCTCGCTGTTCCACGTGTTCGTCACATTTTTGCGTGCCATGTGGTTTAACAGCTTGTAAAAGCTTTGAAATGGAGACAAAGTTCTCATCTTGTGACTCAGCATGTTGTTTGTCTTGTACTTGACAGACAGGGAAGCCTGTCCTCTCCTAATAGACTCTGACAGCCTGTACACACACTTTCATCCACGCCTTACACTCTGGCAGCCTCACATCTATATATATAATCCCTGGTATTTTCCTCCTGCTTTCTCTTCTTACCCCTTCTCTGTTTCCCTCTCTGTCTGCCCCTCGGTGGAAAGTATTTTTCATGAGGCCACTGAAATGTCCTGCCAGCCTGAGGAACGGGGGCTCCCGGAGGGAGGGATGGATTAATGGAGGGAACAGAGAATCAGAGGACCTTAAGGGAGCGCGCGGAGGCCTGCAGAGTCGGTGTGCAGCCCTGCCACGCGATCGAATTATCGATTTGGCGTCTGAGTAAAAATGCAACACCAGAACGGAGGCGAGAAAGGTCAACTCAGACTACAGGATGTAATCACATTATAGAGCACTCGCCTCAAGATTGAATCTTTCACTGCTACCTCCCAAAACACCAGCCTGGTAGCGCAGCGTGTGCTGGGGAAGGCGTGTGCTGGGGACTCGTGCTTTTATCGTGTGAGCAGCTTACATTCATGTACATTCATGGCTTTGATCCTTCACCGCCCCGTGCGGCACGGCACCGTATTAATGAAGGCTGCTCTTCATATTCGTGCCAACATTGTGCTCGTGTCTGCCCACAAATAAACGGACACACACAGGTCTTTGGGTCACGTTCAGTTTGTTTTTTTTGTCCCGCGGGGAGCACTTCACAATGTCTGTTTGTTGTTCGTCGTACCTCATGGAGCTAGTTGTGAGTAATGCTTTGGTGGTGGAGGATTGTTCAGACTTTTGCTTGCGTGTCACCGTGCTTCCATTCCTAACTTTTCCAAAGCGACCTGACTATAGGTGTGTTCTTAATTTCAGGTGTTAATCTGCTCAGAGTATATTTCGCTGGACTGCTGCCTCAGTCATTCTTCTGGTAGGAAGCAAAAAAAAGCCTTGCTTTTCTTTGGCAGCTCCGTGTCACAGAGTGCTGACCTACACCGTTTACCTGCCTGGTTTGGTGGTACATAGTTCCGCGGTACAGCGTGTGCCCACAGGCTGACCCGTCTCTGCTTTTGGAGGTTTCTTTTAAGGGTTAAGCAGGATGTGTCTTCATGACCTTTGAAATGTACACAGCACAACAAATATATATATATACACATATATAGGTCAGTCCGTACAGCAGGACCTGCTGTGTACTTTTGGTGGTTTGACCTGGTTGATGGGCAGATTACGTTGAGTTTTCCTCTGGGGATAACACCACAGAAAGACTGAAACCTGGAAAGTGAACCTGTAGTTGGTCTGACCTTAACTCTACTGCTGCACTTTCCATTGTCAACTAACAGAACCTTTGTCCAAACGTGAGATTTATTTAGTTAAAGGCTCAGTATAGGTTGAATGATTTATTTTTTTAACAAGCCTGTCCTCCACTCCACATTCCATGCGGTAACATGGTATAGTAGTTTAGTGAAGATAAATGTTTTACATAATGAGATTTCCCCTCGAAGAGAGACCCTTAATTTAACACTCCTCCTTTCTTTTCGGCGGGGATGAGGCCGGACGCCAGCTTTGGGCGCAATGTGTAATACGACACATTATCTGACCTAGATAACACCGCTGGTTGACGTGTGCTGTCAGTCCTCACCCACAGCTGTGGATCTGTCTCACCTGGAGAGCAGCCTCAGCCTAAAGCCCCACAGAGAAGAGATGATCGGCTGGGATTTTCCGCTTTCCGCTGCCGTTACTACAGCACTGGCTCATGAACACAGCTGTTTTTTTTTCAGTGAATGTTGTCAGCATGTTTAACTCAGACAAAACGTCTGTTGCACTCTTAATTTATAACACATTTGCATCCTGCCTCCAGCAAGATGTGGACTCAAGAATGAAATGATTTGGGCTGTTTGTTTTTTTTTAGAAAATTACTTTTTTTATTATTAATATTATTATTATTAAGACTTAGTAACAAACTTCTAAATGACCAGTAATGTGTCAAGTTCGGATTAATTTAATTGAAAATAATAACACTCACTTTTGCTGTTTTTCAGTACTGCTGTAACTGGCCCTTTAATTCTTCCTCCTGAACATTTGAAGCTGCCTCATATTGTCGACACGACCGAAATTTAACATCTTTAATTTTGTGTTGATTTTCTTCTGGCATTTTGATACGTTTTTGTTTTTTGGTCTCAGAAATCATATTTAGTTTCATTTAATCCTAAGCTTTTTTTGGCCCTAGACAACCTTTACTTTACTCTCACAGCAGCCTGGGTTTCTCTGGTGACATTTTTGTGGCTCCTCTTCTCGTCAGCTGCTCCCAAACAGATGCAGTTTCTCAGCACATTTCCTCTGAGTGATCCAAAAAACACAGAAGGTGAAACTAAAGGTCCACTCTGCTGTGCATGAAGTTTCACCCCATGTGCAATTATCGTCAATTCTTTCCAGTGAGTTATGGCTTGTGTATACAAGAGTGGTATGAGTTCTCACTGTGTGATTATGGTCATGTTGTTGTTGCATCAGCATGACCAAGCAACAGTTAAATTATAGATCATTTCCTTCTTCTTCTTTTACTTGGTAATAACTTTTCTGCAAGACGCTGACTGTCTTTAAATTGAAAAAAACTCTTTTAAAACCTCTGATCTGTTAGGACATATGAGGGGATTATACAGTCTATTATTTGTAATTAAAGAATTTTCATACATTGTTACATTGGATTATTAATTAATGCCACCATGAAAATGTGTAAACCATAAACTGGCAGGACCCTCCAACTCCCCCGGGTTCTTTAAAGCCCCTTACAACCATTTCTTCTCCTTGTCTTAACCCATGATGATCTGAAGTTTCAATCCTTTAGTGATGCACACATGGCTTCACAAACTGTCCATACTGTTTATTACATACCAGTAAACGTGTCATTTACACAACCAGCAGCCTAACGCGACCTCCTCCGGCTTCTCTGGAGCCCTTTTTTCCAGAGCTTTTTAAATTAAGCCTTTGGACATATGTGTAATAATCAGCTTGTGATGTCACCCTCTGTCCCTCACTAGAGAGTAATTTGTTAAATGCATTAATGTGGTTGACTGCCATCACAAAGGCTCATACGGGGTGATGGACAGGTGTGTGTGTTTGTGTTACTGTGCTGATATGGGACGTGTGTGTGTGTGTGCGTGCATGACACAGCCCTCTGCAATAAGTGCTGAGTTCATCGTCATCACTGACAGGACCAAAAAAAAAAACAAACCTCCTCCCACTTTCTGCCTCTAGACTGGCCCACACAACTCCTTCCCTCCTAACAATTGGCTGCCAACTCCAGCCCTTCCCACCCCATTGGTCCTCCTGAGGTTGTTGCTTAGTTACATCAGAAGCTCTTATATTTGAGCAGAGATCGGGATGTTACTGCAGCACTTTTACAGACAGAGTGCAGAGTGAGACCACGTCTCCCTCACACACACACACACACAAACACACACACACACAGGACAACACACACGTGCACGCATTACTTCAAAGGACGCTACACTATGCACCCCGGTGCTTTTCTTGCTCGGCTGCTCGACCTGCTGGTTCGGACACCCCAAAGTGCCCAGCTGGGATAACCGAAACACTCGACCGAAGGCTGACCGACAGCTGTTAGGTATCGAAAGAGGAGAAAAAAAGACAGAACCAGATAATCAGCTGGATACTCCCCACACAGGAGATGTGTCAAGTGTTTACCAGGCTACAAAAGGAGAAACACAGGCTGGAACTTAGCTAAAAGTCAAGCTAACATCTCTGCTGGACATTTGTTTTTTTTAAAAGAAAAGAAAACGCCTCACAGCGCAGCCTGCAGAAAAAAACGGCAGAAACGCCAAGAAAAAGCCAACAGAAAAGAAAAGTGTGACATCAGAGACTCTGGTCAGAGAAAGAGGAAACGGAGGAAACAGAGCTGGACACATGAGAATGGCCTGTGACATTCTGCTGCAGAGGTAAACATCAGGGTTATGTAACTCCAATTGTGTGACTGGAATAAATGAATGGATGGATGGACTGGGGAAGCGCTATTCATAACAGATAATGTTGTGAATAAAACGCTTGAAGTATCGATTAGCTCATGAAGAGGCAGTGAATCAGTGGATCTCCGTTGAGTAATTTAAACGTCGTTATACATGGAAGAGCGTGAGGTGTTTGTTGTCAGTGCTGACGTACTCTGAGGCATCGAAGGACAAAAAGCAAGTCATGGCATTACTTAGCAGAAGCTGATATCATCTTATGCAGTCTGAGTAAAATAGAAGTTGTTTTTCTTGTCTTAAGATTTAAGACGTTAAACTACAAGTATGTTAACAAACTCGTAGCTGAAAGAAAACAGTTGTTAGCATTATCAAAACGGACAAGTTGTCTGACAGGAAGTTACTTTGGAAGATCTACTAAAAGGGTTCAAGTAAAAATTGAGACTTTATTTAACTTTATTTATGTAGCCCCAAATGATTAAACACTCCAATAACGTAATTACTGAAGCAAAAGTTCCAAACTTTCTGGTTAAATGTGACGATTTTGTGCTGCTTTTTGTCAGGGCAGGGGAAATCTGTAGGTTTGTATTGTTGAAGTTAAAATTGGTTTTAAAGTCGTCAATCATTGTCAGAAAAGGATATTTGACATATTAATTAACATGTCATTTTAGTTTTAATTGGCTTACAGATTCATAAAGAAAACAATTCTTTGACATCAGTAGTGTTTGTACTTTTTGAATACTTTTGTTCCAGAAACTAGTACATGATTTCACTTGCTTTGAAAAAAACAACATTTAAAGCTAATTTTGAATCAGTTCCTGGTGAGTCTGGAATAATAAATGAAAGCAGGGACAAGGAGGAAGTGTGCCGCTATGGCAGATTTGTTGAGTCAGCTAAGCAAAACCAAATCGCTGTGAGGTGATGAAGAGAGCGGAGCGCCGCCAGTCATTTATACTAAAGCAACTGTGGTGTGCTAACAAATGAGCTGCCCTGAGGATGCAAACACAAATGGCTCTTAAACATTTGAGTTGTGGGCTGTTAAGACGCAGACGTTTGCTCTTGGCCTCTCTTCCGTCTGTGTCTGGTCTTGACATGTTTACTGTTTAAGAGGCAGAGCCAGGAAAGCTGTTTATGAAACGTAAGAGGATGCCGATCACGATGTGTGTGCATGCCAGTTGGATGTTGTGCTAAAGAAGCCGAGTTTAAATGGGCCAAATGTATTTCTGTCTGATGTGGGTGACGGTACGAGCCCTGGTGTGGAGTCTCCCCTGCTGGAGCTGTGCTGCAGCGGGTTGCCCCCCCGGCCGAGGCAGAGCAGAGGCAGGCTGCTGACAGCAGCACCTCTGTGGAATCCACTACCACCCTCCAAACCACCTTACTTACAGTCCTTTTCTGTCGAGCCATCAGTATAATTGTCGTAGATAATACGAGGATGCTGCTGATGATCCTTTTTCCTCTTCCAGGTCAGCACAAAAAGCCAACTTCCTCTGCAGTCTCTTTCTTTTGTTGGTTTGATGCAGCAAACCGCCATCACGTGGAGTTGTTTTCTGTCCTGTTGTCTGCCGTTTGGACTCTTAGCGATGTGAGACTGATGCATTTGCTTTTCATTAGTCACACAGATGCATTACAGCTTTCTGTTTATCTGGATAAAAAAAAGACAGAAAATTCTAAAGAATACCCATTCCTTACTGGGCCAAGTGTTTATAAAACCCTAATGAGCAGAATGCATTTTGCTGCAGTCTCATACGCCTGTCAAGGTTCAGCTGTCTCTTAGTGACTTTTATCTCCAGTAAACGAAGGTCACACCCTTGCTGCACTGATAAAGTGATACAAGTTCTCCTTTTCTGACCTTAAATATGGCATTTAATGGGTGCTCAATAAGATGTGCACACCATAAAACAGCCTCTGCAACTTGCACATTGGTGAACCGTATGAGTATGAATGTTCAAGTGCAATCTGAGGACACACGGACAGTACATTTTTCAATGCCTTAACGTCATTTTTAAACAACACAATTGAAGATAAAATCAGAAATAAGGTCTTATATCCACCTACAAGCACATATATCATGCTCTTCATCAGGAACAACACATTGTGTCACTGTCTTGTCAACAAGCTAAAAAAACACTTGGTTTATCAGTTTGCAGAGCACATGTTCATGTTGCCAGATCAGAGCTGTAGACAGCAGATAAGCCTGGGATCCCAGCAATTCTCACAATCCTCCTTAAATATGCCACAAGCTCGTTTAAGGCTACTTTGGAACATGAAAGATAATAGGTCATAATGAATTAATACAAAAAAATGGAAGTATTATAGTTTGATCATAGAGTCACATTTAAATCACTGTTATCTGTAGGGCTGATAGTGTGGAGTTGTTTCGCCCATTAATAAATCATCAGCTGAAGTCACCACTGACAGGTTTACAGTATCACTGCCGGCCAACAGCTTGTGAAAAGGTTTGGGTCTTTAAGAAGTTATCCAGATCTAATCTCTGTCTGCAGTTCTGCCTTAAGTAACTCATCTAATCTGTTTACTGTACTGATGAAGGTACGCTGTAGTTTATTTATTTATTAGAAAAATGTCTATATCAATGTGTGCGTGTGTGTGTATATATATATATATATATATATAGTGAGTTTTCATAAATTTTGCTTAACTGCAGTGGGCACAAGTAACATTCTATTAAAAAGATAAAAAAGAGTTTCAGGTTTCAAATCGTTTACTATCTGCCATGACTATATACAGCGGTGTCAAATTAGAGGTGCATATACAGTGTGAGTAGCAGTCATATTTTCAATCTTTCTTTCAATTAGTCTAACATACTGTGTGAAAGGCGATCACCTATGGAGACAGATTTAGATTTAAGGTGCTTGTCATCAGGCGCTGCTCCCTCTGGTGTTCATAGGACGGACTTTAAAATACTTTCTGTTCCATTTTTGGTGATCTTATCTGTCCTGACCCAGTCCTTCACAGGCCCCCCCGTTTAACAGGAAAAGCTGGAAAAGGCTGCAGAAAGGTCGAGTTGTGTAATTCCTAAGAGCACTCCTGACGTTACCCCGGCAACGCTAAAAGTCAAAAAGGGCAGGAACACCTCCCAACGACAGTTTTCATTCGAGCCCGCAGGGGCGTGATGGTGTAAGATCAGATGGTGCAATCAAGGGCCCGTGGCAATTATGTAACGTCCTGAGGGCCCCTTTCAAAGATCTATTGTTGGAGATGCGGCTGCTCTGCGTAGCTCAGCTTCAGTCCTGATGTTATCGGTGTGACAGGGACAGCTGCCCCCCCACCCCCGTATGACGGACAGCTGAGCAGGAACAGGAAAAGAAGGGAGAGGAGAGATCTATGTGAAGATCTGATGCAAACTGGGTTATCTGAGCCACATCACGGTCATTCCAATATCATTCCTCTCTTTTCGGCTGGAGGTTCACTGGTAGATGGCTCCATCTCTATCCCCCACTCCCAGAGTTAAGGTTGTGGTTCCCCCAAAGGGGCCGCGAGACAGTTGTGATGTTCAAAGCCAGCTCGGATCAAGGGAGAAAGAGATGAGATCAAAAAGGAGGGACCGAATAGAAAAGGAGCATGAAGGGCAGCTCTGATATGAAAAGAAATGTCAGTGTGGAGGGAGACGAGGAGCGGGTGAGAGAAGCAGGAAAATAGCCTCGGAGAGTAAAGTAAATTTAACAAAATGGTGCCTTGTGATGAGGAAAAGGCAATAAGAAGCAGCAAAAAAAAAGGAGACCATGTTGGTTTCCTATCTGTCATTAATAATTCAGGCCGTATCGATCTACTTGAGCACTTCTTGCTGCATTAAAGTGTCAAAGTGCCTTACACACACACACACACACACGCACCGAAGGGTTGCATAACGTCAGCTGTTGTGCGCACACACACACACAGACTCACACACACGCGCTCAGAGCATGTATGTGACGTGCTTTTCCATAATGTGGATGACTTTTGGGCTGGGATGGAACCCTTACATAATGTGGTGTTCTAGCATTTCTGTCAGTGGTTGCTTTTGTGAATCCATGACCCACCTCAGCCGGCACACACACACACGCACACACAAACACACACGCACTCGCGTCCTTGCTCAAGGAAGAGCGCGGAGGAATAAATATAACATGACACACAGTCTCTATCTGATCAGCAGGATCCAGATGAGCTCTGTAGCCTAAATAAATCTGCCCACCCAGAGTGGCGCCACTGTGCGAAGCTTTGTGTATTTGTGTTTTGTGTGTGTTATGTATTTGTCGGGATTGTCCTTTGGAGCAGAGGATCTTGGGAGAAAAGGTTCATGCTGACTTGCATGCATTAGTTTCAACCTTTTTTTATTTTGGATTTGTAGTCTCAAACAGGGCTGCTCTCCTCTGTCTCTTCCCTGTTTTGACTCCAGCTATTGGAGGTCATTGGATGTTTGCATGAGAAGGGAGTGGAGGTGTACGTGATGTTCTAACCCTGCTTTTCTCCTCCACAGCTCCCACCTCTCCTCCATATCCATCCTGCCTGCTGACCCTGCTGAGTAAGTCTCTCTCAGTACATCACAGCATGAAATAAAATGAACACTTAGAGCGAAAGTACTAAAAATATATTCTATTTAGCACCTTTTGTAATATCTTAACGCTTTACTAAAAGAAGTGGCGTCACGCTGTGTGGGACTGTCTAAAAACCTATGTTGAGCTGATTTTCCAATAACCTCGAAAACATGAAAAGAATGTCGAACAGGCAGAGTTCTAGGAAGGGAGAAGGCTGCAAAAGACCTTCCGCCTCAGAGACAAAACAAGAAATCAAGAAGTGGGCAGATCAACAGCGACAGGAAGGAGGGGAGCCAGCCTTGTGATTTGCTTACAAAGCTGAATTAAAAGCTCTGAGCAGGGCTTGTTGTTGTTGGAGCTTCAGGGAGGTGAACTCAGGAATCACATGACTGTCAGGCATCTGAATGAAATCATGTTTTCTGGTCAGTGAATTAATGTGTTAATCCTAAACTTCAGTTCACAAACGCAAGCAGAAAAGCAGCTCGATTCAGAGCTGCCACAACTCTATTGCCTGCAACTCATCCTAGAACGTTTATTCTTAGTACTAACTCCCCTTTATTTTGTCATGGACTAGTGAAAAGACCCAGGAGGACACGTGGTTGTGTCAAACGTTTTGTTATGTTGTTACTTCTGCAGTTAATACTTATTTTGACCAAATTCAACTGTGGACATTTTATTTATTCAGTTATGTGTTGTGTGTTGGTATATGAACAGCAGCTACTTCAGCTAATTCCCTTCCATCTGTCAGGAGAGGAAAAATAAGCCCAGGAGTTTATATTTTTCAGAAGAAAGAGGCTGGACTGATGTCACAGATAGATTTTAATAGTAATATTGTGGGTTTAGTTTCGGAGGGATATTTTAAGCAAAAAACTGTTTTTTGTTATAAAAAGATTAAGAAAAAAACCCTAAAACTGCTCAGCATGTCCTGCTGGGGAATTCAAGAGAGGTTCACTTCCAGGGCTGAATTAGCAGTGCTGAAGTTCTGGTTCTCTGGAAGTCGTCACTTCCCTCTGACTACCAGCATGTGTTGGACAGTTTCTCCATTACAAGTGTACTGAAACAGAAACCTCATCTTCTGTGTTCTGTGGTCATTTCTGTCTGCTCGTTTAGTTTATTTCAACTTTAGTTTCACTTGAGTGTGTGGCTCAAGTGTGTTGAGTTTTAATATTTTGCTTCCATCCGTCTGTTTAAATAAAAAGTATCTCCAGCGGATGTGAATTAAAGCTGATCCACAGAATCCGGAAAAAAGTAAGATTAAACCAGATGAAGCGAGTGAGCAGTTGGCGTGGGGGTGTTTTCTAAGGTCTGCAGCCTTAATGCCGTCTGAGCTGGAGCACTGAGAGCCAGCAGACTGCTGGAAGCCAGAGTGACTGAAGGAGGAATGAATTATCATCGCACATCTATCACGGTCCAATAAATGAAGCCAGAGAAGTGAAATCTCTGCAGAGTCTGTGGATCAACTGGTCCGTGTCAATGTAAAAGAGGTCAGAGTGGAACTGCTTTTGTTACCTTTTATAGGCCACAGCGGCCTGTCGTCCCTCCACTCCTCTCCGCTCTGTGGCTCCAGTTAAAGCATCACTAATCCTTGGAGCACCCGGCCGGGTCCTGGCTTAATAAAGAGTCTGTAATTGGCTCAGACTGGAAATGTGCTATTAATTATTTCTTAAAACGTTACATTTTTATCAGCCTGTTGGAAATTAAATGCCTCTCAGTACACCCGATGTCCCAGCATGCCCTTTGATTTAGAGGTGATGAACATGTTAGTTGTTTTTGCAGACATCTTTAAATAAACTGATAAACTTATTGAGTTCTGTGTTGCTGAGCAGGGGAGCTCACTATTTCATTAAAGTGTCATTTAGTAGTTTAAGCCATGCGGTGGCGTTTGGTTTGTGCTCTAATTCATTGTGTGGAATAACAGTT
Source organism: Menidia menidia (assembly GCA_907169785.1). Taxonomy (NCBI): domain Eukaryota; kingdom Metazoa; phylum Chordata; class Actinopteri; order Atheriniformes; family Atherinopsidae; genus Menidia; species Menidia menidia. The sequence continues at coordinate 4,123,633 of CAJRST010036666.1, forward strand.
CTGATTAAATAAAGAAAACAAGCAGGAAAAATAATGAAGCAAACCCAAATAAACTTTTGGCTCAGTTCGGGTTCAGACTCTACAACAGACTTCTTCTTTTCAACTCATTTTGTCGGTATGATCTAATCTTAGTATTTAAAAAATTGGTCTCTCAATCTGTTGTTTTCTGCTAAATCTTTTAGCTTTGTGTTAAAGTGTGTTGTTGTTTTTTGCCTTCTAGGATCATTGAGAGGACCATCCGGGCAGCGGTGGAGCAACGCTTTTTCGAGCTGAAAACCTCCATCGACCAAGACTTCAGTAACTACGACAACCATGGGTGAGAGAGCTCGTACGGTGACATGAAACCAGACAGGTTGAGATGATACTCACTAAAACAGGTATCTGCCACGCTTTGTGCTGGAGTGGTAAAATCGGGTGACCTCAGGGAGACTCATCGGCCACAGCCAATGTTGTGCACAAAGGCACAACGCCAAACAGATTGCTCCAGTTAAAAATAAACATGTTGGGAGAAGTGATAACTGCATGTTGAGAGACACAGCTGTTCAAATTCCATCAGCACTTAAGACAAAGCAGGTTTTGTGTGAGTCTGCGGTCAGCCTCACGCTGATATCAGAATGTGGACGCTGGTTGTTTTCTGAACATTTCCAACATTGTGCCACAGGGCGAGTCCCTCTGAGCCTGATGACCAGGGTTTCCACGGAGATCTGGAGCAACAAACCGACCCTGAGGACAGCCCCTGCGACGCAGTGGGGGAGACCCCACTCACTCAGAGCGAGCGCCGCATAGAAGAAAGTCAGACGGACACACAGGTCAGTGGTAGAGGCACACACACACACATCCTGAGAAAAACCCAGTAATCATTTGTTCACTTTCTCACACGTATTATTTGTTAGTAATAGATAGTTTCTGCTCAGAAACAGGAATCAGATTAACGCTCACAGTGGAGGTTTCCCCGAAAAGAAGCCCCCAGTTCCTCCCCACCCTGATTCCTGTCTCTGAGTGTTAGTCAGCTCAGTCCACCTGTGTTCTGCCAGACAAAATACACCTTTTGCGCAAAATTTCTCCTCAAATTCTCAAGCCCACAGTCTTTACAGTAGCTAAATCTAGATGTCTGAATAAGAGTGATTCACTTCATGATTGAGAGTCAGCCAATGTGAGTGTGCTGTTCCTCTGAGTGTTTTGTTGTTCTGGAAGCAGTTCTGGTGCTTTTAGGCAGGCCGGTCCCCTCCAGCACTCAGTCAGTCTGAAACATTTTCTTTTCCTTTTCCCAGAATGCACTGGGCTCTGTCGCCTCCCTGGAGGAGAGCTCAGGAATGGACCTGGATGCAGCGGCCGACATTGATGCTGAGAACAATTTCAACACTGCTAGGTGAGCCGTTTAATTTCCAGACAAGAGGAACAAATTTTAGCTTTAACTTCACTGTTAATTTTTTTTTATTATTTCAAAGTTATTTCTCTATTGTATAAATTTTTTATAAAAAGGTTGCGGGGGTGTCCACTGCTAATTTCTCACTTGAGGTTCACAAATCCCTTCAAAGGGCATCTTTTGCAAAAGCCCCCCCCCTCTGTATTAAGTCACACTGTACAGGCATTTCTTAGTCATTCAAAATGACGGAGAATGACAGAGCGCTCAGCAGACCTGTTCTGACTTCAGCTGCTGTGGGATGTTCAAGCTTTATTTATTCCACTACTCATTCTGGAGTAGGACGGATTTGGAGTTGTGTGACTCTCCCTCAGCTGTCCGTTCTTCCGCAGTCTGCGTTTTGACTGATCATCCATAGGAAAAAAAACACTTCTCCAGATTAGAACAGCTACAACTAACAAACTAAGGCAGACTGCCGCAAGAAAACAGACTTTGTTACTTCAAAGAAAGTGCCAAAGTGCTGGTATGTCTCTCTGAGTCCTGTGGCTTGTTTTCTAACTAATGTTTGGTTACAGGAAGGACGAGCAGGCTGCTGATAACATGGAGCAGACGGTCACCATAAGCTGTGTAAGTAGTGGGAATATTCTAGTGTTTAGTGTTTCCATTTTTGTTTTTCGTTCTTTTCTTTTTCATCTCATAGAAGACGATTTCATATTAATATTACATGATTAGTTTGAAGTGTAAAGACATTGTTCTGTATTTCACTAGGTTTGTTATTCATTTGTGTTTTTCGCTGCATCTTTTCCCTGAACGTTTATCTTTACTATTCTGTTTCTCCTCGTTGCTCCTGTTAATCATTGTTTTCCATGCGATCCATCTCTTCTCCAGGACTCGGACACAATAAGCTGCGATCAGAACGCCAACAACAGCGAGAACAGGAACCACCAGTCGCCATGCCAACCGAACTCTGGCCAGAACCCCCACCTTCAGTTGTTTCCCGACAACCAGTGGGAGGGTACGTACCACCATATATCAGGTATTCCATCACGATTTGTACAGTTTTAACATCCAATTAGTGGAAAGTGTTTGATCTAGACCTGTATCCAGTTATTTATAGTGTTTTCCCCTTGTCTGCTATATCTGTCATTTAATTGAGTCCAGGTAAATGCTAATGAAGGTAGAAACAAATCAAACCAAAGGCTGAAAACGCCTGCGTCTTTTAACCAAAACGTTCATGGTAACGTTACCAGCTGCTATTTTCCTTCACTCCTCCGTGCTGCTGTTAAACATCCAGTGTGAGTGGAAAGCTGTGAACGGCATCTTTTTCTGGCCGTGAAGCTCGATGCCATGTGCAGTGGTGCGTGAAAGTTTGTGATTTGTTGTCTTATCGAGTACCCTTAAAAATCTGACAGAAGCCACATTTTTTAAAGAACTTAATCTTGTTCCTCTCCTACGAAACAAAAACAAATCCTGGATGTTTGTGGGTTCCCCAATTCAGATTCAGGTCAGGACTCGTACTTGGTTATTTGTATAAACTTCATTTCCTCGTTCTCGCATCCTGCCCACTTTTTTCTGCGGTTCAGTCCCACACAGTGATGCAATGTCTTTTTTTAAAAGTTGAGTCTACCGTGTATTTATGTAGAAAACAGACTCAAGCTTTCAGGTGCCACTGTGTACTGAATGAATGTCGGGGAGTGAAGTTATGAATAACTCACCTCACCGCTCCTTCTCTCTGCTATCTCTCCCTGTCCTTCCTCCTTATTCTTCTTCTGGTCTTCCTCCTCATATCCAAGCAGCGTCACCCCCCTCCCATCTCCACCTCCCTCCCATCGACTTCTCATGTATGCATCTGCAAAAGGAAGGCCACGGTAAGTAGTTTCATGTGTGCCCCCCCGCGCCCTCACCGGCTCTCGTTGGTTTCAGCGGCTTGCTGGTGGACGGAGTGCAGGAGACCCAGTTATCTCATTCTAACCCTGTGTGTGAACTAATGCCCTGCATGTGAAACACTTCTCTCCTTCAGATTTAATAAGGTTGCTGAAGGGGTCTCCCCCCTGCTCCTTCCTGCTGTAGGCTCAGTGGAGAGTCAGGACATCTTTCCCGATGACACTTACTGCCTCCGTGTCGTACCACTGTCTCATTATTGTCAAGACCCCTGTTGCACAGCCTCCTCCTCCTTTTTCTCCTCCTTCCTCTTTGCCTGTTAGCGTAGCTCTGACTGTGCTCCGTCGGGTGTAGTGACTCTGCAGGGCTCCGGCTGCGTCCTGAGGTTGTTCTGCACAGCGCCGGTCCCTCCTGCTGTTTGCTTGTCGGCTAAATATTAAATGAGTCTTCTCCGAGCTGCGTCGACCTGCTCTCAGTCTTATTATCTACTGCCGTCCTCTCCCTCCAGACCCCGTCCCAGCTTACAAGTCCTGGCAGGACGACAGCGAGAGCGGAGAGGCGCAGCTGTCGCCGCTGGCTGGTCGCATGGTTCCTCTCCCCCTGCTGCCCCTGGAGGAGGACAACGAGGAGCAAGAGGGGGAGAGAGCGCAGGATGACTCCCCCTCCTCTTCACGCACTCATCCTCACATCTTGGCGCGACGTTTTCTGGATTTCGGGGCGCACAGCACCCAGCGCTTCCTCCCACAGGATCCAGACGCCACCTCCCCCACCAAAGCACAGAGGTACGCTGCAGGCTGCAGGCTGGTGCCTCTCAGCCAAAAGCAGCCAGGTGGATTCACCCGCTGAAGGTTTAGAACAGGTCATACCAATTGATGTTGGGCATTGTAACTCCAGGGAATGGACTAGAAGGTGTTTGTGAGCTTACCTGTGTGCTGCTTGTGTCAGGTGATGTTTGTGTGGACTTTGACCCGACACGTGTGTCCTCAGGCCCAGACGAGCGTCGTTTGGCTCCAGAGAGGCCATGAGAGGAGATTCTGTGACCCACCAACTCACTAAGAAGCTTCAGCATCTCAAGAAGAAAATCAAACAATTTGAAGAGCAGTTTGAGAAGGAGAGGAACTACAAGGTAAATTGTGAAAAGCACGGAAACATTTCAACTGATTGTTTTTATGTTTAGACATATATGTTTAGACCCATATAATGAGTGTAAGCATTTCCAGGTTTATATTCTAGACCTCACAGCTCATGGCTCCTCTTCAGGCCTGTTTATCAACTGCCTTCAAAGTGTGATTCATTTGAGTGTGATAATTAAATAAATAGATAGATAAGTGTGATTAATCATTGGCGACAGACAGCTGAAAAAAAAAGAAGCATGTTCCGCTACTGCCCAAAGGTTTGAGTTTGTTTTTTTGCTATCAGAAGTGCTGGAGAATGTTTAGATTAAACTTTAACAGCTACTGCCAGTTTGCTGCTCTGTGCTGGAGGCAGCCACAAACGGTTATAATGTGAGATTCAGCATTTTTAGGATTTAATGTTTCTGATCTCTAACACAAGCCGAGCGCTTTTATCGCTGGTGCAAATCCTCTAACCTGTTGTCTTGGCTCTTGTCGTGGCTCTGTGCTTTCGCTCCGCAGCCCTCTCATGGAGACAAGGCAGCTAACCCCAAAGTTCTCAAGTGGATGACTGACCTGACCAAGATCCGCAGGCAGATCAAAGGTAGGGCTGGAGTGCACTCGCTCCTCTTCTGCTGGTGGTGCGTTTGTGTGTGGGGAATGAGAGCGTGTGCCATCCTGTTCCACGAAAGGACAGCCTGACCGCCTCCCACTCCTAACCCTCGGCCTTTGCCCCAACATTGCATGTCTGCTGGTCTAACAGTCAAACACACATGCACATGTTCAGGGCCGACGTGGCTCTCACATGCGTGGCTCCCACCCTCCAATGTGCTGGTGCGTCCTTGTGAACCCACATCCATTACCCGCAGGGCGAGTTCAGTAAGGTGAAATGACATCAAAACATAGTGACAAGCGAATCGCATAATGTCCAATGGGACGTGTCCGGGGGGGGGCGTGGATCCTCCCCGACACACGAGCTTGTATGTTCGCATTCTTTCATCGTACTGAACCAGCCCCGGGACCCTCATCCACCTCCTCCACGCGGGGTGGCTGCTCTCCTTTCTGGAGGAGGCAGCTGGCAGAAACATTTCTCTTTGTTTCCAATCAAACTGAAAACCAATAACGCGAGCACCCGCTCTCCACTTTCCTCCTTCCTCCCTCTTTTGCCCAACGACCGATTGATTGATTGATTGGCCCAACCAGGACGCCAGCACCACCTTTTACCCAGAAGCACGCTGAGGCACCAGGCTTTGCTCCATTCACACAGACGCCACCATGCTCCCTCCTCCCCCTCCTCCTCCTCCTCCTCCTCCTCTATCTGCTCACCTCCCCATCACACCCCCACCCCCCCTCTCCACCCCTGCTCAGGCCTGAGCTCTAGACCGTTGCACCTCAGTAAGTACAACCCCCCCCAGTAAGTAGACATCACGACACTGTGAAGGCTCTTATACACCATGCCGGCGCTCAGCTGTGGGGAACATCTGGATCATCTGTCTTGTCCGCTGCATCGGACCCGGTTTTGGTTTTTCAGATGAGGCAGTAACCCGCACACCCAAACCCATCCACCCATGTGTGTGATGAGAAAAAGCCGAATAAGGATCTCTGGTTTAACAGAACTTGGTATTTTATGGGCAAAGCCGTCTCCATAGTTACCCTACACACGGGGGGGTGCGGCTGGCGGTGGTCTGTGGGGTGCACTGAGGAGTGGCAGCTTCTAAGGGACGCAGCAGCCACCGGGGGGGGCGTCGGTCTGGTGTATAAGAGGCCTGACAGCGGGTGAGGCAGCCGTGTGAGAGCATCTTGTTTTGTTGACGCAGCATGCCGGCATGAGACGTTAAGGCTTAGAGCTGAGGTGGGGAGGTGGGTGGGGTCTTAATCCACTAATGGACAGGTTTGGGTACGAGCTGGGGTTAACCATTACAAACCCTTTTATATAAAGTCATCACCCAAATGAAGGGGGGCCGAGATGCTGGTGTGTGATATTAAGGGCGGATGTTATGTGTCGGTCCAGGTTTGTCACGTTTCTGTGATTTTTCTCATAAATCGCATCAGGAAAAAGCACAGTGCTGCATTTCTGGTTTCTTGTCGACGCATGTTTCTTTTTGTGAGTGGCCGCCTCCCCCAGGGCGGCTGCATGGCCTGACTGCCCGTCAGCCGCTCCCTGTGCCGTCTTCATGTCTGCCCCCCCCCCCCCCGTCCTAACGGCTGACGTCCGCTGTCCGTCCCACTCCAGATGCTAAACACTGTGCAGAGAGTGAGCTCAGCCCACAAACACGTCCGCGTAGCAACACCCTACCCAAGAGCTTTGGCTCCACGCTGGACCAAGACACTGGCGACGCAGCTGGGGAGGTCAAAGGTCAACGTCCCACCAGGGAGGAGACGCTGGAGCTGATCCAGTGCAGAGTCAAAGGGAAGAGGCAGGAGGACGGCTGGCCAGATGACATCAAGGTGAGGCCAATCACATAAATAGTCTTTACTGTCCCTTAGGGGATATTTCTGAGTAAGTTATGGAGGGGTAAAGTTACAAAATGCAGAATTGTTATGTCCCGTTCAGCCACTGCCCCATCATCAGATTTAACTCAGAACACAGATATGAACGAATGAAATCACTCAATGGCAGCCGAGTTCTTAACAAAAAAAGTTGTTGAAAGTGTACTTTCATTTGGAGATTAGATTCAGAAAAATCCAAACAAAGCACCAAATGTTTGACCGGGAGAATGCCCCCCTGGGACTGTGTGCTTTAATGTCTCCATCTGTGTTTGTAGAAGATGACCAAAGAGCAGCTGTCCTGTGAGAAGATGGTGCTTCAGAAGAATCTGCTTCACTACGAAGGCCTGCACGGCCGACCGGTGAGCGCCGCCGTCCGTCAGAGCTCCGGGTTTCAGGGGAAAGAGCTTAAGCCAACACGTTCAAACATACCCCCCCCCCCCTCCCATCCCATCAGGTGACCAGGGAGGAGCGTCTGGTGGTGAAGCCTCTCTACGACCGCTACCGACTGGTCAAGCAGATGCTCACCAGAGTCAGCATCACGCCCATCACGGTGAGATGGACAGACACCGCCGGCGCCACGGCAACAGGCGCCACGGCAACAGGCTCCCGGACGCCGTTCTGACCCCCACGCTCTGCCACAGGTGTCCCCCTCCAGCAAGAGGCGCAGTCAGATCCTCCAGCCAATCATCGAGGGCGAGACGGCCCACTTCTGGGAGGAGATCAAGGAGGAGGAGGAGGAGGAGCGCAACGCCGGCGAGGAGGAGGAGCGGGAGGAGGAGGAGGACGAGGAGGAGACGGAGGGAGAGAGCAGCGGCGGCGAGATGCAGAGCTCCGAGGTCATCATGGCCTTCGACGCCATGACCCCCACCGACGGGTCCACCAGGAGCCAGGACCAGCCGGACGGCCAGGGCAACTGTCCAATGAGAGACAAGATGGAGGAGGGGTCAGGGAGGCTGGCGCTGGACCTGCGGCTGTCCAGCTCCAACGCCTCGTCCATGTAAGAGCACACCGCCGTTTAATAACCGCCTCAGAGCCCGCCGGTCCTCCATCAGTCTGAAAAGTTCCACTGTGCAGGAATTATGGAGAGGACTTTGGAAAATATTCAGCCTGGCAGCTTGTAGTTTTAACAAGTCTGCTGGAGAAAAAGAAAAGCGAGTCTCTCCAGTTTTAAGTGTTGTGTTAAGAAGTTATTAAAATAATTGAATGTAAAAGAAATAATGAAAAAAGTCCTCTGGAGAAGTCGGAGCTCTTCAGGCTGGGTGAGGAAACCATGTCTGAGGTGTTTAAAGCGTGTGTTGTTTCCCCCCCCCCCGTCTCCCTCCAGGCCAGAGCTGCTGGAACAGCTGTGGAAGGCCAGAGCAGAGAAGAAGAAACTGAGGAAGACCATCCGAGAGTTTGAGGACAGCTTCTATCAGCGGAACGGGAGGTGGGTCACCCGGGGGTGTCGTTGTGATAGGATTTTTAGAAGAACCAATGTTTGAACTGAACTGCACCATTTTAGCTTGAATTGAAAACATAAATTACAGAGATTAGATTCAAATGGAAACCATCTGAAATCCCTATTTGGGAGGGAAAACCACACACAAAGGTGACCAACAGCCCCCCTTCTCCCACAGGAATGTCCAGAAGGAGGACCGGGTGCTGATGCTGGAGGAGTACAGAGAGTACAAGAGGATCAAAGCCAAGCTGCGCCTCCTGGAGGTCCTCATCAGCAAACAAGACTCCTCCAAGTCCATCTAGACTCTGCCATCAGAAAACCGCTATCACCGCACACGTCACCAGCCGCCCCCCCCCCTCACCCCCCCCGGCTCACATCACAGGACTTCCACCTCCTGAGGAGGTCTTCAGCCACCCGGGCCGACCAGAACAAACGGGCTGGAATCAAACAGCAGCCTCAGACGTCGTGCTCCGAAAGTCCCAAAACTGGCTTTCCTTTTCCCATCTCTGTCTGTGACTTCATATCATCTGGAACAGGAGAAGAAGAACCCGTCTGTCACTGTCCGTGCTCCTCTTGTCCTCCGCCCCCTCCCTCCATCAGCGGTGGGGAGCAGGAAAGACAAAAGCACCGGCTTTCCTCTGGACTCCTGCGGGACGGTCGGGCTTTTCCATGTTTGGGAAGCTGTGACAAGTCCCTCTGTTTCACCTTTTAAAATGCAACGTTCAGAACTGTGTGTTCTTGTTTTAAAGCGAGAGTAGAAGAAGAATAAATAGTTGGGAGACATTTTCCCAGATAGAAAGCCTAACTTTAACGAAGGACGAGAGAAGAACTGCGGCTTTCATTTGTTTGTTTTTTCGTTATTTGTGTTTTTCTTCTTTTTGTATCCCGGTGCACAGCCGGGCGAACCGTTCAGAGAAACTCAGCTTAGTTCCCCTTCGCGTTGTTGTCCTGGCCCCCTCTTTAGACGCAGAAAAACTCCCCGCAAACGCCGCTTTTTGTTCCACAAACCGTCCGGAGAGCTGAGGAGGAGCCGCCGGTTTCCCGGCGAGGCCGACGGCTCTCTGGTGGTCATCCATCGGTGGCTTCTGTGAGGCGCCAACACTGCCAGCAAGGACTCTAAAAGCCCGAGGGAAAGCCTGGGGGGGGGCAGGGGGGGCGGGGGGAGGCCGGACGTGTTCGAGTGCCCTCCGTTTGATTTCCTGCTGGCGGGTCAAATGAGAAGGAAAGGAGGAAAAACCAGAGCTCCAGCTCGGCCTCCTGTTGGGGGGGGGGGACGAGACCCCGCCGGCCCCCCCGGCTGCCCGCCGCTGTTCGGTTTGGGGGCAGATGAGACGAAGAGGATGTATATTTCTTAGCTTGATTCAGAGTTGCCTGCGATCTCTGCTCTGCCGCTTTAAGGCGGGCGAGACGGTCCGAAGCGGGAAGCTGCGAATGGGACTGAAAGTTGAACTTTTAGTCCGTGCTTGTGAAGAATGGGGGGGTGGGTTTGCTGTGTGTTTGTCGGGGGCAGTGAAGTCCGACGTTTGATGTATAAAAAAAAAAGATGTTATTTGCACAGCATTCACAGAATGCAGCCCTTGTGTTGTTTTTTTTTCCATTTGTATTTCTAGAAATCAAGCACTACTTCTATACAAATATAAATATATACTGTAAATAACAAACAAAACAAAAAAACATCCAAAAAGAATGAATGTCAGAAATGTTTAAATTATTTCCAACATAATGTTTGGTCCCTGTTGGTTTATTACATTTGTGATGCCCTGATAATGTGTTTTTGTTTTTTTGTTTTTTTAATTCTTACTCTAGATATTGCTAATGCTATCGCCACCATTATTTTGTGTGATGACAACAACAACGACAACCCTTTTGTGTCTGCTCGGTGTGTGTAACGCCAGCTGTAGACGCTCGCCTGGCGCCGTGTGCAGCCCCTCACGCCCCTCGTGTCGCTCCGTGTACTCCGAGCTAATCTAGAGCAGAACCGTAGTGAGCTTGCATGGCAGCAGAGAACACAACAGTACGACACACAACAGTACGACACACACCGTGTCTCCTTTTCATTGTTTGTGCCATGAAGAAGCAGCAATAACGAACATTTGTGTTTGAGTTCCGGGTTACGGATGGACTGGTGTGATTTCAATGACTGTGTTTTTGTATTTCTACCCACACACACACACGCACGTGCATACACACACACACACACACTGAGTTCACACTCTGCTTTAACCGTGTTTTTACCACCGCTTGGCGTGGGCACTGCTGAAAACCAAAATAATCAGAAACGGGAGCGTCGGCAGACGTCTGAAAACATTCCAGTTTCCCCATCACTCAGCGGGTGGAAACAGCGGTGTTGTTTTTCATTGTGCCGGCATCAGAGTGGTTCAAAACTCACACACTGCGACCTGTAAAACGTCTTTCGTCTCTCCGTCAGTGAACTGTACGCGCAACACTTACCGTTCAGAGGTGCATGTCTCGTTCTACAAACGGGGGGAATTCACAGCAGGAATCCTCAAAGGTGTCTTTGGAACCGGAGCTGCTCCTGGAAATGTTGGAGAACGGATCAGTTTTTATGATCAAATCAAACATGGAAGGTGTATTTTTGCAGAGATTTGGGTTATAGGTCGAAATCTTGTTGCTTTAGGACAGCGACTGAAGGCCTTATAAGGAGCCGAATCCAGTTGTTTTATAGGCAAACTGAGCCGTAAAGAAGAAAAACAAAAAAAAGCAACATTATGACATCTTTGACGTTCTGCTAGAAATTCCTAGATGGCTTCTTCTGGTCAGCCGACATGTGACGCTCTGTTTTATCACATCAGTATACTGTATGTATCTATAAATGTTTTCTTACTTTGAATGTGCTCTGTTGTTTCTTCATTAACAAAAAGGACGAGAAAATACAATCAGTAACAAACATTTACACCTTGAAATAAAAAAGATTTGCAAGCTTGCCATTCCAGTCATTTTCTGAGTCCATTAAATTGAGCTGAATGAGAAGATAAAATCTTTTTGGAGGTTGGTTTGAAGCAACATTTTTAAAAAAAACAGTTTGGTTCTGTTCCTTGTTTAAAAACCTAGGAAATTTTATTACAAAAAAGAGAAAGTGTTACAGTAAACTGTTTAAATTCAGTTTTTGTCACTTCATAAAAATACACCAGTAGTAACTTCTTTTTATATAATTCTATTTATACATTTGTAACATTTGAAATCTGTTTTTCTGTGACTTGACATGTCTGGTTAATATTTGGTGCCCTCTGGTGGACAACTGGGGGCAGCGCCACATCTTTCTTGAAATCAGATCTCATACCTAGACAGAAAACCCCTAAATGTGTTCCTGATCCAGCTCTAAGGGAGACAATTAACAAAGTAAAAAGTTACTTTAGTGTATTCACTACCAGTCTTATTTAATACTTACTGTCAAATGTAACCAAGGCATGAATAAGGTCATTATAAAACATCAGGGAAGCTACTTCAACAGTAAAGTTAAATTCATTTACGATAATTAGGTCTGCGTTTAAACAAAGGTTTCAATCACTTATTTTTACCAGAAGTGAACAGTAGTAACACTTCAAAGGCATTCTTGGACATCATTTACCTGTTTGACCTCCTGGGACTCCACAGATGGGCGTTAAACAGCATTCTAGCCCCAAAAGTAGATTGAAAGGAGATGAGCCTGTACTACAGGAAGTCCATGTTCTTTTCCTGGGAAAGAAAGTAATGCACCTGTTCAGGGGCCGACTGTCGGTTTTAGGTACGACAGCTTCACTGGCATCAGTTCAGCTTTCAGAAACAGAGATGCATTAAAGAAAGCAGTTATTCATCATGAGGTGGTCCCAATGAAATGCCTCCACATCCGCGTGTGTGCTTGATATAACCTTTTATTAGCTTCAAATTGCATATAACTCTTGTTTTATCTAAGATCTGTGCCATCTGTGTTCCATGTAGTTTCCTCAAAGCCTCCTAAAATCAAAAGTGTGACATTTCAGGAGGTTAAAAACAGCACTGGTTGGAGTTTCAGAGCCTCTTTTCCATCAGATGCAGGGGAAAAAAATAGAAATAAAAAAAAAAGGGTTGCTCCAAAAGCCTGCAGCTGGAGCTGTAGTGAAGGCCCAGGCGCGGCTTTTCAGGAGAATACTGTCCTGGTAGCAGTGCATCTAGACGCTACTGCGGTGCCCTGATTGGTTCTTGATGGAAAAGAGGCCGACAACACAAGAGACATTAAGAAGTTTCACAGACAGCTCCTGTTGATAAAACAGAAGAAATGATGGCAGCGGCGGTTCTCACACACCTGAATGGATCACACATGATCGTTCGTTAGGTTCTGAAGCATTTAAACAGGCTCTGCAGTGATTCGGAGCAGACAGCCGACCTGCTGGCTAGGCTGATCCTTTTAAAGGAGAACGTTAAGTAAAAAAAACCCTCCAAACTGCTTCTGTGAGTCTGGCTTCTTAGAGCTATGGCACCAGTCCCGTCTGAGAGCTTCACACTCGTCCCGCATGGAGGCGGAGAGACCGCCGCTGGGACGTTATGAGGCCAAGAAAATGGAGACGCTCTCACTCTCCCAGAGGAAATGCTTTTGCAGTTAGACGAGCGGAAAGAATAAATAACAATCCTACCCTTTGCGTCTTTGACACGGAGGCGCTCCTACAGTGTTTCGCGACACAACACACACACACACACACACACACACACACACACACACACACACACACACAC
>CAJRST010036666.1:4136636-4149022 GCA_907169785.1 Menidia menidia
CACACACACACACACACACACACACACACACACACACACACACACACGTCTGGCTTTAGGTGCTCGGCCATAAAAAAAAAGTCCTCTCCAGTCACGCTGGGACTCAGCTGGCACATTTCTTTTTACAATTGCTGGTAAACGGCTGGCCTTTTGAGGGTGGGTTTGGTCAGTGATGGAGGCAGATGAGCGGCCAATCAGTGACTCCTGCTGGTCTGCAGCGGTCAGTGCAAAAACATCAGAGCATCAGTAGTGTTTCCACGACAGAAGAGTCCCACCTGTGGTCTGCAGTGGTCCTCAACTCATTTGAAAACAATCTTAAAAAAAAAAAAAAATTAACATTAAATACTTCATTTGCATACAAATTTGTACATTCTTTATATTAACTCTAGTTCCAACTGAGGATCTCATCCCACATTCTGGAGCTGCAGGCAGTCGGAACAGAAGTCAAACAGCATAATTCTTCCCCCCCTAAACTCTAGCAGAGAATCTGGTTTTGTCCAGTCTGGTTTTGTGTTTCTTAAAAGCGGACTGCGGTCTCCAGGTTTCTAAAAGCTGCTGATCGCTGCGTCCTGAGACCGCGCGTCTGTGGGGTTAGTTCGGAGTTCCTGTTGGCTGGTGTGTTTTAAAGTGTTCTGTTGCTGAGACAGACAGAAGCGTTACCACACCGCCGTGCACCAGGGCCCCCCCCCTCCGGGCGCTCCGTCCTGGCGGGGACCCGGCCCGCCGTCCACCTCTGGGCCACGTCGGGGCCGCTGATACAGCCGCCCGTTGTGTTGCTTGGCATTTGAAAAATCCTAAAAGAGGTTCTTTGAGACCCACGCCCCTCTGGCTGCTGCTTGTTATGCAGCGCAGGCTCCTCCGGAGAGGCAGAGCTGAGAGGAGACGGCAGCAGAGTCGAGCATTTGGGCACAGATCAAAACCGGATTAATCTGGGACCGCTGGCGGAGGACTGGGGGCCCCGGGCCGTCTGTTCTGGGCCGTTTCAGATGTCCGTTTGGCTGCTGGAGTGGAGCCGTCACCGGCCCGGGCCTCGGGTCATAAGGGCTTGTCGATCACTGCTACGCCTGCGGAGATCAGGGTAGACAGAGAAAAGCAGACGGTCAGATTTCTGATTCCTCCTCGTGACCCGGAACCCCCGCCTGATGAGCCGGGACTGACCGGCGTAGCTGCGCCCGTTGCTCATGTTGGTGGGAATGAGGCTCCACTTGTCTGTGGCCGGGTTGTAGAACTCCACCGAGGAGAGGTTGCAGGAGCCGTCGTCCCCTCCGATCACGTACAGCAGGCCGTTGATGGCGCAGACGCCTGGAGGGGTCAGACAGCAGGACGTTTACACGCAGCAGAAACAGGGACGCACCATTACTGCATCCCCACAACCTCCGGGGAGGAAAGCTCGGCTGAGCCCTGACCTGCGTTTCGCCGACACATGTTCATGTCGCACACCAGCCTCCAGCTGTTGCTCTGGGGGTCGTACACCTCCACGCTCTTCCTCACCAGGGGGCCGTCGTGTCCTCCGGCGGCATACAGCAGGCCCCCCAGCACGCCCACGCCTGAGACGCACACACCACCTCAGTCTTTAGGGCCTTCTTTTGGTTTTTCCCTTTCTGGCTCTTGTACAAAGAACACTTGTGTTTTTTCTAAAATGCTGAATCATCACAATGGGATTTTGTAGGTTACTTTATGGCATGCAAGTTCACACACGTGTGAGGTTTTCTTATGGAACTATTGCATAATTTGTCCACTGGGGGAACTGTTAGCTCACATCAAAATATACACAGAAGCTTCCTGGTGCAGAAAAAAAGAAAAAAAAAAACCCAAAGAGTTATTTACAATGTCAAGCCTTTCCACAGGATCCCCAGCAAACGCTGTACGCCCGTTTTGGTTAGTGTGTGTGTTGGTGTGTGTGTGTGTGTGTGTACCTGCTCCGCTCCTCCTGGTGCTCATGTCGGCGACGTAGCCCCACTGATCGGAGGCCGGGTCGTATTCTTCCACGGTGCTGAGACACTGCCGTGACGCTCCGTCGTAGCCGCCCACCGCGTACAGCTTACCTGCACACACACACACACACACACACACACCACCGTTTACACAAGTCCCGCTCTCACTCAGCCCGAACGCGCAGGAAAACGTCAGCCGGGTTCCTCCCACCGTCGACCACCCCGACTCCCACGCTGCTCCGGCGCGTGTTCATGGAGGCCACGTACAGCCACTCGTTGGTTTTATGGTTGTACACCTCCACCGTCGCCAGACCTGGAACGGAACCACCAGAACCAAAATAAAACAGAGCATTTTACAGGCTTTTGCTACTGTGTGCAAATGCACCTTTCCAAACGGGTTAGCTGGGAAAGCGTGAGCAGAAAGTGTGATGAGAAAAACTGCTCTGAGAACTGAAAAGGTGTGAGCCACATATGGCTAAAAACAAAACCAAAAAAATAAAAACATAGCCTTGTTACTAGGCTAAAAAGCAAAGTGCAGTTATCCTTCAGACCCTCGCTCACATTTGTGACAAACAAAGAAAACAAAAAAAAATTAGCTTTTATTTTTCAAAAAAAAAACAAACAAAACTTTAAGAAAAAAAAAAACAGTGTGGATGTAACAGTTGCTGGTGGATAGTTGGAGGAGTACCTATGCTCCCGTTGAAGCCGCCCACCGCGTACAGCACGTCTCCCAGCACGGCGGCTCCCAGGGTGCTGCGTCTCTCCTGCATGCTGGCCACGGCGCTCCACTGGTCCCGGCCCCCGTCGTACACGTCCACCGTGCGCTCCCGCAGCGAGCTGTTGAAGCCTCCCACGGCGTACACCCGGCCCGCCACCGACACCACGCCTGGGGGGGCGAGGGGCACCGGGTTTGAGGGCGGGGCCGGCTTTGGGGCGCGGCCCCGCTCCAGGACAGGGGCCCCCGGCTCTCACCCACCTGCCCGGCAGCGCCTGGACGGCAGGTCCGCCACCTGGTACCAGCGGTCCTCCTGGAAGTCGTAACACTCCACGCTGCGGATGGCTTTGGGGGCCTGCCCGCCCACCACGATCATCACCTGCGGATGGACACACAGAGGTGAGAAACGTGCGGCGGAGAGGGCAGGTGGACATCGTGCATCCTGGGACGGGCTGTGTCCCGTCCAGGCGGTTTTTCGGACCTTGGGGATGCTGACTGGAGTCCGAGGCCGTGTCCGGTCCGTCTTGATGAGGTGCCGCTGGTCAGCGGGCAGCAGGTGATACTTCATTGCTTCTATGAGAAAGTCTTTGCAGGTGTTGTTGTTCTTTATCAAAGCCTCCTCTTCCACGATCTGTCAAAGTGAATGGGATTAAAACAAACGAGGAGCTGTGAGGATTCCAGTGAGGATTAGGAGTTTATGCACAGGCATACTTAAGGAAAATCAGACCTAAAATTGTTTCATTTCTAAAACAGAGAATCTTGTTTTCATTTTAAAAAAAAGAATCAAATAAGAGGAAAAATCCTGATGAACCTCAGAAGTTTGTGTATTTTTTGGCATTATTGTTAACTGTGCTAGTTTTGTGGTTCTGCTGACTCTTTGTGTACTGTACTGAAGCACATATGAACTCGTACATCACCTGAACCAGGTAGTCCCTGGACAGAAGAGGAAGTCTGACGTGCTCCATAAGTTTGGGCATGAACTCCAGACGCGCTGGTTCATCGTGTTTGATCCAGGTTATCATTGCCTCAAACACCTAGGAGATGGATGATGAGCAGAGGGAGGCCGAAGTGAAGAACACTCGAAGGAAAGAAACAAAGATGCGGACCGGTGTGTGTGTGCGTGGCTCTAAACACCTCCAACGCCTCAGCTTCAGACGAGGCCCTCTCTTAGTTTAAAATGCCAACGCTGAATCAGCATCTCGCAGATCTCTGCTTTTTGATGAAACCCGTCTGTAATCTACTGCTCTGCCTTCACTGGTTCACACTGAAAGGCTGAAAACGGATCATCGTTCCACACCCACAGAATCCTTCTACTCTTTAACTATTCAGACTAGTTTCCACGAAAACAAAACAGTAAGCCCTCTAAGATTTGTGACAGAGGATTGTAAGTTTAGAACAAACTGAGACCTCATATTACAGTGTATACACACGCACTTAAAACTCCGCATTTGCTCAACATTTCTTGCTAAGACTTCCCACATGTCCTCCTGGAAACTGTCCAGAGGTGAGTGGGTGAGTGTTTGCTGCTGCTGGGCTACAGGCCACACTCGTGCAGCTCGTCTGTTCTGCTGACCTGGGTGCTGCTTTCCACCCACTTTCTCATTCCACTCATCACAATAAGGAGCATCGCCTGCCGTTCCTGATCTTGACAAGATAACAGCGATTTCCGCAGTGCAATCCCTGCATCACACAGCCTCCTGTGTGATGCAGACAGCCTCTAGACAGATGCTCAGTGGAACTGCAATGGAAGGAAATATTTTATCTTTTTTCCTGAGCATCCACAGAGTGAGTGTGTGTGTGTGAGCTAGTCACAGAAAAACTAAAATCCCCTATTCTTGTCTCCAGGATGACTAATTTTGTGTTTGTTGTATATGTTTTGAGTAAAAGGCTAACATTCAATCTGTCGTCATTAAAATGAAGATGGCCTGTGTGTGCTGTCTGACCTTTTCCTCAGTGGAGACGGTGAGTTTGTCACTTGAGATGAGGCTGCACACTTGCTGCAGAGAAAGGCCCAGGTACTCCTCGCCCTGCACCACCTCTGTGAAATGTTGCTCTGAGAGGCACAAACCCAACGTTTCAGCCAAAGAACCCCAAGACACCCGGACAAAAAAGTTCCACCATTTTCATCCTGCGTGACCGTGGGGGCACTCACCCGCGTACGCGTGGGCCTGGTTCAGAAGCTGTGAGCACGTGTGCAGGTCAGCGAAGGCTCTGATGCCCAGGCAGTTGGTGGGGTGGAGCTGCGACTGCAGGAATTCGCAGCAAACCTGACGAACATCCATTAGCTGAAGGAGACTGGCTGCTGGGAGGAGAACCTAAAAAATAAAGAACACAGATTGAACTGGTGCCTTTTATCTGTTAAAAATCAAACACGTGTTTAGCATTTGAAACATCTGAAGAGTTGTACTGAAGTTAAGGTTTCGTCAGACTAATCCTCTGTTTGACAAGCAGTCTTTTTTTGTTTAGAATCACGTGTCTGTCAGGTTCAACAGGCCGTCAACCTACTGTTGACGAGCACGAAACAACATCCACATCAGGCTAAAGGGTCAGTGAGACGCTCCGTCTGACCACTTGCTAATCCTCTGCTCGTCTGTTTCCTGCTCACAGCTGCTGTGAAGCTCTGCATACTCCAAAGGGCATCATAAACCCCTCAGAAGCTGTCACAGAGCAGCTGTGACACACACCCTCAGACCAGACAACCCGCTTAAACAGGAGAAAAGACACAAAGTTAGAAGTCAGTCCCTAAATATGAGCAACTTGCCAAAATGAACAGCAGTTACACAATCACGAGAGTGGCAATCAGACAGGCAGGCTGCTAACAGTGAGAGGATTTCCTGTTTCTCTCCATACACATTTCCTGCACTAATAATCAGAGGAAGTCTCCTGGCTGCAGCTGGATAAAGCCGAGCCATGAGCAGAGCCACGCATCGCAAAAGTGAACGCCACCAGATAAAGAAGGCCTCAATCCTCCAATAGCAGCCCTTACAAATAAACATCTGCTTCTCAAGCAAGTTCCCTGTGACCTGCAGACAGGGGGGAATCAAAACTGGAAGCCATCAGGCCTTAAACTGCACCTTCACTAGCCAAGTGATTACATCCAAGTACAAAGCCTGTTCTCAGGGCTTTCTCTTTAATAGCTATAAAGACTGAAAAAGTCACTCTCACAGATTATTTAATGAAGATATAAAGTGTTTTAATTATTAAATTAACTACTTTTGACTGGAAAGTCCCTCGTATGCTGACAAACCTAATATAAAAACCGAAACCACGGCCCTGTCTGTTGGCTGACTTCAGCACATGAATCCGGGAACATTTTGAAAGCCGCTGCTTATTTTCTTACTCTGACATGTTTTGCTTAAACTGAACAAAAACAACCACAAAAAAAAAAGGTCCACACAAAAGACAAAGGTCAAGGCAGCCATTTCAAGCTTCCCTCTCAACAATAAGGAAGTTCTGACTAATGTGGCATTTCTGTCGGGAGCAGCTGCTTTGACTCAATTACTTAAAGCGTAAATAAGTGGGAATGTGAGAATATGAACAGAGCGAGGGTTTTGAAAAGTTGCTCCCCGGCAGCCACATGTTTAATTCTTCAGTGTTATTCCTCCAACAAGGGACAGGAAGAGCCCAAAGCACCATATGAAAGGAAACCACAAAAGGAGGCGTTTTAAGTGATTTTTTAAGTGATTCCCTGATAAAACACGACCAGTTTAAAGAAGGAAACTGTGGTTCTCGGACGCCCTCTTTCAGAATAATAATATAAAAACCGACACTCAGACACAGTCTCACCTGGACGTTGTCTTCTGTGACCTCTATCTCAGCTGTGTAGATGTAGTCCACCAGTTTCCTCAGAGTCTGACCGTCCACTTCTCTGATCTCCACCTGATGGGCTTTGCTCTCACTCATGTCACCTGCAAACAGACACACCCAGTTAAGTATTAAGCTACACACACACACACACATCGGATCCCATTCGATAGGCACCCCCTGTGCGTGTACCTGTGAACATGGCGCAGAAGTACGGGCTACAGGACGCCAACACCACCCTGTGAGCTGGCACCTCCACGCTGCCCGCTACCAGCTGGACGTCACATAGCATTTTCTTACTGGAGGGTGGTGAGCAGAAGATAGAAGAAGGCCGTGTTATTGGTGGGACATTCACTAGGTTCAGCTGGCTTGATGTTTAGGCTCTGCTAAGTATTTGGGCGATTTTCCCAAGAGAAAAACAAAACTACCGTAGTTTTTTAATTAAAGTTTTTGTAGATATAGAAAAATACGACATGCAAATAGAGGCCAGAGATTACACATATCCCTCAAGTCAAGTGTGGATCGTATGGCTGCAAATTGCAGTAAAACAGCAAAGACCCAAAGGTCCTTTTAATTAGATGCTGGCCATCGAAGGATTTGAAGCAGCTAAAAAAAACAGGAAAATGTCTCAACATGTCGGCCATGTGCAGCCCTTCATACAACTGGGAGGGAAAATGGTCAAGATGTAGCAGGAATCTTTTGAATATGAAGTTTTTTGTTTAAAAAAATTAAGCTAATTAGCTACAGGCAGACATAATGAAATGCTGCACTGACATTTTCAAAGCAAGGATGACTTCTGTATTAACTCATAAAAAGGGTGACATGTATGCAGGGCTGAATGCTTCTGCACGCCAGGAGGAACACACCTCCTCAGGTCGTTCATCAGCTGGAAGGCTTTCCTCATGTGCGTCTGGTTGAAAGTGTGCATGCCCCCATTCATCGTGTCCTCCTCTGAATCGGTGTTGCAGTTTGGGCGTGGCGAGGCCGGTGTGGCCACCAGACTGGTGAGACATGAGAGGCAGTGTCTGGATCATTGGAGATAAATGGGGACCCAATCAGTTAGACAGACTAAAGACACTGGCGTCTTACTCCTCAGCATCAAGAATATTCAAATATAATTTCAATCAAATCAAACTCATCTCACTGTTTGGGATGCCACCTGAAAACTTATGAAGAAGATTTATTAAATATATTAATAGATCAGATTAGTTTATTTCTGAATCCATCGTTCAATCCGTCACAACTGAATCCTGTAACATTACAAAACACAAAAGAGCCAGGGTGTGTATACTTGTAGCATTGTGCTAGTATTCAAATCAGATAATTACGAGATTGGAGTCTGTCCATTTGGTCCACTTTTAGACCAGATAATTTCAATACCAAACCAGCCACGAAGGCTGCTTACATTTATCTAACCCCTACCAAATGAGAAAATAAGATCCTTTATAATTCTCCCCAAGTATGGAAGTGTCCTGGATCCATCCATCATTTACCATTTTAATTCAGATTATATTTTCTCACAATTTGAACATGTGACAGGATCATTGCAATTTCTTCTAATCGTATAAATTATTTGCTAAATGCTAATTTATATTTATTAACTCACTTATTGCCTTTGACATTAAGTTATTTTTGTATTTTTGACTTGAGCTCTGAAAGGCATTTGGGATAAATTGTGTATAACGAAGAATCTGTTAAAGGCATAAAGACACTTTTCCATTGCTGTCTGCTCAACAGGACAGATAGTTAAATTCATTGGCCTATGTTCGAAGTTACTTTGTGCTAAGACAGTTTGTCGAAATGGGTAAAAAACCCTAGACTCAAATGGAAACCGTTTGTTTCAGATACACTGGCAGGTTGGCTAGTTCTTAGCATCGTTTATCATTCAACTTCGTTGCTAACGTAAGCTTACGATAGCAACGGTTAACAGCCAGAAACCGTCCCTCCAATCACACATTTCACCACTTTCACGTCAAAAGCAAAACAGCTCACATTTGGTGCACTGTGTGACAGCAATAACCAGTTGACACTGCCCTAATGTCAACGTGTTAACTTTGGTTAAGTTAACTGCATCACCTGAGCTGCCAGAGACGGTGGCTAACCAGTCCAAGCTAACTAGTCAACACAGCTAGCTTGAGTTCGTGTGGTCGGGAGCGAGCTTTCGGCTCGTCTGTGTTGGATTTGCAGTTAACGTGTCATGTGAGCTAAAATGTTAACCAGCAGATGTTGAAGCGGCGTGAATCACGGCTTTGCGAAATAATCCCTACAGCTGAGCACACTCACCCCAGCGACACACCGTCCATCCTAACGGAGTCAGACACCACGGCAGGCATGAGAGCGCTGTCCGTGCATTCAAGCACAGATGGAGGATTTGAAAGGAGGATCACTCCGTCTAAAAAACCGCAGACATGGGCGGTCTTTAGAGAACAAGAACAAACACACATGCTATTTTTGCATACTAGAGCCTTACAATATGTAAGAATACCTTTTAAACAATTATCCTAATTTTTCCTCAAAAGGTGAAACATGTATAACTTTTTGATCTTTTATGAACCCAAACCCCACTTAAATATAAGATGAATCAAAGCTAATTTACTCAGTAGTGTCAGTATTGCACCTCATTGTTAGTCATAATGTTTGTCATGTGAAATGTCAAACAATAATGAATCATTTAAGTGCACATTGTATACAAGATGTAGTTTTGATATTCTCTAAGCCCGTAGTCCTACATTGGAGAAATCAGTGCCTACATCTGGTACAGTTTTTATACAGATAATTTATATGTTGATTGTCCTTTTTGACCTACAAATTTAGTGTTTGTTTGATATTTTACCCAGAAATATATTGTTTTGTTGTTCCAAAGCAAAGGTTTAATGAAATGCAGTTTAACAAACATACTATTTAAACTGCTGGACATTTTAAAAGATATTTTAATCATTTTAAAATAAGTCACACAGAATAACCCACTAAGAGTATTGGCAAAATAAACTGGACGTTTGAGAACCCAAAAATAGGTTCAGAGTGAGACCTCTTACCTTCCCTTTACTCTCAAAGTACACCTTTCACCACAATAACATTCACACCGTGTAGTAACATTACAAGGTTTCAGCCAAAGTCCTCACAAACCGAGGACACGCCTTTAAGAGATTTACAGTTTCGGCTCGTAATCCCATCATTCAAATTAAGGCCACGTTTTTGCTCTGCCGACTAATTTTTGCTCAATGATAAATTGTGATCAATCCAGTAACTGATTGCCACCATGTTCTATGGAGGAAGTTAATAAAAAGGATTTTAAAGAGGAATTACAACAAAATAAGTGAGCAGTTTACACATACAAAAAGGTATTTTGGAGCCAAAAGGCTGCATATGCCTATTATAGCCGTTATAAAAAGGGGGATATTCATTTTAACCATTCTCCTAAATCTTTAGGCCATACATGACATGCAGTGTTGCACTCCTCTTGCTCTCTCCATACCATATCTACCAGTTTAAAATGGCCGATGAATGAATAGGATATTTTCAGGAAACACTCCCTCCTTGTGGAGACTTCATGAACTCAATGAGCTTCAGATTAAAAAGGTGAAATAATGAAAAAACGGCAAGAATAACCCACCAAATTTGAATTAACAGGGCGAGATTAGATGAATGTTCAAAACATTAAAAACTTTAATAAAAGCAGAATAAAACATAGGGGTGAACTGAACACATCGATTTCAAAACATCTTTTTAATCTAAACCAAAATTGAAAGAAAAAGAGCCTGTAATGGGACGGCAAAGTGGAAAAAATAAGCCATTTACAATGAAGACAGACCGTGACATTTCTTGAAAATACTTTGTCACGACTTAAGATCAAGAAACTCAAGCGATCGAGTCCCGCGCTGGCTGACACTGCCCCCAAACCACTTAAAACCCTGAGTTCATGATGCAAAAAATAACAGAAACATCTGACAGGTTTGCAAGACAAAAAAAAATAAAAACAAAACAAAAATAATCAATTTGCCAGTTGTGAAGCAGTGACTGACAGAGATTACGGCTTTACAAATGGTTCAGAACAAGTCCTTCTCAAACATAACAAAATACAGTTCAATAATTCACAATTTTTTAGTAGTAAAGTCCATAATGTGTGGAACAAGAGGGGGGTCCGGGTGGGGGAGGCGGGTCCGGGTCAGTCTCATTCATTCTGTGTGGGTGATGGGCACAGCTCATTTCAATAAAACTCAACAAAAGACCGCTCGCCCCCCAACTGGGTTTGTGTGATGTGTATGTGTGTAAATTCAAGTTCGTTTCAAATTTCCCCATATTTATCAGAACCATGAGGGGCAGCAGCTAGTAGCCCCCGCTGAAGCCACCGCCTCGGCCGTAGCTCCCGCCTCCTCCCCCGCCTCTGTACGGCGCTCCGCTCCTGTAGGAATAGTTGCCCCCCTTCATTGCTCCGTAACTCGACTGCTGCTGTCCATAGCCGTCCCCAAAGTCACCGTTGCTGTAACCGCCCCCCAGTTGGTTGTCGTACTCGTCGTATCCCCCGTAACCTCCGTAGCCTCCTCCGCCGCCGTTGTAGCCGCCACCGTAGCCGTAGCCACCTCCATAGTTGCTCCCGTAGCCCCCGCTGTAGCCTCCTCCGTAGCCGCCACCTCCTCTCCCGCCGCCATAGCTCTGCATCCCCCTTCCTCGTCCTCTCCCTCCGCGGCCGCCTGTGGACATTTCCTGCTTAGTGAGGGCTTTCTTCACTTCCACCTTGTTCCCGTTAATGGTGTGGTATTTGGTCAGCGCCGCTTTGGTTGCAGAGTCGGTGTCCTCAAAGAAGACAAAGCCGAAGCCTCTCTTCCTGCCGGTCTGCTTGTCGGAGATGATTTCGGCCTTTTCCACTACCCCGAACTGTGAGAAGTACTCGGTCAGGTTATCGGCCTCGATGTGGTCTTTCACGCCTCCGACAAAGATTTTCTTGACGTTAGCGAGGATGTCCGGGTTGTTTGCATCTTCTCGCGCTATGGCCCTTTTCAGTTCCACGTTGTTGCCTTCGACGACATGTGGCTTAGCCGCCATTGCTGCGTCGGCCTCCTCCGGAGTCGAGTAGGTGATGAAGCCGAAACAGCGAGACCGTCCGAGTTGCTGGTTCATAACCACAACACAGTCGGTGAGGGCCCCGTACTGCTCGAAGTACTTATGGAGGCCATCGTCTGTGGTCTCCACGTTCAGTCCTCCTACAAAAAGCTTGCAGAGTTTCGCCGCCATGATTGACTTTCTTCAGAGGAGGATGGGAAAGAAGCTGTCCTTCTCCTTCTTCATTGAACAACGTCAGGGCGGAACGTTCAACCGCCCCGCCCCCTTGTGATGTCCGGCCCTCTGATTGGACATCTTGAAAATAATCACCACCTCCACGAAAGGCGCGAGCCATTCGTTTTAAAGCTGCTTTCAAGCGCGTCGAAAATTCTTCCAACCCTGAAAACAAAAAAGGGAGGATCTCTACCTTTAGGGTCGTTAGTTTTCATGGATTTGGGTATTTATTATGTTAAGCTTCATATCAGTTACAATCGGCTCTTAATGTCACTTGAACAGTTCAATCGCTAAACATATGCACAACTATTGTTTACATAAAAACAAGATGAATGTCCAACAGTCCCTGAACTGACTGAAAGTTAGGGGAGTTTAGAATTTTCCTCGGCATTAATAAAATACGTGGGGCAGAACCGATACGTGATCTGTGTGAATCTCTCAAGTCTTTTTTATATACTGTACAAGCTTGCTTCAGCTTTTTACTTTAAATACAAATGTACGCCGATATCAGCACTTTGCTTTTAAGCTGTGCATATAATCATTTTCCCATGTAAATGTACTATTCTCATGCAGATTGTTGGCAACTAGCTTCACATAGATCATTTTCATGATTAGATATAAAGTTTTCACAGTTTGAAAATGTACAACCCCCCCCCCCC
>CAJRST010036666.1:4150269-4183700 GCA_907169785.1 Menidia menidia
AAAAAAAAAAAAAAAAAAAAAAAAAAAAAAAAAAAAAAAAAGAAGCCCACCAGATTGTTACTCCATGTTTCAGATAACTACTTTTCATTTGGAGGTTAACTTCAAACGAATAAATAGAACAAAACAGAATATTGTAAGAGTTGAATACAGCAGATTTATGAGTTTAAGTTTCTGTAGTCTGGATATTATAATATATAAAACATTTAGCAAATTGAATCTTCAAAACAAATCGTCTTGTTTATCCAAACCATGGTTCAGATATTGCCATACCCCTTTTTGGGGGAAGGGAAGGAAAAAAATAAAGTTGACAAGAAAAACATTCTCTGAAGGCAAACTCAGGTCATCGGTCTGATGAATAAAGGTTGTTCATTGATCTACAATTAGTCATTTGTGGTGCCCAGTCTAAAATGACTGAAGGTTAATCATAATCCAGAGAAGTACAAAGCAGAGCCTAAGTGTAGCTGGTTGCATTTTTATCTTCCAGAGGATACGTCCACATTATTCAGTAATGTGGAAGAGGTCATATTTGGTCATATGAATGAAAAGGAACCCGACAGCGTGGGGCCAAACTTCCTTATAAACCTGTTGTGAAAACAGACTTCACCTGAGAAGGAGATGACCAATCAGAATGACCTATCTCTGGTGCCCAGTCAGCATGGTGACACGCACCCCGACGCTTTTAGGGTGATGTCCAGGTACCCAGGTTACCATAGCAACCTGGAGGAAATGGGAGAAAAAACAGCATGAGAAACTGAGGACTGAGAGGGATTGTTGTATGAGATACCAGTCTATTTGCTCCAACATTTCATTTAATTTTGGAGCAAAAAGGCATCTCCATCCACCCCCTTATAGTTCAGAGCAAATTAAGCAACCCACCTTCCCATTTTTATTATAAGATTAGCTATATAAAAACTCGTATTGAGCCGATTAAATAATGGCACAGTTGTGCACCACGAAGATATTCCATACAATGTTGACCAACACAGAGTGAAGACAGGTTGATTTACATACCTAGTTGGCTGGATGTGGATATCCTAAAGAGATATTTCAGACTCCTATCACAATCGACCCCAGGTAATCAACAGGGTCCTGATGTAGCCTACAAACAAACTGCTACGGCTATTTTGGCTGGGATAGCCTACTGGAATACAAGTAAGAACACCTAAATATAGGAATAATCAAAGATAAATATCAGAGCCCTCATGTCCACAAATGGTTATATTCAGAAATGTAAAAGAAAATTGTGAGTCATGAGCAATATCTACAAGAAACCACAAGTTTAAAAAACAAGGTCAAACCCTACAAAGCCTACATGCATTGGCTGTGGGTAGACTAGAACCATTTCACCCACCTGTATGGGAATAAACTGTGGAAATGATGCCACGTAACTAAAGAGCAACAAGATGATCTCTTATAAACCTGTGGATAAACTTGAGGAAGCCTGGTTAAATAAGTAAGATAACTAAGCTAAGTGGTATAACGTTTTATTTAAAATGAACATACATAAGCATACCAAAGTGTTTCAACAATATTTTGTTCTCCAGACATGAAAGTATACAATATACATTAGATATTGCTACAGGTAATGGAAATTGAACAATATTTAGACTGAAGCTATTACTATACGTGAGGAATTGAAATACAGTATGGGGGAAAAGAAACAAGGACTCTAGTTCTCCGGTATCACGTTTCGCCTTTGCTGAAAGTAATTATACAAATTGATGAGCAGGGTAACATATCTAGGAAAAACATAACATGCTTTCTCAACCTCGTACATTGAAAACTCACACTAAATTTGCTCCAGAAAACAAAAAAACGAATCCAGCTGCTTAAAATTTCCAATATTAAAATAATCAGGAACTTCTGGAAAAAAACAAAAAACAATCCTACATCGAAATTGTCAAAACAACGAATGAACGCAAATAAAAAATAATTCAACTCTAAACGACAACTGCACGCTGGCGGCGTGGGTACATAATAAAAAAGGGATCGCTGCACGTGTAATTCTTCGTTTTTGTGTGTCCTAGATGAACGGCAACAACGGCTGTTCGTTATTATCAGGTGTTCTGGGAAGTGACCTTCCTACCTGTTTGGGTTTTGAGGTCTTCTTTTAGATTAGGGGGGTCTCTGTGTCCGTATCTCTGCCATGGTTGGATTTCACGGCAGACGCCCCGTTACTGACTTAACTTTTGCGTCCAAATCCTGGCTGTGTCGTTTGTGGCAGGTCGTGGGGGGGAGGGAAGGGTCGTCGTTATCCATTGTAGAGTCTCGTTTAGTAGCCGCCGCCACCGTAGCCTCCCCGGGGGTAGCCGCCGCCACCTCCGCCGCCGCCTCTGGTGTAGGGAGCAGCGCTCCGCTGGCCCCCGAAAGGCCCCTTCATTGGACCATACCCTGAAGAATGCTGGCCGTAGCCGCTACCAAAGTCGCTGTAGCCATTGCCTCCCCCATAGCCGCTTCCCTGGTCGCCGTAGCCACCCCCATAGGGCCCTCCGTAGCCCCCGTAGCTGCCACAGTTGTAGCCTCCGCCATTTCCGTAGTTGTAGTTTCCGCCATAATCCCTGCCGCCGTAGCCATTTTGATTTCCCCTCATGCCTCTGCCTGGTCGGCCCCTCGGCGCCATTCCGGTTCTGTTGGCTGCCTGCATTTCCTGCTTGGTCAATGCCTTCTTAACTTCAACTTTGTGTCCATTGACGGTGTGAAACTTCACCACAACAGCCTTATCGGCCGCATCGTGATCGGTGAAGTACACAAAGCCGAAGCCCCTTTTCTTACCGGTCTCCTTCTCTGAGATGACTTCGGCCTTCTCGACTTGGCCGTACTGAGAAAAGTATTCGGAGAGGTGTTCTTCCTCGATGTCGTCTTTCAGACCACCTACGAAAATTTTCTTGACTTTAGCGAGGGCTTCGGGTTTGTTGGCATCCTCCCTCGCCACGGCCCGCTTTACTTCGACAGCGTTGCCATCGACGGTGTGCGGCCTGGCCGCCATGGCTGCGTCGGCCTCCTCTGGTGACGAGTAGGTCACAAAGCCGAAACAGCGAGACCGCTGAAGCTGCTTGTTCACGACAACGACACAGTCGGTGAGAGTACCGTACTGCTCAAAATGTTTGCGCAGGCCATCGTCATCGGTGTCCACATTCAGTCCACCGACGAATAGTTTGCAGAGTTGGTCACTCATTTTCCCCCAAAATGATTACGAGCTGATGGACTTGTTTGACTACGACAGAGTGCCGTTCTCAAGATGGCGGAGGAGGAAGAACGCAGCTCTATTTATACGTGACGTGCTGACGACAGCAAGCTTGACGACGGTAGTTAACGCCCTTTCCGGTTGAGGGGTTCTTTGTAGGAGATGAAGGCAAACGCGACCATCACGAATTTAAACCACGAAACAAGGGCAACTTTCTCGACAAAATTCCTGCCGCAAATTGAGCTCGGCCCTTCTTAGTTTCTCTTGTCACATCGGTTTAAAAAGTTTATATTGGTTTCAGTTGTAGCCATTTTTAAACAACTGTTTATGAACATAAAATTAGATTACACTTAACCGTTTAACTGTAAGATAAATGATCAACCACACATCACGAAAAACGACTTCCTTATGTGGGTGTTGATTTAGTTTAGTATTAAAAACATAACCCTTGTTGATAAACCTAGTCAATAAACAAAAGGCTGTTTTCTTATGCCATCATCCAGCTGTAGGATAATATGAAAGGTGTTTTTGTTTTCTTTTAAATTAGTTTTGTATGTGGCAACATGGATTAGCTTATCAAACTCATACCATATCTATTCGTTGATATTGAAAGACAAATCCCCAAATAAATCTTTGAGGAAATTAAAAGGAGGATTCAACATGGGCCTCTTTTCTGTTTATGGAGTGAATGTTGCGAGACAAAACAGGGTATTTAAACAAAACTGAAGGTTTTGCAAGTTTTTTTTTTCTTTTTCCATGAAGATATCCAAAATTGAGTTGGTCATGCCTGAATCTTTTATAATTTGATTTTCTCTACCGTGAAATCTAAAACTGGAATAATCAATAGTGCCCTGCATCACTGAAGAAACCCTCACTTTTTATGATAACCTTATTAGTTCCTTTAGTTTTAGATGAACACAACCGAGAGGCTAGCTTTCCATGTAAAATAAAACAGCCACGCCTCATTTACTACAGTTTCTGACTATTCTGATTAGTTGGGCCCATGAGAACAAAGCAGACACTTCAAATGAAGAAACACTAAAATCAAAGTTTCACTGAAATCTTTATCAGGCATATTGCTCATGAAACAATCCCCGTTTCTATTCTACCAACACAAACACACAAGACAGTCTATGTCTTTACAGATACAGTTTCAAATCACTAATGGACAGAAATGAGGTGGCTATTGGTGAGTTAATAAAACAGATGCAAGAAGCAAGCACAAAACTGATGAACTCCCAATAAATCTGCATTTTGTGGATTGCTTAGTATGAATGTTTGTTGTATGATTTATTTGTGCATTTATTGACACTTAAGTAAAAGTCCCGCTCAGGTAATCCACATTAAAGCACTTTTAAAGTCAAAAGGATTCGGGCTGAGCCGCTCCGTCAAGTGACCCAAAACAAAGTGTTTCGGAAACAAAAATCAACCATTTCACACCCACAACGCTGTTAGTCGCCAAATGTGTCTCAAAAGGGAAAAAAAAAAAGACACGAAAGAAATAAATGCGTGGAACGATGTGAAATGTTGATGAGAAGAGTTTATTTTAATGCTACATAAGCCCTGTCGTATTGGAGTGAGCTTAAACAAAAGGCACAAGACCTAAATATAATATCAACTCTGTCTTATGTCTTCCTTTGTTAAGAGACCATTTTTTTATTTCAACCTATATAATTCTGACTTGGTTATATAGCCAGTATTAATGGAAATTCCATAAATTCACCAAAAAAAGGGCAGAAAAACCTATGATTGTTTTCTTGCATTAGTTTCACTCCTTAGAAAGTTCCCAATACTTTTTTATAACCACCTGCGGAACATGAACCTTTAATGAAAATTGTTGTTTACTCGAGGATACAGTGGGCCGTCTCAGGTTCATGGATACCTGAAGCAAATCTAATTTAAACACCATGAATTTGCTGCCAAAACTAAAATAAAATTAAAAATCCTTATTTTATCATATATAATCATGCAGATGATCAATTCTGACCTCATATTCAGATAAATACCATTAATCTGCAGCAGTGTAAAAGAAGCACATCACAAAAAAAATAAAAAATGAGAAGTGAACAAGCAACCATGTTAGTTTTAAAGATGCCCAAAATAGCCTGTGTTGGTCTGGTTAATGTGGCGATGCCATGTCATGTCGGTAAAACATGAAGAAAAAAAAAAAAAGTCAAAGCAACAACATTTTTTTTTATTAGTTGTAGTAAAATCACACATCTAGCTAGCAGTTCTTCCTCCCGGCAGTCCTTTTGTCTAGACTAAGAGTGAAGGCCTTTAAGATACTGAAAATGTTTATAGTCCATGTGCTTGAATGGATCAGATCAAACAACTTCTAGCCACATCTAAAACAGTCTGAAAGAAGGAAAGCCCAGTTTCTGTGAGATAAAAGTGGGAGGGGGATGGTCAACCTGGTCATCCAGCAGATGGTGAGTGTCAATGGGCCTCTTAGGCCCGTAGGGGGAGGAGGAGGGGCACTGGATCACAGCTCCACTGGTGCTCTGAGCGGGCCTGCTCACAGATGATGGACGACGGGCCGTATTTGATCTTGTCAACACTAAGAAAGGCCATCCGATTGATCACATGATATAAACCTTCTCCGCCTGAGAGAAGTCGAAAACTTCTTTGGTTCTGGGACACACCACTTTGTCATCTTGGCGAATGGACAGAAGAGACTGTGGGGAATGATGGAAAAAAACAAATGTAAGAGGTTTATATGGTGCTGTCTGACAGCCACACAGCAATATCTCCACGGAAGACCATCTCCCAAAGCACTCACGTTGTAGCCATAGACGTATCCATTAGGCAGCATCATGGGAGGGTTGTTTTCATTCATGACCTCCCCAGAGATCTTACAGACTAGTCTGGAATTGGCACAGTGGGCCATAGGAAGTGGCTGAGCCAATTTGTTAAGAGATTTACTGCACACTGGGCAGTCTGGGTTTTTGGAAGTACCATCCTCCTTGTAGCATTGACTGAATTAGGTGTTAAGGAACAAAATCAATGTAATTTAGCAAATAACCGTCAAATAACCCATTTTTGGACACATTGAAAATATGACGAGTCAAAATCAAGGCAGTTGGCAGGTTTTAAGGATACGGCGTCTTGATGGCAGACAGGCCTGCCTGTAGGGTGATGGTGAAAACAGAGTTGTTCCCCAGCTGGTGCAGTCTGTAGTTGTCATACCGAAACTGCTGGATCAGCATTTTCCAGCGAGCTGGATCCAAAAGATCCTGATGGAGTAGAGAGCAAAGGGAGGATTTTAAATATTCAAGCCAAATTGAGTCAGTTTTATTTATGCAACCCGCTTTTAGAAATCTTTAGCTCTTTAGGCTCTGAGGAACGCTGATGAAGCCATTTTAAACAGGTGTGCTGGAGCTGGGAAAAAGACTGTGGACCCTGAGCACCCGGGTAGGGGAAGACTGCTGTAGGGTGAAGCTAATATGTGGCAGTTACCTTATATGGGGAAATGTGTGTATCTGATGGGAAGGCCAGCATTCCCATGACCTGTCGAACCTCATCCAACTGTCCTCCCTCTGCCTGGCTGAAGTGCTTCCTCGCGTGTCTGGTAAACACAGGGACCCCAAAAGCTCAGCAACAGTCTCTGAAATACTGGCCTCAGAAAAAGGCAAAAAGCAATACTGGTAAAGTGTAGAATGTGTGTGTTTGTGGTGGTTCTTCTCACGCACCGGACTGCATCCATGCGCTTGTTCTGTCTGATGAGCTCAATGAACTCCTGGATTCTCAGGCTGAACTCAAGACAACTCTGTCAAAGAAAGAGAAAAGAGCTGCTGTTCAATCAAGCTTCAACCAGTGAACGAGCAGCTAGGTCAACAAATTAAACTTGTGTAAAAGTGTATTTTAGTAACAGCGGTTTGTGCCCAACTGCAGCCCATTGTCAGTGGGGCCGGTAGGTAAAAACATTAAACTGTGCTTTATATTTATACTGCACGGAAATATTTAGTCATCTCGGATGTTTGACCATCGCAAATGATCACTTTATTATTACTTTAAGGCGTTATTTTGAACTCTAAGGTTTCCTTTCTTTCACAGCGTAATGTCAATGTTCATAATCAAAAGGGAGCAATTCAGTTTAAGGGACAACATAGACACTTTAAGCATGGAGATTTAAATGAAGTAAAACACTGTTAAAAGAACACAGCATGAGAAATTATTATGACCGGCTGCAAAATATCTCAGACCTTTGTACAGTTATTCTGCTGTTTATAAAACACAGATGAATGATTTATTAAAAAAGAAAAAAAAATAAGCAGCAGATTCCGTAAAAAAGCTGCTGATTTCTTTTTACCTAAACTAATGTGTTTACATGTAGAACTCTCTCAAACAAGGAGTGGACCTAATGAATGAGTATCGCCCATTCAAGCTACTTCTATTTGTTTCAATTCACACATACTCTTCATTAACATTTGGGCGTGTTCAGCTGCTTACTGCGAGACGTTAACTCCTGTGTCTCAAATAGTTAGAGGGGAAACAAAGCAGTTTTTGAGAAAAACCCTCAGCTTTTAAAAGCCTGTCTCCACCAAAGTGGGCTGAACCAACAACCTTCATCTTGCGGAGGCGAGACTTGTTGTCGTGGCACCAGGCCAGGCAAGTGGCCGTCTCCTGCCTCTCCAGAGACTCCTCGACCTCCTTTGCTGTGAGAAACATCTCGATGTTGACAAGATCCTGACAGCACAAGGGCGTTGGAGAAAATAAGGGACGACAAGAAAAGATTCAGCTTTAGCTCAAATCGGAGTTAAAAGTTTCAAAAAGACATACGCTGCTGAATTGAATGAATTTCAAACCAAGTGTTACCTCTATCCCGCTCTGTCTGGCCAGTTTGACGGCTGTGTTGTAGTAGCCGCAGCGCAGCAGATGCTCCACCATCATTCGGTCCATGCGTTTCTTCTTCCAAAGGTTGACCGAAGCCGGCTGGTCGCTGCTGTGCTCCTTCAGGTGCTCGATGCGCCTCTTGCAAAGCTTGGCGCTCTCGTCTTCTGCTTGAATGGACTCTGCAGCCTTCAGGAAACAGAAGCAGACGTCACAAACACCATCAATCATTGGAAAGTTTACCAGAGCTGGTACAGGAGCTAAGGAGTTGGTCATTAACCTTGAAAGAGGTTTCAGTGAACATGAAGCCAGCTAATTTCATGGTGTAGCGGTTCATTCAGTTTGGAAAACAGTTTTCTTACATTTTGAGGAGGACATAATCTGTTAAAGGGGCTCTTTACTTTTGATGTCTACAAGAACGTTTTTGTAAAAGCTTTTCTGATCTATGGCTTTTCTGGAACAGAATGACTCTGCTCTCCGAGTAAATGACTCCATATTTAGTCATCTAAGAAGTAAACTACACTGTGTATCAGAAGTTTTACATATGCAGCTTTAATTGTTCGATTATGAAAGAAAACAAGAAAAGAGATGAAGAAAATGAAAACCAAGTACCTCCTGGATCCACATGAATGCAAAATTAATGGAAACAAACGTACAAGTTTTGAGTTCTCATGAGGACATAACTGGAATATGAAGGCTGAAATATGTGTTTCACAAAGATGTGAGTGGGACTCAAATCAAACAATGGTGATGAATGTTTGTTTTTCCAGAAGAAAACACGTTTTTAGGACGGAAAATTAAATCGGATTGGGTTTGTTGGGAAGTCGGGCTCTGACTACATGCTTTGAGTCCATTTTTAAACAGTTGCTTAAACAACTTGCCAGACAAACAAGCCACAGAGGCCCCAGTTTCACCAAAATAAAAGGACCCACAGTCATAGAGAGGCGCCTCTTTTCCACAGTACATAATGTGGCTTTCAAACCACAGCTGAAGTGAGATCCTCTGTGACCACTGTGATGATGTACGTCCGTCTGTAACTGTTCTGACATTTGAGCTTTTAAACTCCTCACATGTAATTGTGATTGCCTGTTCCACTGGCTTTTCATATCCATTCATGCCATTGCTGCTCATAAATAAAGGGCCTTCATTTCTCATTTGGCACAAAGTCAAATGATGTCGTTATAGCATTTGGTTCTCTAACTAACTCTGTGATTATAAAGCAAACACATGTTCTCATAAAATACTATCAGTATTAAGCTGTTAAACACCCAGAGACAAACAGCAGGGGCCAGTAAAACCAAGCTTAAAGAAGATGCATGAGAAGAGCC
Organism: Menidia menidia; assembly: GCA_907169785.1. Lineage (NCBI taxonomy): Eukaryota > Metazoa > Chordata > Actinopteri > Atheriniformes > Atherinopsidae > Menidia > Menidia menidia. The sequence continues at coordinate 4,159,612 of CAJRST010036666.1, forward strand.
AAAAAAGTGACTCAAGGCTCAATCTGTAGGGGATTTTCCTAAATATATAATATACTCGTGTCATGAATAACGCAAAATCGCTTAATCTTTGGGGATCTGCTCAGTTGGATGACATTTCAAGAAAGGTCCGAAAAAATCCTCAAAAATCAAGTGCAGAGTCTGCTCTTTAGGTCATTATGTAACTAACTAAAAGAGCAAATATCGTGTCAGTTTTCAAACTGTACTGAAAGAGGAATGTCTCTCAGAAACCACTGTAAATAATTTGATGATCCTTCCACAGACAAAGCTTTAATTGAAGCACTTGACAGTAACGTCGACCTTCTGTTACCTTTTATATTCTGCTTTTTTTCGTTTTCCGAAAATGAACACTATTGAGGACAGAAATTCTGGTATTTCACAGTATCTGTGCTTTTTCCATTAAAATGTCAATTTTAAGAGGAAAAAAAAGCTGCTGTGCTTTTATATTTCAATCTAACTTAACATAAAGAGTGAAGACGATCATTTGGGAACTCAAAATGGCTGCAGGTGCTCCGCATGCCTCACCTTCCTTTTCAGGGCGCTGAGTTTCTCCACCACTCCGTCCAGCAGAGACACCACCGAGTCGACCACGGGGAAGCTGCTCAGCGTCTTCTCCAGCTCTGCAACCACCATGGTGACGTGGCTCGTCTCCCGGTCAATATTCTTCTGAGCTGCTCTGAAACGCTTGTTCAGTGTCTCATATGGCACCTGTGGAGACAATTTCACACAACATGAACCACCGATAGACAAAAGGCATCAACACAGGATAATACAGCTGCTCCACTCGTACAGCTCGGCAATGAGGAGGCGGCTCTGCCCCGATGAAGCCGTTAGTTTAAATGGTAATGAGCCGATCACACCTTCTGTTTAATGTGCACTAATGATTCATACAGAATTATATTTACCTTAAGTCACACACTTCTAATAAATCTAACCCAAAGAAGCTCTTCAGGTAAAAAATTCCTAGCTCATTTATCTTTTAATTTAACACTCTTGTTACAAAACCTTTAAAAAACAGCAAAGACCAGTTCATGGGGTAATAACAGCACAATGCATGAGACAAACCAACACATTTCCCGAGGAAATTCCACACGTTGTTTCATTTGTGATATTTATTTGAAAGAATTTAAACTCACAAGCAAAGAACATGGTCAAAGACTATTATCTAAAAAAAGAAAGAAGACCAAAAAGGGCTTCCCCCTCCCGCCTGCATAGAGGATTAGTTTGGACATAACTGAACCAGCTCCATGTGACCCTCACAGTGGAACCTACAGCGAGGCGAGATTTGATCCGCTGAGAGGATTCTCCGAAGAGCAGCATCATGTAAATCTGCCTGAGTAAAGAAATCTGACTGAGGTTTGGGGAATGGGTAGCTGAAGAGCACAGTGGGACCATGTGTGTTTAATCTAGCTGTAAGCCATAACAGATGTGAGTGGCTACTGTGAAAGAACAACAGTAAAGGAATCAAATGTCCAGCAGCTTCTCTAGGACTTACTCCCCCCCCCCCCCATCTTTTTATAAAAGTATTACTTTTTTTATTCAATATCTCCCTTAAAAAGAAAGAAGAATTTCACAGGAATAAAATTGCATGATTATATAGTTTTAGAGGAACTAATGAAAGCACATGGTACCATACATAATATTTCATGTTTGAGTGGTGACATCATGCAGAATCACCAGAACCCAGATGAAGACAGGCCTTACATAACACGTCAGCACGAATTTACAGGAGATTCTGCCTTTCCTTCTGCAAGCTAAACAACTCAACGATTCTCTCTGTGCATGTGTGCATTTCATCCACAGGCAAAACCCAACACGATGGAAAACGGCTTCCGGAACGATGATTTCCTCTCACTCAATCTTCTACTTTACAAACCCTTTAAAACAGAAGCTCAGGCAGACATTTATTAAGCAGATTCTACATAAAGAAAAACTATCCCACAGACATGATGGTAAAAATCTTTATGCCACGTATAATAAAAACGGGTTGGTATTTAACTGCGGCAGATCAGGCATAGCAGAAGACATTTTCAGACAAGTGTAACAAGCCATGTATTGTTCAGTATGACTGGCCATTACATTGTCTCTTTTTTATTGCTTTCCCCAAATGAATGAGGAAGAATGAACACATTTCAAACCTCTCAGATCCCATTAGGCTGGTGTTGTAGGAGAATGTTTTATTTAGCCTTTAATGATTTGTCAAGAGGAGGGTCAGCCTGCTTAAGAGAAATCGAGAGGCCGTTTCCAAACAAGGATAACAATAATCAAATAAGGCCCTACAGTAAGGAGCCAAGATTTAGATGAATGCTTCACAACCAAAGGCTAAAATAAATCAGCCACTTTCACCCAGTCTGGCTTTGCTGGATGTAAATATTTAGTCATTAAAACATTGTTCCTTAAGAATCTATTAATCTGATGACAATGACATCAACTATGTCATATTTTGTTGGCTGGGAAGATCCCTCAGGCTGTGTCAGACGCCTCTGGGACATTATTATTCTGCTCAGCATACCCTTGCATGCAACCACCAAAGCCCTCTACAGATGTAGAGACCCCCATTTGATGCCAATTACGACCATCACTCCCATCTTAAAATGGTGCCCATCACTTCACTGCAGCAGAGCCGTCCCCCAGACCACCACAGGCCTGTCTCAGCACGGCCCCCCTAAACGCCGTAACATCCAGCCGCGACACGGAGCACCATCCCCGCCGACACGTCGGTACTCACGGCCCCGCTGGGCACGACGCCGCCGTCCCGCCGCGGAGCCCCGGGCAGCCCGGACCGGACCGTGCTGGAGCTCGTCTCTCAGCGGCGGTGTCGCAGTAGCGTACCGGGGGACGGAGGGGCGGTAGGTGTGTGCGGCGGCAGCTGGCTGGGGTTTCTCTCGCTGGCCATTTTGAAGTGCAGGGAGGCAGCAATGTGATGACACTGCGCTAACTCACGGGGCTGCTTCCCAGCCTCGCGGCGTGGGGGGGACTCGGACTCGGACTCTCTCCCCCCGCACGCCGCCCCCCTCCCCACCACCGCTACCACCCCACCCCCCCAACGATTCCCACCGGTACACAATCCAACCAGCGACAATTTACCGGTTCGACACGTCCGGATGGGGTAGGCTATCCCTATTCCAGCAGAGCGAGCTAGCGTTAACAGGCCGATCACGTCTGCATGTCACTTCTTTGACGTCCTCCGAGCGAAGAAGCAACCATGTTGTTCTACTTGAACAGTTAAAACCGCCATTAAAGGGACCGTTCTCTCTCTTCGAAACAAAAACCAAAGTGTCATAGCTACTAAGTCTATTCACACAAAAAATTATGGAGCGACATAGTATCAGATACAGTCAACAGCACGCGGCGTTGGCAGAGGTTTGCATCAATCCCCGACATGCCACAGTTAACTGTGTGGTCCATCTGGTCAAAACCAGGCTAAAAGTTAAGCTAGCAGCTGTGGAGCCACTGAAACCCTCATAGCTGATAAAAGAAAATTAACTCGTTGAGAAAATAGCTAACCAACCGCCACCGCCTGTCATATTTCACAATTGTAGATTATTTCTTTACAAATCTGGGTAGTAAGTGGACGCTAGCTACCCAGCTAGGCTAGCTCAGCTAGCGTTAGCCTCCCTGTCAAGCTGGCTGTCCTCGCCATCTTATGAACAACAAATTCACGCTCTCCAGACAGAAACCTGAGCATCGTGCATTCCGCAAGCTTTACACTCATCAGACTATCGATATACATCAGTCTCTTTGTTGTTTACCTTGAGGGTGGGATATTCTTGGACTTTAAGAGCCATGGACAGTTGAGATGCTGTCTCCTGCACCGCCATCTTGGTTTTGTGGTTTTCTTATAGTTGTTTGTGTATTTTTCTGTTAACTCGGAATGGTCTCGGTGCACACTACCGCCATCTGGTGACACGGTGCCAGTATTGGCATTTGACAGCGTGGACTTCTTTGTGTCTCATTTAATTTCCCTTAACTGCCGAGCTTATCACTCCATGTTGTGATCAACAAAGGAAGCTTTCATGAACTGCGTATGGAGGCTGAAGGTCGATGCTCTCTGGGTCTGCTGCATGTCTTCCCCCTCGGGGTCCTTTCCTGTCCTCTCAATGGACACCATACAAAGCATTTAAAAAAAAAAAAAATCCTGCATCACATATAAGTAACCGTTTTAAAATGAAAATAATAATAAAAAAAACTGTTCATTATTGGGACACAGTATAAATTGAAATCTGAAAACATTATTAACTATTTTTGTTAATCATGAAACCATGAAATGATCCATAAACAACAAATTACGTATTGGAGCTTGGAAAATCAACTGCTTTATTTCTAAATGTCTGCTCATTTCAGATTTATTGCTAGACTTGCATCACCATGTATTAAAAAAAAAACATGTTGTTAACTCGGGTGTTCCAGTAAGTGTGTGACGCTCATATTGTATTGAAAATAAGCATTGTCTTTATCAAGAAAAGAATTGCTTCCCAATATAAATTGATATGTAACAAATATACTTTAAATGTGTGAGAACACTTGGATTCCTTTTTATGTTTAAATACCCAAATGAACGGCTGGATGGCATCCAAATGAGTTGTGTTTGATCTAAAGGTAAAAAGTATCTGCCTTTCAAAAGCCTATGAACAACGACAACCATTTTAATCTTGGAAAAACCAGATCACTTAGCGATATTTCTGTTACCAAATAAGTGACTGCGTCTGTAACTTAATCCTTACACAAGACATCAGCCACAAATGAATAGCAGATAGCGGCTTTTGATGGCAAAACAGATAATTCAACTGGTAATTTAACGAATAATGTGGTGGAGAAAATCCATTTCCAGTATATTCTATACTAAATGTGATGTCTAGATATTTTTTTTACTCAACATATGTGAAATAAAAACAGATGGAATTGGATATTTTATGGATATCATTAAATAGTACAATATGCATTTTAGAGCTCTTTGGGTGTTTGTTCATTCAGAAGAGGAGCAACGCACATAAATAAATCATAAAATTCAGACACATAAAAAGGGAAGTCCCTTCCAGTATGGCATCTTTAGCATTTAATATACAAAATCATCATGTCCTGCAGTGTTCCATATCAAGGCCACAGTTCTTTTCCTGTGCGAGTGAGAGCACCCTCCCCCAAGCTGCTCTTAGCATACTGCCATTGGCCACAGTCCAGTTCCAGGATGTGCTGATAGGCTGGAAACAACTATAGTCCCTTAGAATTGGCCCATTATCTGCTGCATGCACCCCCCCCCACACACACACACACACAGCTTTGGAACAACGTGAAACAGTGAACATAGACAGGAAGGTGATGCAAGGTTTGTCATGCGTTCTTTGGCCTGTGTCGGGAACTTCCTGTGTGCAGTGTGTGTGTCAATGTGTGTGGGTTTCTGTGAGAGAAGTGCTGTGTTTACACCTAAAGCGCGCTAAAGATCTCAGGAGATTACTCAGTGCCATGCCGAATAAGGAGAAAATAAATGTCTGTGTTTACACTTTGACAGATTTTTAATTTACTTTTACAAACTCTGAACACGATTTGTGACATAAAGAATGTTTGTTCATGACATTAACTCCCTAAAAGGTGTATTTTTTTCCAGAGGCTGTTATGATTGAATTATGATGCTATTAACCTTGAAATGTATTCTTTTAACTAATATCACAACGTTGTTTTTCTACTTTTTCTATTTTTCTGTATCTCACAATATATTTCATTCTAAATTTACGTGACGAAATATGACATTTCTGTTCCAGCTTTGTGGCTGTTTTTCACACACAAAGACCAACAGTGTATTGGCAAAGTTTCAGAGGAAATGCAATATTTGTTTCCTAATAGCCTTCATATGTTTGCCAATAAAAAAGTAGAAAGATGCTTTCAAATGTTGAAGGGATCTAAAATGATCAAATTATATATTTTCCACCAGAAATTATACAAAGCATGTTCAATGATTGCTTGGAATGAAAAAGGGATCTTGCAAGAAAAAAAACAGAAACAATCTATCTCAAAATTCTTCATCTTAATGTGAAGTATGTTCAATCCAATTTTAATTGAGCATCCTAGATTCGGGATGGACCACACCAAATGACTGACATTATTCTATTAATCATTTCTAAGATCTTAACAGACCCCCTCCCCCCTTTTTGTCCTGATCTCATTAACTTTGACAAGGTCTACTGGCCCATAGAGTTGATTCATGACTGAAAGCTTCTTTCTTTTTCCAAGGGCAGGTTTTCAAAGTTGAGGTGAGCTTTTACCCGCCTGTCTGTGGTGTCCTCCTTGCTCTGTGAAGTGTTTGTCCCGAGATGTTTATACCAAACTTGCTCAGACATGAAGATTCTGGGGGAAATCATCATACGGTCCAATGAAAGACTTGCTCTTGAGCATCACTGGACCTTCAAACAAGGGAACGGTCTAATAAATACAGTAAAACACATCATTAATTTGGAACACATGCAGCAAAGATCCATTGTTTCTAGTTTTGTCCAATTTGATCAGCCTTCTGGAAGAGGCTGGAGTAAAACCAATTAGTGCTTGTGTGATAAACTCAACTCCAGTCACTGTGAACAATTCTGCATCCTTTACTTCTTCTACTTTCTTATTCTTCTCCCCCTTTACTTATCCCTCTGCCCATCACCTCTGTTCTCCACATCTTGCTGGTTCCACCTCTTCTACCTCCTTTCCCTCCCACCTCTGCCTCCAGTGGATGAGACAGTTACACTAGTATGCAGTATTACCTTTCTCCTCTGCAATCTGTGCATTGTTCTGCAGAACCTGTCAGCATCCAAGTAGGGCTTCGCCGTGCTTGTTGCAGAGAAGCCCGTTTGCAGCGGCCTCATTTCACATCAGGGGGATCCGTTTTTCGAATGTGTAACGCAACGCATTCTTTTTGCCTCCGAGCGCCTGTGTGAGGGGGACTGTATCGGGCTTCTACTCGTGTGCACATGCTGGCGTGTACGCTTGTAATTACTCGCGGGCGTGCGCGCTGGTGATAGCTCCAGGTCGAGCTGGCTGTCAGTCTTGATAAGTGCGGCGGTTTGGAGGCGTTAGCCGGGGCTGCTGCTCGTCTGGCCTCCGCGTGGTGGATCTGCCGAGGAGGAGCGGAGCCATTAGACACGCTGCAGTGACTCCAGAGAGAAGAGAAGGAGTGTGGGAGGGGGTGGGGATGGGAGATGTGTGATGAGACCGCCTGAGATTGGAAAAAAAGTGAAGAAAGATGTAGCAACGAGTAGCGGGGTGTGGGGTCGGGTTGAGTGGGGCTGAAATTGGGGGGCAGAGAAGACAGAAAGGTGGAATATAGGAGTTACAAGTAAAGGCATGGGGAAGGTTAAGGAGTAGGCAACGAGGAGCAGGAAACAGTGTGTACGGATTGATAAGCAGAGGGCGATGCAACTGCTTAATATTCCCCCTCACACAACACTCCTGTAATTATCAAGGCCCAGTTTGAGCAAAAACGTAGATATGCGCATCTCTCCATGCCAACTTTATTTTCCAGTGGTGTTAAAACAGCCCAGATGCAGCTTTCCTCATGTAGAACCAGAAGCGTTTCAAACTGGGAGTCAACTGCTCTTTAGGACTGCGTGCTTTGTCGTTGAGAACTGAATCAATATGTGTTCACAGACACAATGAGTGATCCTTCCTCTAAATGTGCTCACTAGCCTTTGATAAGGCACGATGCCCACCTGAGCTCTTTGACTCAGGACAAATGATGTAAGAGATTGTGACGCATATATTCTCTGTGTCTGTGCTATTGATTTCCAGTTGCAGGACAAAAACCCAAAGGGTGCTTAGTTGTGTGTCGTTCTAAATTGCTAAAGAAAAAAGACACCACCGTCTACAGTGTTTGAGCATAAAGCCCGTCCTATGCACCAGACCAGCATCGAGAATTAAAACGGTTCAAGGACCCTGCTGGGTATTCCCGTGCCTCGTTGTTTGACCGTGCAAATATCACTTGAGCACAGTGCAAAGACCACATTCAACTGGTAGCTGGGCTGTAAAATCTGCACCTGAGTGAGAGGACAGGCAGAAAGGTGCGGCCTCTGCACGTTTATGCACAGAGGAAGCCGTAAGCCTGTGTAGATTAGCCGTGTTTGCTTTAGGAGCTGGTTTTCATATTGTTTATCAGTCCAACTCAAGTTTCAGATCATGTTGATGTTGAAAAGGTTTTGGAGAGACGGAGATGAAAATGAGAAGAGGCTTATTCATCTGGTTTTCAGTGATTGCTTCATCCCTAGAAAAAAATAAAAGTGGACGGAAATTAAAAAAGGTCCAGTAAGGGCCTGTCAGCATTGTTGAAAATAACAGTTTCTCTAACCCAGTGCCTCTTTTCGGACTTCAACAACTCTCCCACTGGCTGTTGGTGACATTTACCAATAGTGAGGATGTGATGTAACTATCATTACTGTTAAACTAGGTTAGACCCTGGCGGTTAGGAGGGCGTCCGAGCTCGCTTATATCACTTTGATTATCATGTGGGCAGGATGACGCTGACAGGATGACCAATACACAAACAAAGAGCCTGGGCAGGTACTAAATTACAAATGCTAATTTGACCAAAGGAAATAGGCGGAAAGTTTGATGGAATATTGTGACTACATACTGAAACACAAGGGAAAAAAGCATGAAAAACAAAAACAAACTTAAATCTATTGACTGAATGTAACACACATAAACACATATAACACACATATATGACAACGCAAGGCAGAGTGACACTGTTCTTTTAGCTAAACATAGTGATCGTAGTGATCATGTTAATGCATTTAAGCACACATACACATAGTTTCATCCAACCAAATAACAGCTATCCTAAAATAGTTCTCTTCGCAGAAATGTTACTTTCCAGAGTTTTTCGGAGCTAATTCATGCAAACAGCTCAATAAGAACTTCAAGGGTTCCTCTGTTTGGCTCAGTCACTGATATTTAGTCAGGGAGGATAAACAGGGATTTGCACTGTTGGGTGACACAAGCAAAATATAGCATTTCAATATGCTGCCCTACATTTGAGAGGAAGTTATATCAAAATAAGTTATATCAAAATAAATCTGCTCTGAACGAGACACAAAAAATAATCTGCCGGCTGCTTGACTTTGGTTGACAACTAGATCATAAGACAACTTCATTTTTTCTATTTGGGTCAAAAAGGTTAAAAAATTCCATTTGGGTTTTCACTCAGAATCCATGATGCATTTCACCCAGTTACAATCCTTTTTCTAAAGTTTTTGTTGAGGGCAGTAGTAGCCCTAAATTGACAGAAGCTAAGCAGCAAAGCAGGTAGAGGAAGTGTAGGGAAAACATGTAGCAAAGGGCCTCAGGCCAGGGCTGGAACCCGAACCGACTGCTTTAGGACACCTACTTAACCAGCTGAGGTTTGAGGAGTTCCGGTTCTAATTTTCTATCTTGTCAAAAGAAAAAATTGTACTTTTTGATGCACTGTGCCGACACTAAAACACATTTTGTAATATAGTCTTTCATACACCCCTTATAGCTTAAGAAAAAGCATTTTTTTTTATATTTGACAAGCTTAGAGCTCATAGGTGAAGAGGCAGTCCCTGCAAATTCCTGCTGTTCAGTAAAAACAGCGGGTGGAACTTGCGTAATGTAAGCTTAAGACACTTTCAAATGTTTTATGCCTGTACATTTTTAGTTATAAGAATAAATTAATTTCAAATAATGAAGTTCTTCAAAGAAATCTGCTTATTTGTAAATGACACCTTCTGATTGTGGCTGGAAAAATGTATATATGTACTTTAAAATGAGGTCAAAAGGAAGCTCACAGAGTAAGATAAGGATGAAAAAAGTTAATAATGTTGGGTTTGTTGCTAACTACAAAAGCATCAAATGAGCTGAACTTGATCTGTGTCATTGAAATAAAGTTTTAGCATTTCACTGTTATCAGAAGGAACTAGTCTTTCCTCTTAAAGTCTAGTAATTGCATAACTCTTTTTTTCCCTCTCTGTCGCCTTTCAGGAAACAAAAGATGAATTTCGGCCCATGTTAGCTCCTCCCCATTCTTGCTCTCTTTCTCACACTCTCAAACACACACTCATTCTGTGCTCTGTCTTTCCTCGCCATCTCTTGTTCTCTCTCTCTTGCCCGCTCGTTCCCATAAATGCACCATTTCCTGCGCTCTGTCTGTGTGTGCATGGGGTTTTATTTTTGGTCCCAGAACCAGAGCGAGAGATGGAAAGACAGAGAGAATTTGTGTAATAGAAAGTGAGAAAGGAAGGGGAGGGAGGTAGCCAGAGAGGCAGGGAGGGAAGGAGAGAGGGAGGGGTAAGATAGATAGAGAGCAGGCGAGCGAAGGGGACGGAAGGGAGGGGAGTGAGAGAAAAGAGGGGGAGCACATGTGTATGCTTGTCACTAAGGGGCTGGGAGAAGGACTGAGGGAAACGAGGTAGCTGGCCACAGCCGCCATATGCTGACTGGATTCCTGTTCATGTCTGCTGTGTGAAGACTGTAGGTCTCTGTTGTGTGCTGGCCGGCTGGGGAACACACCATGGGAAGTTCACATCTCCTCAACAAAGGCATGCCTCTAGGTAAACAACTAGCTCTCCGCTTTTATGTGTGTATCTACGCCTGTGTGTGTGCGCGTGTATGTGTGAGTGCGCGCGCTCGTGTGTGTGTGCGCTAATATCTGTGAACTCAGTGTACATTATTCTACCTTCATTCTCCCCTCCCCCCTCCTCTCCCTTTTTCCGTCTCCTCCTCCCTCTCCTCTTAATTCTTTCTCACACTGTTATCTTTTTTTATCGCTCAGCCTCTCGTCACACAGGAACAGTTAGCCTTTTTCTGTGAGGCTCACAGTGTGTGTCGGCGAGTGTCCGTATGTGTGTGTGAGGAGAACATTTCTGCTATTGAAGGCTGCTTGAGCACCTCCATTTGTGGCGACAGAAATAGATCTCTCTCCTTCGAGGGCTAGCAAGGACATGACATATATTTCCCTTTCATTGTGTTTCTTTTATGTAGAGTGATTCCCTGAATTACACACACACACACACACACACACACACACACACAAACAGGCGCGCACAGACTATTTATATGCATGCACACATACATGCATATAAAGAGGAACTCAACTGAGATGCATTTTTAAGTGTTTAGCCACACACCCAGTTTATTCAGGTGATGGATAAACCTTGTGATTGTGGTTGGAAAAGACCATTCTAGAAAAATTAGATCAAGGTAGGGCTGCTAGGAACAAGAAAACGGTGGCGGTGGGGGTCGAGTGTGGAACAGGGGGAGGAGGGTGTGAGCATAAATGATCATTCAACTAAACAGCTGAATTGTTTTAACTCGGGTCACTAAAATTTGCGTTTTTTGAGGCAAAAAACGAGATACCACCGATGTGAAAATGTGATGTCATCAACAGGCTGCAGGCTGTATCTCTTGATGACATCAAAGAGCTGCACTTCTGATCTTTTTTTACTCCCCCCTCTCCCCCCCTCTGCTTTGGGGGGGGAAATCTTCTCCCTATTCCACACCAACAGCTTGCAAGGCCAAGGTCACAGGGATAACGTCTAATGAATAATGATGGAAAAAGGAGGGTATCCGCTTTGAAAAAAATTCTGCAAGTCAGTAGCCGTCCCAGAGAGGTTCTGATCATCTGATCTGTCGGTGAGCATATCTTTATGTGTTTGAAATTAGCTGTCATTCCTGATGATATCAAGCCTGACTGACGGAGTTCCTGATTCATGCTTTTAGAGGCAGGACTACTCTGATCTGTGTGCTGGGTCGTGTTTGATCTCACTATAAAGCTCCAGATCAGCCATGCAGACAGATGTTAGTATCCTCCTAAAAACACAGTAAAATCAGATTTGCATGATGAAATACTAAAATTCAATCCTGTTTATTTGAGGAGCAATTTGTTTTGGGGTAGTTAACAAAATTACCTTATGGTGCAACGGCAATTCGGAAAGCTGCGTGATTGTGCTTAATTGCTTCAGGCTGCTTCTCTCTGGGATGATCATGTTAACACTTTATCATATCAAAGGACCAGATTTAAGGAAATTGCTCCTGCGGTTACTTATCTGGCTCTGTTGACTACAATGACATTTCCCTGCAGATTACCTGAGTGAGTACAGTTATAAAAACATATCCATAGTATAATTAATATAACATATAAACTAAGGAAGGTAGAATTCACAACACTCTGATCTTTATAAATAGCAAATCAAAGGCTGTGAAACTAAAAATCTATTTAAAAAATGTTTATCTACTCTGTGCAATGTAGATTATAAAATGCTTGGACTTCAAATAAAAGCAACAAGAACAAAGCTCTTGGCTAAATGAGAATATCTGACAAGTTTCAGACATGATTACTGTTTCCAGATGGATGAGAAAATTCAATCTTCTCCATAATGCTTCTCAAAAAGGTAAACACTTATCAGTCTGGACAGGTGGTTAATCATATGATGTATTAAAAAAATAACAGGTCTACAAGGAAAAATCCAAAACCAACTATTAGTAAGCAGGCTATAATTTCAGTGTGAGGATTTGAGCAAAACACTGATTACCTGACTCCATGCTTTAATGTTATTAATTAATGTCATAAATATATGAGTCAGTTACACCTACAGATGAAACGAGTTATTTGAGCTGGAAGCTGTTGTAGGCTTTTTCCCACAGCAAAAAAAAAAAGTGTTTAAAATAAAACGGATTTACACTACCTGGCTATGAATGTATATACCCCCCCTCCCAAAATGGACGAAGACAGCTCTTATTTTATCCTATCAACCAATATGTTGGTTTTGGTGTAGCACAAGCATCCAATCGGGGACTACAGCAGGAGTTTTGAAACAGAAACACTCATTTTAAATTATTCTCTGGCTTCAAACCAACATTCAAACTCGCTTTGGTTGAAGAAGGCCTGTTGAGAGGCCTTTTTCAAAACAAAACGAATGCTTCATAGGCTTAATAATCCATTAGGAGGGCACATTTACTCCAGAGTATCTAAACGGACGCCAATCCAATTGAAACTTCAAAGTGATTGTGACTTTATTTCTGCATATTAACAGTTAATCCAATTGAGCGGGCATGTCATCGTGCCATAATCCAGTTACAGTCTGCATTTAAATGTAGAATTTCCTGTAGTGCAAGTATTGTTTAAGCATGTTTCTGGTTGGCCTATACAGTTGCCTATAAACAACGCTTCCTGGTGCTGATGTCCTCTGCAGCTTGGACACAGAGTGGTGAAAAGTCATTCACTTTGCTTTTCACCACTATTGTTAAATGAGTTTCCTCAGAGGAGACTTGGCGAATGGAAGCCTTTTATTTCACCAGGAAAATCTGTTGCGGTGCTATACATTTTTCTTTTATCATTTAGCACAGGGTGCTGCTGTGCCACTGTATATTTCTATTGATTTTTTTGAGCAACGGTCTAGCTTAGTAGATCAATAAGCTGCTAAACCTGTGCAGTAATTTGTCTTCAGGGCCGGAAATTACGCTTTCAAACCATTACTTATCTCAATATGCTTCCTATTTCTATATAGTCCTCGGCCCGAGTATATTGGGCCGCTGTAACGAGAAACTGGACGGTAAAACTATCCTGTTGCCAAATTCTGTTGTCTGTTTTGCCGTTGGTGTGTTTTGCAATGAGAACTAAAAGCGGACAAACCTGAAGAGCTTTGCTGACACACTACTTGCTGCGTTTTTGTGTGCAGGTGTGTGTGTTTGTGCGACAGAGACCTGCATGGCAATCGTGTAGGCACTTGTAAATATCAAATATATCACCGCGGGGCAGTTCCGTCAACCATCATGGACTAGCGTGCTGAGTACACACCTGTTTGTCTGCGTACGTGGGTGGGAAACATGAAGTAAGGAGTGGTGGTGAGGGATGTTTCTGTCTTCTCCTTTTTTCCTCTCTGGGAACTGAGCTGAGCGTAGGCAGAAAACTGAGGACAGAAAGAAACGATAAGAGACTGCGGATACATTAAGCCTGAAAATTCAGACTTTTTTTTTTTGTCGCACAAATAACCTCATGACTCGATGCGTGTCTTTATTTTTTTTCATCTCTTTCTTTCCACTGCATGAGAGAGTGAGACAGGGCAGGAGAGGAGCAGAAATGGAGAATGAGATAAAGAGAAAAAGAAAGCCTGAGGAAGCCAAGCTGAAATGAGAGATAGTTATCTAAAAACGAGGCGGCATTAGATGAGTGCGGCGATATCAACACTGAGAGGGTGAAGGATGAGGATCCAGGAGCTTTCAAACCACGCCGTGTTACTGCATGCCACCGGTAACATTATACATCACGATGGCAGCGCTCTGATTGTCGGTTCCTGCAATCACAGAGAACTGATGGATCACAGGTGTCAATCTGGGTTTCTTTTCTCTGTTCCCTGGAACACAAACACTGCAGCTGAATATTTGAATGCGTCATCTGCTGGGGTTCACTTCTAGTTCGGTGGGAAAAAGACTAAATAGGAAGCAAAATAAGAGAAGTCTGGAGAACTTTAAATTAGAAAAAGATCGATAAAAGCTGTAACTTGTGGTATTTAGCAACATCACTCCACACAGCAAGAGGGTTCTTCAGGTTCCTCTTACAGCCCAAAAACATGCATTTTAGGTTCAGTGGTAATGTGAGTGTGTGTATGTTTGTTGTTTCTCACCCAATGGCAGCTAGGACAGCCCCAATCCCCACCCCCACCCCCACGCTAGGCATAAATCAAATTGAATGGATGGATTGTGGGCTCTATTTTACTGGCACAATTTACTTCACTTACAAACAGATTTATCGTTATCAGGGGCTTCAAAAAAGCATCTTGGGTTTACCAGGTCATGCTTTCTCAAAGCAGTGGGGCCTGGTGCCAATCCCAGCTTTCATCGAGCGAGAGGCGGGGCACTCCCTGGACAAGCTGCCATCTCCCTTTGTCACAAACTGGGATCTCAGAATAATAGCTGTGATGGTTGGGAGGGAGCATGCCGGGTCAATAAGTCTGAGATGATGCTGTGGCAAAGCCATTTAAGGCTTTGAAAGTGAGCAGTAAGATTTAAAAATCATTATGCAACAGGAAGCCAGTGGAGGATGGCGAGCAGAGGAGTGTCTTCATGCTCTTTTTGTCCCAATAATGAGTCTGGCTGCTGCTTTTTTAATGAAAAGATTTTTAAAAAAGCTCTGACGTGTAACAGAAAATGAGGAATTAAAGTGATGATGGAGACAACAGACAAAAGTGAGCATAGCCTTTTTTTTTAGAAAATCAGCATTTGAAAGAAATCCCCTGAATTTTGAGACGGAAAACATGACTGAACAGCCTGCTTCGCTGGAGCATGAAAGCTGAGGTTAGAATGAGATATTACTTTTTATCAGTAACCTGATATAATAAGGACTAAAGACGGTTGAGGAACAACAAACCATAACAGTTGCTGACTAATCATCAGAATAATGAGGAAAACTTCACGATTATAAGTCAGAAAGACGAGTAATGACATGCTGCTGTTACCATGGCTTTTGCTGACATGTACTAGTGAGGATCATTAATGTACATACATTTGGCCTTGAATATGATGAGCAAATGGTAGCATGGAAATAGAGGAGTGACGAGGGCCAAAGGCTGAGTCTTAAAATATGCCAACAGTCAGCTGAGCATTTTGAGAGTTTAAGCTTTCCAAGTCACTAAAAAGGTGTGATTAGAGAGTAATGAGGGTCACAAGCTCGTTGTCACACCCTTCATTTCAACCCAAGACTCAAAATGATTAAGGGTAACATGAAAGAAGGAATTTAGGTCTGTTTCCTCTCAGCATTAAATCATCCCCTCTCTAACTAGTCTGCATTAGGAAGTGCTCTAAAAACCAGACTGAAAGATATAAAAAAAACACTTATTATTATCATATTACACTGTAATATAGATCGCTGGTCTATAATTACAGTACCTAAAGAAATGGAAGAAGTCAGGGACATTTTGAATATTTACTATAATACAGTTTACTGGTCAATGCGAGGCGTGTGTGGGATAGATTCAAACTTCTGTATGTAAAGCAAAACCCAAATATCTTCAATGGCAAATAAAAAGAAACAAGTGACACATTACATTTATAAAACATCTTCTATCGCAAATTGATTAATCACATATTTAAGTTTATTTAGTTACCTGTGGTTATGTGGAAACCTGAGCAGACCACTGCACTGTCTTTGTTGAATGACTGTCGAAAAAAAGGAAAGGTTTCCTTCCTCTGGGACGAAATCCAGATGTTCTAATGAGACGGTCAGTGACAGCTGATAATAGGCAAAGTGCAGGGCTCTCCCACTGGCCCTCATGCCCCAGTCTCAGCAGGCCCTGGCAGATGCTTTTCCCATTTCTAAATGTCAGTCTGACTCATTGCCATAATTCTTCATTACAAATTTGGCTGGCAATGCTATTTCTGTGTCTTGAATGGCTCGTACATGTTCTCCTGTTATGTTGAAGTCGGTTTTAGTTTAGTTAGTTTAGTTTTTTTGGTGAATAGAGATCAAAAGCCTTTTAGCCCCCAGTTTAAACGTATTGCTGGCAGCAAACCGCCACATCTGTAATGTTCCATTACCTCCAAATATCTGAAATTAGAAGGACATTTGGTCAACTGCAGTTGCAGAGAAAAGCTGTCTGGAAAGCAAGATCAGAGCGGAAACTGTGGCTTGTGGACATTTCTAGAGGCCAGCTCGCCCCGTGAAAGCTCCCCACAGTTACCCCAGCCATGGGCTACAGGGGGTAGAGAGCTGGAGCATTTCAAATAATGAGAGAGGGTGAAGCCAGATGAAGGAGATTGAAAAGGTTTTAGGAGCTGCGAGGATAGAGTGAAAAGCCCGGGCAATTATTTAGTATAATGAAGGAATTAATAAGTGTTAAATGCGATGGGAAAGCAGGTTAATACGTTTAATGAGGGAGGCCAAGAAATAATGGGCATTTCATTTGGTCCAGTGTAGGAATTAAAAGAGAAAAAAGGGATTATTATCTGAAATGCATTAGGAGTATAAGTGTGTATGAAGAGAAACACACAAAGCGCTAACAGGGCAGCGTTTTAGAAGCCCGACTCAGCAGATAGTACCGGTCCTCCCAAGGTCATGCATGGTGCTGGAATTAAAGCTATTTCCTCCCTCAGTGTGACCGAGTGTGAGCAGAGAAATGTCTGGAATGCGTGATACTTTCCAAAAACACCCCTTTTGCTTCACAACTGACTAAACCGAGGAGATTTAATGACTTGACGAGTTGCAAATCATGGCTGTTCGTTTACATGCAGCGTAGCCTGAGTCCCGCTGCGCCCCCAAGTGTCTCCAGCGGAATGAAATGCCGTCAAAGACTCGCTGTCCGTCGGTCGAGAGCAGCTGAACGGTCCAGCGCCCGCCGTACAGCCAGTGAGGCTGTCCGGTGCTGCTGTCCGATGCGCGCTATAGATTTCATATCGATGCATAAGTGCAGCGGCCTCCGGCCACATCCTGTTACGCACGGCTGATGTTTCACCAGGCCACATGAAGTAGCTGGGAACAGGATTCCAGGTTAACCACAGTGGTCTCAATGAGCTGCAGGGCTCCTTGATTGAGCTTTATGCTGTAATCCGACAACACAGATAAGAAGACAATATGGAAAACTGCTTGAATGCTTGAAAAAAAACATAATTCGCACCTCAGCTCTATTTTAAAAGTAAAAAATTCAAGAAGTTTAATCATCCTCACAAAGCAAAACTATGGTAGAAACTCAGCTTTCAACAATGTTTCCTTATATAATACTGTCAATAAGTAAATGAGAAATATGAGGAACAGACCTGTAAGTTTTCATTTTTCTGCCCTCGAGAATCTGTCGTATTGTCATACCACTAATGAATAACACTAAAACGAGCTGTAGGCTGAAGCTGTGAGTTGTGGGGATCAGTGTTGATGAATTCGACTTTGTTAACTCAAATAGAGGCACACTAAGGTCTAAGGTCACAGTAAAGTCTGAGCAGAATGAAATAGGGATTAGCTCATTTGACAAAACCTCAGTCGTACGTAAGAAAGGGGATGCTTTTCCCATCTCAAAAAATCTTTATGTCATTATTTAAGAGCAGTGTTTTTATTATAAAAAAACCATTAGTTATTTTTTTTAAATCAATACAGAATTCTTATTTTCTCTCTCACCTCCAAAAACACAGTAGTCGTGTTCAGGGTGATCATCTGTCTTGGGAAGTTCACTGCATCTTTTGAATGTTTCTCTGTCTTAATTATATTATTCACGGTTACACTTTCCACCCCCAAGAGATGCAGAATACAAACACCGCCTTTTTCAACAAAAAACATCAAATGACCAACTCATTAAAATCCCACAGACAAAAGCTAGCCATGCAAAGCTAGTTATGTCAGATTTTATCATCCAACTACAGAACTACTCAAATTGCCATTTTTCTCAGTTTAATCAATATGCAATTTTGGAAAAGAAGGATGTTTCATATTTTTTCTTTCATTTTCCCCACCTTCTCCTTTTGGCCTCTTGATAATAGCTGCTTACTGAGGAGTATACATTTTGGCAGATATCCGTTCAGCAGATTATGGTACAGATCCTGTCTTTTTTTTCCTTCTTCTAAAACTAAAACTACTTTCAAGATTTGGCTTCCCACTCACAAAGCTGGCTTTTGCAAATGGAAAAGGGGGCTCAGACCAAGGTAATATCTATTGAGCATCCATCTGGAGTCGCAAAAGTTTTAGGAGGGAAGTTTTGATTGAAATGACAGAGCAGTTTGCTTATTTGAGATGTCAGGCTGCACATCCCAGATGGGAATAAGTCAGGAATGAGTGATGGCTGGAGCCAGCAGAATCAGCACAAACATTCATAACTCTGCACTTATTTCAGACTCCGTCCTTCTGAAGGCTCGGATCTTAGTCACTGCAGCTGCCAGTGATCTGAAATGATTAATCTGACAGTTATAAAGAGAGAAGAAAAAAGTATCCAGTGAATATTTCAGCTAAACTAATAAACGCAATTCGCATAAGCCCCTGTTCTGTTATGCCTCGGCAAAAGTACATTAGAAGGCACATCTGCCTTGTTAAAAGCCTCTCATCCTCCTGTAGGGTCGCAGCACTCTCAGGTCGCTCTTATTCTTATAAATTGTCAGATATTTCAGTGACTCAGTGTTTGTCATCACGGGCTTCTCTATTGCTCACACTGACATTTAATTTCCGGCTATGATTCTGTGCATCTCTTTTGTCTATTCATAAAAATATGACCAACGCAACGAAGGCGTCAGGGAAAACAGAGAACTGAAATATAATACAGCATCAGACTCAATGCTGCACAATCACCTTTCTTTAAGCAGCCAATCAAGGCAAGAATTAGCATTAATCATTGATATATAAGACAATATATGCAGTTTTGTTAGAAAGACAAAATATGAATAGGGAAGTTCACATTATTATAAAAGTGCTTTTGTCTCCTGTTTGAAGCAATTCCAGGCCGAGCCTCTGTTTTTAATTATTTCCTGCCATCCTACCTCGTACACTGTCCTCATCCGTCTACTTAATTACAGTTGGTTTCAAAGTGTTGGCAAATGCAATAAAAAAGTTTGGAATGAATAAATCTGCTGTTGGCAGCTCACTAAACACTTGGCTGCGGATGAAAAAGACCCTGATGTTTGCGGAAAGGACCACACATTTATAAACGACAAAACGTGACAGCTGGCAAGTTAGTAACTAGAGGAAATGCGGTGTAGCTGATTAATAAACACCGAGAGACGTACTGCTCAGCAGATGGTGAAAATAACTAATAATTCAGAACATAACATTTCACCCAGTGAATGTTTCCTGTTTTTGCCCCTTTTTCTGGTCAGGCATCAGGCCACCCATCATGAACGGGCCCATGCATCCCCGCCCCCTGGTGGCGCTCCTGGACGGGCGAGACTGCACGGTGGAGATGCCCATCCTGAAAGACGTAGCTACTGTAGCCTTCTGTGACGCTCAGTCCACACAGGAGATCCACGAGAAGGTAATCCACCCCACATAATGAAACTCACATGAGAATTTATGTGTTTTTTTACGCGGAGACAGAATCTAAAGAGGCAGAGCCTTTGCTGTTTCTCAAACGGGTGTGGAATAGCTCTCATAATCTCTTGATTTAACCTTTGCTGATATTAAAAAAAGAGAAATTTAAATGAAAAATGTACTAAATAAATCTCTTAATATACATTTTCTGGTTAATAATAATATCTCTGCCACTGAAGAAATCCAAAGTGACTCCAGCTGGACCCAAAGTGAATTTGGATGTTTAGCCCAATAAATCTCATTGAATGGCAAAGAATATCTGAACATGTGAAAGAATTAATTAGTTAGCTATCTGTATAATAAATGTGTGGATCGCTGCAGTCTGTTTCACGTTAACAGCATCAGACTGCCATGACTGAATAAAGAGGTCAAACAAACAGAAAACTTCAGGTCAAGTTAAAATGTAAAAGAAGAAATAAAAAAGAAAAAATGTAGATCCTACCTCTATTTGATTATTTAAATACATTTTCTTTTTTTACCATATCAAGCTGTTTAAACGATAAATTATATCAGCAAGTGGCATTTTTCAGGTAGAGAATTCCTGTTTACAGATGCAGATTTTTGCAGTTTTTGTCAGTTTCCACGCGTTGTCTAAAAGTATCGGCGGCTTAGACGCGTAGAAAAAAGTGAAACCCAACTTTCAATCAAAGACAAAACCCTTTTAAACTCCCAACTTTTGTGTTTTATTGGCTGCAAACCTACCCAGATGCATTACCCCCACATATCTCAAAGTGACGGGAGAAAATCTGACTGAAAAGTCTGGTTGTCATTAAGGAAGTGCAACACTTCCTCAAGCAAAACCAGACACTAAAAAAAAGTAGTTGAGGAAGAATGACGGACACAACATGGACAACCTGAAATGTGGGTCATGCTTGGATCTTGCCCCGGCCACTGTGGATGGTAAATGGGTTTGTTTGTCTGGCCGAGGCTCGTCTTGATCTGGGCGTCTGCCAGGCACACTCGCTCAGCGGGCCACAGCGTGGGGGGACCAGATGGCTCCCGCTCTCTCTGGCTCACCGCTGAGCCTCACTGAGTCATTTAAAGGATATTCTTTACTGTAATTGAACCGCATGTCATTCTCACCCCGTCACACAAACATAAAGCGGAGGGCCGGCGACATTGGAAAGAGATCATGCAATTAACAGGGAGCTGATTAAATGATGGTTGAACAGCTTTAAAGAACAATAGACAATTCTGTTCTGTATGAAAATCTAATTATAGGCCTCTGAGTAATTATACTTCAGTGTCAGCTAAGACGATGAGACATCAGCCAAATTAAAAATCTCAGAGAATACCATGAGGAGAAGACTTCTGCTACTGTCAGATGTAAGCTCCGGAGACCTTATTTTCTATGGTTAGACGATACTTAACTCCGAAATGATTACATTTTCTGGAAAAAGAAAGGGGGATGCTTTCTTAGTCAAGTCACTATTTTTACAGTGTGCGGACAGTCGGGGCTGGCTTTAATGTAAAAACACACTAAAGACAAAGTTCCCTGTCATAGTTTATGTTTTGTTTTTCAGGTCTTGAACGAGGCTGTGGGGGCCCTGATGTACCACACAATCACCCTGATGAGAGAAGACCTGGAGAAGTTTAAAGCTCTCCGCATCATCGTCCGCATAGGCAGCGGTTATGACAACATAGACATTAAATCTGCTGGAGAACTCGGTACGAGATGATGATGTTGCCTGCGATACAGCTTGAAATTTCTTCATTCAATTTCGTCATTAATATTTGCAGGAAAAAAAGCTAAAACACGTCTCATCTCTTTCATGCAGCACTCTGAGCTTTACCCTCTTTGCATATCTCTGGCGTTTGAAAGTGTATTTTGGTCTTTTGTACTGAAAAGCGCTGACACAACGCCACATGCCTGCACTTCCTTCCTCTAAGATTGCTCTCACGAACCTTACCGCTTTTCCGAAAGCAGCCCAAAAAGCGCCCGCTGATCCCGATCTGCTGTGTGCTCCCACAGGCATAGCTGTTTGTAATATGCCGGCGGCCTCGGTGGAGGAGACGGCCGACTCCACACTCTGCCACATCCTCACCCTGTACCGACGCACCACCTGGCTACACCAGGTTTGTAGCCTCCTGTGGATTAAAAGAGGGGAAAAAAGCTAATATGTACCAGATTTAAACAAATTCATTCTTACCGTGCCCTGCATTCGGTTCTGACTGTTTTCTAGTTTTTGGACGTTTAATAAACACTGTGTGGTAACATATCAGCGAAATTGAAACATTTCATTTTCTTTAGAATGTGGCTGTATTTGAAAGACGTTGATGTAAAGGGTAGAAGGTACAGTAAAGTGATTTGTTCCTCAAATCATCATTTAGACTTCATCACAACCATGATCACTGTCTGTGAAATGCCTCAGCTTCTGGTTGTAAAGTGCACAGTCCTGACACCGGTGACGGCCGGGTCGTGTTCGGCTGTCATGTTTCTCCGCTCCCTTTTCACGTGTGGAGGGTGATAATGAATCGCTGTTTGTGTCAGGCTCTGCGCGAGGGCACCAGGGTTCAGAGCGTGGAGCAGATCCGGGAGGTGGCGTCGGGGGCGGCGCGGATCAGAGGGGAGACCCTGGGACTCATCGGGCTCGGTGGGTAACAGCACTGACGTGACTTCAAGCGTCAGCAAAGGCAACACGGGCAGCATTCATGAAGTGGTGTTTGGTGAGAATGCTACACTATCAGCGGAGTTCCTGCTGGGGAAATGGACTGGGTTCTCCATCTTTTCCAAAAACGCTAATGTTCTGGTTATTAACCCGTCAGAGGCTTTTTTCTACAGTTATGAGCACAATCGTGACAAGAGAATTCTGAAATTTCTTTAAAAAACAAACAAACTTGTCAGCATTTCAGTGTTTAGTCTTTTTTTTTAACGATTGATCTCTTGGCCTCTGTGTCCCCCTCCATGTGTGTGTGTGTGTGTGTGTGTCTTTAGGGCGGGTGGGGCAGGCTGTAGCCCTGCGGGCCAAGGCCTTTGGCTTCAATGTGATTTTCTATGACCCCTATTTGGCTGATGGGGTAGAAAGATCCCTGGGACTACAAAGAGTCACCACACTGCAGGTAAACAAACATATGGAGGAACTTCACGACCTTTTACGACAGTGAAAGAAATCCGTAAATTTGACCACAACATTAATTTATTTTGAATTATGGGATTATGAATGTGTTGTCTCAGGTAATACATGTCATCCAAGGATTGGTAACAGCGGAATTTCAGTAATCGATTAAACAGAGTCACCAAATACATAGAAAAAGCTGAAATTGAATGTCTTAGTCATACTAAAACCAGTTAAACCACGAGTACTCGGCTAATACACATAAATATTGCTGTTGAGAGTCAAATGATTCAATGGCACTGAAACTGTCAGCAAACAGAGGAAAAAGAAATAGGAAACAACAGCAAATAAGATGTTTTTTTCAATATAAAAAAACATCAATCATACAGCCTGTGTGAAAATACCGATAAAGGCATCTTATTCAGCTAACGAACTGAGAGGATATGATAAAGCAAAGCCATCCTGAGACAGAGCTCTTAAACAGGGATCTCTGGGCCTTTCCCTCCTCAGGATCTGCTCTTCCACTCCGACTGCGTCTCCCTGCACTGCAGCCTCAACGAACACAACCACCACCTGATCAACGACTTCACCATCAAACAGGTCTACTACCCGCGCACCTACACACACACGCGCTTTATGAAAGGATTCATTTGTCTGCGCATCAAACACCGCGTCCCACAGGGATGAATACAAAAACACCCAGGAACACCCATCGCTGGCCCAGATGAACAAACTGTTCTCTACTGTCTCCACTGTAGTTTAGTTGTGTTGCCAGTGCAAGGATTTTAGCTCTTAAACTTTAATGACTTTGCTGTAGGAAGGAAAATAAAAGGAATATTGCATCATATGGTTCAATAACATATCACACAGTTGGGTCGTTTTCTCTGGGAAAGTTCATCCTCATAATCCTAACAATGTATATAGTGTCGGTTAGTAATGAACACAACAACTATAAATCTCATTTGAGGGCGTTTCACTTTTAACTGTACGGTATATGTGTGTGTGTGTGTGTGTGTGTGTGTGTGTGTGTGTGTGTG
>CAJRST010036666.1:4183710-4198950 GCA_907169785.1 Menidia menidia
TGTGTGTGTGTGTGTGTGTGTGTGTGTGTGTGTGTGTGTGTGACAGATGCGTCAGGGGGCGTTCCTGGTGAACACGGCCAGGGGGGGTCTGGTGGACGAGAAGGCCCTGGCTCAGGCCCTGAAGGAGGGGAGGATACGTGGCGCTGCTCTGGATGTCCACGAGACAGAGCCTTTTAGGTAAGTCTTTCCCTCTGTTAGACAGAGACCAGTGAGAAAGAAGAGCTGTAACTTTAGTCTGGGGGTGGATTACATTGTGCCTTTTTAAGGGAACGCTTTCAGCCTCACAGAAATAGATATCACAGTAGAATATGACTATACATGAAGATATAAAAGAGTAATGTTATATAGACAAATTGATTATCTTGCAGTTTTAATTGTAGCCTATTTCCAAAAAAGCAGGGGGAAATATATAAACAATAACTGTAATGTTCTATAAATATTTTCAGGTCTCCC
Source organism: Menidia menidia (assembly GCA_907169785.1). NCBI lineage: Eukaryota > Metazoa > Chordata > Actinopteri > Atheriniformes > Atherinopsidae > Menidia > Menidia menidia. Next base: position 4,184,164 of record CAJRST010036666.1, read on the forward strand.
TTTAGTTGGAAATAATTAAGAATATGCATTTAATTCCGACTCGTGTTACCGCCTGATTCCCCAAAAATAAATTCATTGTATGGGGATCTATCTGCATTCGCAAGATTGATTCCTGCTTATATCTACTGCTCTCATCGTGAAAAACTGGATGACAGTCTGACAACTGACTGGCCCAAAATGTCAGCCTCTCACTGATTTCGCTCTACATGCACCAGCTTCAGTCAAGGCCCGCTGAAGGATGCCCCAAATCTGATCTGCACACCACATGCCGCCTGGTACAGCGAGCAGGCTTCCCTGGAGATGAGAGAGGAGGCAGCCAGGGAGATCCGAAGGGCTGTGACAGGTTGGTACACACCGCCATGGAAACGTATGTGCTGACTGAACACGTGACCTCCGGGGAATCCGCCGGAAACTGGAGAGCCATGCCAGAAAGCATATATCATCAGTCCTTTTGTAGTCGAGTGTATATCTGAGCGTGTTTAACAGTCTTCTTAACAGAAATCTTTCAAATTTGACAAGGTTGGGTTAGTTTGATGATGTGGATCTTAAACACGTCTTCTCGCAAGTGACCTAATCGTTTCCTTCTCTTGCTTGTCCTTTCGTTAACGTCGATCTGTTTTTTAGGCCGCATCCCGGACAGTTTGAAGAACTGCGTAAACAAAGAGTTCCTCACCCAGAACAACCACTGGACTGGAGTTGACCCGGCTGCCGTCCACCCTGAACTCAACGGCGCGTACAGGTGACTTCCTCACATGGCAAAAAAAAACAAAAAAACTAGGGGGTGGTTTGATTTCTCTCTACAATGAAGCTGTCAGAGCTCGTCGCCGCCCCGTTGGATTTACAGTGTGTTGGTGCGCAGATATGCGATGACAGCTCCAACTGCACATGACAAGAGAGGAAGCACTCTATAATTAAAACTGACGAGTAGACGGAGGAATTCTTTGGGAAGTTTGCGGAGATTAACTTCAGAGGTCCACAGCATCCGCAAAAAACAAAGTTTTCAACGGGCCACAAACGCCCCCAAATATTAAACTAAAGCAAAAAGCTCTCAAATCAGACCAGAGCAGCCCCTTCTGCTCTGGTCTTAATCCTTCAAACGATTAATGTGACACAAATGCTGTTGTCGGTGATGTTTTATTCGACACCTTGTACTTCTAGCGTCCTGAAGCAGCCCCGGCCCCGGGTTACAGTGGTCTGTCCTGTCCCGTCCTGTCCAGGTATCCCCCCGGAGTGGTGAACCTGCCCGCCGGGGGCCTCCCTCCGCCGGTGGAGGGTATCGTGCCTAGCGCCGTCCCCATGGCGCACGCCCTCCCGCCCGCCGTCACGCACCCCCCCCACGCGCCGTCCCCCGGACAGAACACAGTCAAGCCTCCAGAGGGCGACAGAGAGCAGCATCCGAACGAGCAGCTGTAGCCCCCCCCCCTCCCCCGCACGGTTCCACTCCCACACCTGTCGACTGGGCAGAGGGTGTCACATTGATAGGCTTCCAAACGGAAAGCTGTTATCAGACAGGTTCGGATTGGATTCTCGACTCTTTGGCAATTACTTCCCCAACAGCCAGGTCATCCCACTCCAAAGAGTAAGAGGAGGAGGATAATGATGAAGACAGGTGGATAACTGTTATCAAAGAGCAAAAACAGTACGCCGCAACCCCAACCAGAGGTTAATCTGCTGATTACAGGTTGATCTTCACATTCTCTGCCAGAGTAAAAAAAAAGAAACAAAAAAAGAAAAGTAAAAAAAAAAAGAAGTTGATTTTGAACGAAAAAAAATCCTGGATCAAATTCTGCTGTCTTAGACTGTAGTGTGTCCAAAGTCACTAGGTTATGAAATGAATGTAACCTGTCTGTGTTCGGTTTCAGATGCTGTTATTTGTTTAAAAACGGAGACCTCCGTGTAGCCAAGCTGGTTTGAGAAGACAATATCAACTTTGTTTTCCCTTTTTCATGTGTCCCCAAATTAGCAAGCCCCCCCAAAAAAGAGGCAGCTTTTTGCACACCATCTCAGGAAATTAAGTTTCCGCAGTTGGTTTAGTGATTTTTTTATTTTTGTTTTTATAAAAACTCTTTTAATACCGCCTAGTGCTTTTGTTCCTCTACCTGCATGCCTTTTTGTGTCCTGCTACATTAGAGAAACAACTTTGGCAAGAGACAAGGTTGCGCTAATGTTTGCTTTTGTTGGATTTGTTTAGTGGAGCATGTTATTTTGCTCCTGGGACATCTGTAAATGTTCGACCCAAACTGAGGAGATTGTGGGAAGAAAGGCTTCGGAGAATGGAAAAATGGTATGCTTGGCTGGGATAACTTACCCCCTTGTCGTGACTTTAATTTATGATGCACTGAGAGTTTGTTGCCCTTTGGAAATTTCATTGTGTTTCTTTTGTGTCTAATGAGTGCTTCCGCTGCCGCACACGAGAATTGTGTAGATTTTGGTGCATGGAGAGTTCAAAATACCATAACGCTGCCGCAAACTACTGAGTCAGTATCTTCTAATTACGTTTCATAACCCAACAGATAAAAAAAGATCAATTTAAATCCATGTACGTCTGGTGAAGAAAGTTACTGATTACAAATGGAAAACCCGGGGTTAATGGACAATGTAAGACTTCCTAAAACAACCACACAGCTCATAAATGTGACCATCGTCTGAAAAGAGGGACTACATTTTAAGAACAAACCTTACATCCGAGGAAACCAAACTGATTTGGTGATAGCATGGCGGGACATACTGATGCCTCCAGACCAAAATCTGTTTAACATTTCATGCCGGGTCCTTCCCGAGTATACCATTTAGCCACCATCTGTGGCCTCTGTGTCTATGTGTACATATGGTGTTCTGCCTGCCTGTGTCAATGTGACTTGGTTGTATCTGTGTCTAAAAAAGCAGCACTGGGAGGAGGGGTGCAAGCCAGGACTGTCCACACAGCATCTCAACACTTTGGGAAAACAGCTCTCAAACCTCAACTGAAAACTGTTTTTCTACACTTTAATGGGGTAACATTACACACGTCATCATATCAAAGGTAAAATGTCCCAAACTCCCATTTCTCCCTGGAAGAACCAGCTGAGTGACAGTAGTTTCTGGATCCCCTCTGACCAGCAGCTGAGTAGTACAAACAGTTACTGTTGCCTACCTGGTCTTCTTTATTGTTGAGGTAGAAAAGCGTAGCCATCAGGGATGGAAATTTCCCCAGCCTTTCATGAGCATTTCAGGGCCTCGGGTCGTGTTGGCCAAATTCTGAGAGGGGCAAAGTGGACAGAAGGTGCCGTCAGGTCCGAAGCAAACCCAAAAAATCCTGAGAATATTTTCTAAACTTCGATCTTCATCTTTCCTCACCAGATGCCTGTCACGCTGCAGGGGAGTTTTTGCTTGTTCTTCCTGATCTGAATTGTAAAACATTCCTCCCTTCCAATTCCGACGGGCGCCACATGTGAAAATGACAGTGTAGCTTTTAAAAAGTTAAGGTGCTCCCTGAAATTCCATCCCTGGTAGTAACACACAGTCCACTGTTACCTACTTTGGTCCCCTTTATGGTAAAGTAGTAGGCGTAGCAATATACAGTATACATATTCTATATTCTACAGTAAATATTATTTTTGGTCAAATAATGAAAACCCGAAAAAAGATATGTTTGTGACTGTATGCATTTGTATGAATTATTTTAAAAGGAAATAAACTGTGGAAAGGGGAGATTTGGGCCCTCTGCTTCGCTATTGTCTGGTTCTACTTTTTAAAGATTCAACCTCATAAAGGTCTCTCCTTAAAGTCATTACAATCATGCAAAAGAGCTGCTATGAACTTCAATTAAATTAGGTTAAAAAAATATCTATCTTCTATCTGTTGTCGGGGAATACATCCAGTAAGGTCATATAAGCTGATTTTCTTTATGTGTTGACACAGGAGCCAGTGATGATTTTGAGTCTTATAGAAAGATACAATAATAATTATAATAATGATAGTAATAATATTACCATGTTTTGCTAAATGTCATAGAAAAGATTAATTTGACACGTTTAAAACTTAATTCTACAACAGAACAGCATTCCAACTTTTAAGAAAGGGCAAAATTGTTAGTGAAACAGCTTGTTGCTCAGAAAAGTCCTTCCAGACATGTTTTGAAGACATTCCTTCTTTTTTACATCAGAAACAGAAAAACAATGCAACCTTTTTAGAGAAGGAGGGAAGTTCCCGCTCTGAATGAGTGGATATATTTTACCACTAGATGTCACCAGCACAGCAGTTTGCAGCGGTTCTGCTACCAGCATGTTAAGCACAGGGTGATGCATCCTCCAAACAGCCTTCAGGAGGCTGTGGTTGGTGCCTAAGTGGAAGCTAATTGTGAACTCCTTTGATGCAACATTTTTGGTGTAGAAAGTAAAGGAGATGTCTGAACACTCTAACACACTCTACACTCTAATAAACAATCTTCAAAACTGGATATTAGCAGTCATAAAAAAAAGTTTATTACTGGGATTATAGTTCTTAATTTAAAATAATTTATTGCTCAAACATCAGAGATAAAATAATACACGGACCAGAGAACAGAGAAACAAAAAAGAGCTCCCAGTAATGAGACTTACGATTCTCATATCAGGAACTATTAGCCTGTGTTAGCGACTGTGATGGTTTTCTCAGGTCACATAAACAAACCAGGACAAATCAACCACAGAAACAGTTTAACGTTCAAGGGTCAGCAGCCAAGTCTGCTATTCCACTGTCCTTCTCCACAGCGGGAAGAGATGTTGTTATTCAAATAACCTTATCGTGAACTGACTTTTGCTGACTGCTCGCTGGGGACGTGGAAAGACTTCTACAACCTCTCCATCCTCTGCTCGTCTTTGCACACCCTCACATTTATCCACAATACTCCGCTTGCCGTCCCGTTTCTCTGGTTCTTCCATTCATTTACAGCTACTGAAACTGTTTTTTTTCCAGCAGCTGGAAACTCGGGATGGTTTAATTTTCACCTCAGGAAGCAGAATGGGAAGCAGATGCCATTTAAAAAGCAGGCAGAGGGCTTGTTTAACTCCGCTAACATGGGGATTACAAAAGGGAACAAAGGAGAGGAGAAGCTTTCGTGAGGCTGCTGAGACCTTTAGGTGGGACATATGTGGTAGCTTCAAGCTCAACACCATCAAAGGTTAGACATACCTCACAAAACCAGAAGTATGCTCTAAGTCACAGCTTCCAATGTGAGCACTGACTAAGCTTGTAGATTTAAGAGACGCTGGCTCGTTTCAAGACAAGGAATATTTGGGACTTAAATACACAAGTGAGTAATGGTCTCCAGTTCTTACGGAAATGTCGTTAGGCTGCCCTTGGGCAAGGCACTTCACATTTATCCATGTTGAAGTGTCTTCCTACAGGGTTCAATTGGGACAGAGGGATTCTTTCCTTATTAAATCTTTGGATATTGGACAACACTGTAAGTAATGAAAGTCACAAAGCCCTCATCGATTAAACGAAATGACACATAAATGGACAAAGTCCTGAAGAGAACTGGATTTATTTTACCCAACTGCATAAACTGGATGACTACTACTGGATGTCTGTCTTCGTCCAGGAAGACCAGTCCCGACCCTGTCTCCTCCCCAAAAAAACTATTCCACATTCACCGTCAATGTGTTGTCCTGAGTGATTCTTTTTTTTTTCTCCAAATACAAATAATGACCTGGTCCTTATCGGGTCGTTCATTTAAGGACATAAAACTTCAAATGAATAAAAGCATGACTTAACATAGAAGAAAAAAAAAACAGACATGAAGAAGTAGTAGACAAAAAACAACAACTTTAAGATAAATAAATTAAAATACTTCCTTAGGACATTTTCAGTGCCTCACATTGGATTGGATGAACTTTGGGCCTTTTCACCACCATTACACCGTTTACAGTACCGCTTTGTCCACAGGCTTTCCATCAGGTTGGGATCTGGACTTTTATTGGAGCCCTGGATCATTGGCACTTTTTCTTCTTAAGATATTCTGTATTTGGGTTCATTGTCACTTTACATGACCCAGCTCCAGCCCGGTTTTAGCTGACAGACAGATGGTCTCATAAATTTACTTTGCGATACTTTGGTTTTATGGAGAAGGTCATGCTAGACTCAAAGAGTGCAGGGTCCAGTGGCCGCAGAGCAGCCCCACATCAACACCTCTCCGACACAGTTCTTGCTATGAGGTGTTTTTGCTGGTTTGCTGTGTTTAGTTTATAGAAGGCGGTGATGTGCATTATGACCTAACTGATCCACTTTGGTCTCTCCAAACGTTTCTAAATGCACTGTTAGGAACTCTCAAATTTAGCTCTCTAACAAAAGCCTGTATTTCAACTTCATGATTTTTGTCTTATTATTTTGTCCAAATTGTTTTACATAATTGCTGATGTCTTTTCTCCTTAATATTGAGTGAAAATACACCAAAATGCTTCAGAACAGAAAATGGACAATCAGTGAAACACATGCATTTGATTAGCACCAACTGACTGATGAAAGCAGCAACCAAAAAACAAAAAAAAAGATTTTATAACCAAAAAGAAAGCGGGATTCAAAGAATCAAACTAATTTTTGACAATCTTTTTCAAGCGCCTTTTACCAGCTGAAGTTTCCGACTTTACAGTGATACAGATGGGATCGCCACCCAGTTTGATCACTTGAAAAAAGGTCAGTTCTTTACTGTTCCAAAAAGAACTTCATATGACAGACGTGAAAGAGTCTGTGCCCCTGACACTGTGCTACTCCACTGAGAAATTAGCTGGCGAATAACGGAGAAGAAGAAAAAAGGTGGCTTTTCACACTTCATCTCCCCATCTCCTCTTTCCCTCTCAGCTCTTCTTAAGTTTCCCCAAACGTTTCTGTGGTTTCCTTCCTTGACATTTTCTCTCCGCTACCTTTTATTCTGCGCTCCACTTGATTGGGCCCAATCCTAACAAAGCCTGGCAGAAAATCCTTATTCAACATGGATGTGAATGAATACAGAGGGCTGCTTTAACACCGAGCATGTGATGCGTCCATCTGAACCCGGCTAGATGCAAGATTTCCATTCGAATTTGTCTCAGTGGCAGATTGTCGTCTGAAAAGGGTGCACATGTAGTTTTACAGGCTGCTCAGACCTGCCAAGAAAAATGTCTGATGGTTAATAAACACCAGACATGTGGCTGTAAATGCCGGCTGCTACCTGAAAGATGCCAATTCAATCGGCTGCTTTGGCCTTTTATTTTTATTTTGGAAGAAACTGAATAATTCTAAAATGTCTGATATTCTCTTGCACTTAATCCATTTTTATTATGATAACTAGCCTTCATAGCGAATATGGAAGGGGATGGTTTTTTTGGTTTATTTCTGAAAGCCTCATTGAATATCAGGGATTTTTCTAAAGGCAAGCCCGGCTCTCATTTTTCAAACGGGTCTGTTAAAGTAGACTGCATTGTTATCTTTGGCCTGATAGGTTTTGTAAGACCCATATGAAGTTGGAAGACACTGTGCAATGGTTTCTGTAAAAAATAAATACACTGCTGGATGAAAGTTGCACTGCTAGAGCAACAACAGGACTTAATTGAGGGGGTAAAGATATGCGATCCAAAGTCCAGCAGAAAAGCATCATTTAAAAAAAGAAAACAATATACTATTTGAACTGTATTCTGCACTAAAACATTAAACAGTCAAGTGTTTTTTTTGGGTCACGTTTTCACATTTGTTTTCATGTGTTGTGTCTCCACTTTCCAAGAAGGCCTGTTAAGGTGGTGACCCAGTTTCTACAGCCAAGTTTCTGGGGTTTTCTGTGTTTTTCTTTTTTTTACTGCCCACATCTGTCTGAGGAGGGAGGAGCTGATGCTTGACAGATGCCATGTGGTTCACATAAATGCACACATGGGAAAACACACAGGTGGGGGTGCATTCAAGCACACCGAGGTACGTTTAGGGGGAAGACATACCACAAAAACTCTGTTAATTAGTATAAGACTATGGGTGCCTCGTAGTCTGTAATGTTTTTGTAAATCATAAATCTATTTGAAACAGTAGAAGGTTGAACGTTTTTCATGTTGCTCTCTTAAAAAAAAATCCAATAATGTACCCAATATTACTGAATCAATACCTAAGATGGAGTATAATTCAAAATGTACTTCTTCTTTTTTTTAAGCAACTCCTTTGTTGTGAGTACGATAAAAATCCACATGATTTGTGGTCTCAGAAGCCCATATTGAAATACGGAGAGTATCCACTTCCATTTTCCTCCAAAAAGTTTTGCAATATGTAAAAGTGGCATTTGTAAGCAACCGCTTTGCCTAAAATCTTGAGGTTTGAAGACATCGTGGCTACTCATTTTTCTGATTTCTAACTAAATCTACACCTCAAACGAGAGGCTGTTTAGATAAACCTTTTGAAGTCCGTCCAAAGTAAAAACCACGTTGGCCATGACGTTCATCCCAAACCAGACTATTTTCCAAGAAACATTTAGCCATCTGCAGAAGTGCCCAGTATTGTGTTTAAACAAATAAGGAGTTTCCTTCAGTTTTCTACTAGGAATAGGTTGGGAATAAATCTCAATCAAGTGGCAGTTCTTCATTGCATCATAGTTCAATTACAGCCTCTTTTCCAAATGCCGGTCCAGGAAGCTGTGTGTCTCCTTGTCATGCTCCAGAGAGCATCGGCTGAGGCAGACGACCATACATTCTGTGCAATATCTAACACAGTTCTATTCAGCACAGAAATATTAGATACAATGAAGCCAGTAACAAAAGACTCACATACAAGAATTCATGCCCAAACTGGGCCGCTTTCCACCTAGTCTGAATGAGGTTATGATGTTGGGTGCAAAACTGAACTGTGGGCCTATTATGTAGCTTTTCCAAGCCCTGCTGTTTGCAAGTCTTGGATTACACGGTAAGCATTAAGGTATTCCAAATCTGGACACCTCTCGACCGTTAATCTCTGACTGAAAATAATCTGCTTGCATACATTCTCGGTTGAACTTCTGCTTCGTCTCACTTCCCAAAGAAACAAACTACCACACAATCCAGTTGCTGAAGATGTACCCATCTAAATAAGAAAGGAAGACCGATTCATTTGTTTGGGGAAAACTGCATTTAAAAGTTTTGCATTGCATTTAAAAGTGTTTTTGTTTGTTTTTTGTTTTTCTGAGCATGTTTCTGCATGTTCCTCCTGTGTATGCTTGTGGTTTTCTCTTGGTAGTCTGGATTCCTATTAAAGTCCTAGAAATAAATGATATGATAATGATAATGATGTAATTATCATATAATGAAAATTTCAATTAGAGTGACTAATGATAACTCAGTGACACATATTTGAACAGACTCTGGATGTGGTAAAAGTTCTTCAAAGTTAGTGGCCGTGCTCTAGAGTAAGTACCCCTCTGAAAGTGCACAACTTTTCCATGCGGAAGAATAAAAAACCAAGGCATCAATAGTGTCATTACACATTATTCTCTAGAAGTGTTTATTACTGTATAAATGACCAACGCTAAAGTGATTCAAGCGACTCTGTAATTGATTTTTCACTCACACATTTTTTTTGGTCCCCTTTATGTTATTCAGCATAACCAACCCAGGCTGTTCAGTAGAGATAGCCCCCTCGATCCCATACATCGTCATTATTACATTAAAACAGAAATTTGAGAGAAACTGGCTGGCAAAGCCATTAAAAGAGAAAATTGTGCAGTAACTACTCACACCTATGAAAACAAAGCGCGGGCCTTATTACACCTTAAGGACGTCATAGGAAGCAAATGGTGGGAAGTGATTATAGCGTAACAGCAATCTCATTAGAAATAATAAAACCATTTAATCTCACTGAGTCGTTCTTTGCACATACTGAAAAAAAGATATGTGTAGCGGCTGTTAGATAGAATATTGTCTTGCTTGTCCAGACGAATCAATACTAAGAACATCTGAGGAATAATAGATTACTGTGGAAACCAATAACGTGAAGAACACGGGAATGGATAGAATAGGAAACAGAAGATGAAAACGTTGTTAGTTAATCTTTCTCCTCCATTTTCCGGTTTGTCAGCGTCACAAACAATTGCTGTTCAGGAGGACAGTTGTAAACAACACATACAAAGAGTAAGGAGCAGAGCGTCTGCTTTGTTAAAATGAAGCAGCATTTTCAAATCACAGGGCATTTACGGGACTGCCAGGATATATGAGCATATATATGAAAATATGGTATATATGAAACCTTCTGGGAGTTCTAGGTTTGGGATGTTCTCCCTGTTATACGGAGCTGAATACCTTTGGAAAGCCTTGTAATCAGAGGCCTGAACCACCTCATGTTCCCCCCGTACGTACACGCTCCTCACCCTATCTCTATGCCAAATGTCCAAATCCAAAATGTTGAAACCATAAATCGCTTCATCCATTTTCTGTCCCAGTTTAGTCTCATTATGTTTACAAAGACACTGCCCTAAGCCTTTCCAGTCCACAGCTTTGGAGGAGATGACTCTCATCCTGTGTGCTTTCCAATGGACGGTCCCAGCCCATGCTGGAGGTCATGGGTTACAGAAGCCAACAGAACCACAGAGCTGCAAACCTGAGGTTTGCAAACATGACGCTGTCCTCAACAAAGGCTGCCAGCAGGGACGATCAGATTATGAGAACGAGACTTAATCACCGAAACAGAAAATATAACACAAATTTAAGTCCATTTCAGGCTGCTTTCACAGAGCTAAGGACTTTCACAGATTCCCTGGCTTACCCCAGCAGAAGATTCCCCACAAAGCAAAAGGACCAAGGACTTCCCCCGACAGGTTTGGGTCAAAGTTTTGGTGAAATACAGAATAGAGCTGTATAAACAGATTGCAAACCCTTGAATATCCCAAGGAGCCCCCTTAAATCTATTGTGAAAAAAAGACAAACATTTGGAAGCACAACAAACAGCCAAAGAGGAGCAGACCACCAAAACTCATGGACCTACCAAGGGGACATTAATCAGAGGAGGACAGAGGCTAAAGGAAGGGGTGAGGGGAAGAAACACTGAAAAGATGCCAGAAAAATGTACCTAAATTTAAAAAATAACACTGACAGAAGAAACAAATACAGAAAGCATAATTTGGTATGCGATAAATGTTCTTTTTCATCACACATTCACAGAAACGTCCTCTGTCGTGGACATTTTCGTTAATTTACTTCCATCGTAGATGATGACTGTTACCAGGTGATTTTACTGGGGGAAAACCTGTATTTTAACTGATGAACGGGCATAGAATGACAATGAAGGCAATTCTTGAAGAATGGATTTTTTCCTTCATTTGGGCAAAACAGAACTTCCCTCATTGGCTTTCTGCTTTATTGGACAGATTAGCTGAGGCTGCCCAGCGATAGAAAGGAGATTCATCCAGTTACCAGACCTCTTTTTTCTTATTTTTTTTTGTACTATCCCTTTTCCAAACACTCCACTACAGTAATTACCTGCTGGTTCGATGTAACAAACCATCTGGCATGCCAGCTTAAGTTTCAGCCACCGGGATATCGCGTTGCGCATGCTTTGCCGCATTTCATACGCGATGCGTTTCAAGGCCCGGAAATCCTCCTACTTTTTTAAATCCATCACAGCGTGTGGCTATTTATTGGGTAACTTAAGCGTAGGATTAGAGATTTCACCTGGCTGCAACGGGGTCAGCTCGGTTCATGAAAAAAAGGAAAGAAAAAGGTGAGGTTTTTTTCAGCATCCGTGTTCCAATATTGAGTTTGTTTATCAGAAAGCAAACGTTGGTGTGAACATTGCAGTGCTTTCAGCAAAGCATATTTCTTTTGCAAAATAACAAAAGCAGAGAGTCAATAAATTCCTATTTCTGCAGACATCTGCTCTAATATCGACCTCAATTTTAAATGCAGGTTCCCAAATGTGCTCTTGCATTTTTATTCATCCTCTTCTGTATTCATAAGGCCAGTCCTGCCACTGATTGTGCTTGAAAAGTCAGTGACATCCATTGTTCTGCAGGCCTAGCACTTTGCACAATATCATTACAGCATGTCGATGTGGGTTTGATTTACAGAATTAAATACCCGAGTTTCATAAGGCACCAGGGGGATTTTAGACATCACTGTCCAAGTGGTATTATGCAACTCATCGGTTGTGTGGAAAAGTTTAAAATTCACGTCTATTTTTTGCTTCATTTTCACTTTTGCACCACATTATAAAGCTGACATCATTCCTTCGAAAGCCAACAGAGTGATGTGACCTTTACTTCTGCAGAAATCATTTCAAACCTCCTGTTGAATAAAATAAAAAAATAGTAAAAAAAAAAAAAAACTTTGTCGTCACTTGGAAATCAGATTTGGTTTTCTCTTTCTGCTGCACTGCAAAAGCTATCTGTCTTGACAAGTCATTTTGGATAGCACTGAGTCTTAAAATCTTATTTTGCTAAAAAAGAACAATCTGCCAGAGGGTGAGGTAAATAGTTTGCACATGCAAAAGGGTTTTTAAAGCAATTTTCAAGCAGAGTGGCGACCCTGTTTCCAAAACAACTGGGGTCTCCTGTAAAATGTACCTGATCATAAGATTTCATATTAAATTTCACATAGATAAATGTTGAGGATGACAAATCTGACTTTTTTTAAAAATACCTAATCCAACAATGGAATCATCACCTTTTAGAAACAAATTGTATCAGTACTAGGGGTGGGACGGTTCACAAAATCCACGGTTCGGTTCGTTTCACGGTTTTGTGGTCACGGTTTTCGGTTCGGTTCGGTATATGGTGATTGTTAGGAAAATCTAATATGTCTTGTATAGTCAGGTTAAAACTAGGGATGGGGATCGTTAATACTTATTGATATCGATACTTTAATCGATACTCCTTATCGATCCGAGTCTTTATCGATACCACTATCGATAATTTTCTGTTATTTGGTGGAAAGACGATGCGACAATATTTAACAAATAAATAATTGTATTTTGAATTAAATGTAATTTTTAATAAATGTTGGCATCAGTAGTTTAATTATATATTCTAAAATAATTAGAGCAATATACAACTGTATTACTCATGTTTCTCGCCAAAAACTCAATTTCCCTTTTCTTTACGTTACACTTGAACGCATCATGATAACCTAATTGTCGTTTTACTGAGCCAATCTGAACACATCATCACGCAGCACGTCTGAAACTTTATTTACTTTTCAAGCTAACTAGCTTGTATGCTGCCGATTACAACACAGATTTCACAATTACTATTGTAATAATAAAAAAACGACCAGACTCGATAGTGGTATCGATAAGCCCAAACGTTATTGATTTTCGGGTTTTGAAAAAAGTGGAACCGGGTCCTTGATAGAACCGGGTTTCGATCCCCATCCCTAGTTAAAACTGAAAAAAAAAGCAGTCTGACATTTGATACATTATTGTGACAGTCTTAGGTTAAAAGTAGGTGAGATTCTGGCATTGCAAGAGAGGAAACAGTGCTAATTCCAACATGTGCTTCCCTCTAAATGCAAAGTGGTCGCATACAGCAGACCTATAAACTGCTGTTGGCGCGTCTGATTTTTATCGGCTACGCTGCTTCGCTTCTTCTTCTTGTTTACTACTGGAGGTTGGCTTTGGGCGCAGTTGCGCCACCTTCTGGTCCGGAGGGAACACGCTTCCCTCTGAGAAAAAGGAGCAGTGCATGAACCGTACGCAACACACGCGAACCGAACCGAGACAGTCGAACCGAACGGTTCGGACGGTTTTCAGAAACCGTCCCATCCCTAATCAGTACCCAATCAAACACAGTCTCAGTTCTGGGGAGACATACACCTCTTGAAAGAGTTGAGGTTTACTTTTGATCCAAATGATAATTCAATGTTCTTTGCTGTCATTTTCATTTCCAAACTATAAGTAAGTCCTGTAAGTCAAAGCCTGACAGCTGGACAGAGTTCTGACAAACTGATTTATCCTCCACTGTCACTGCAATGTTCCAACAATCACAACTTTATGTGAGTTTGTTTTCCACTGTACAGATACCCACTGCATCTTTCTTAATTCTTTAGAAGTGGAACTGCAACTTAACACCGCTTATTTATTTCTATCAACATTATATCTGTTTATTTACTTCAATCATCATTACATCAGTATGTCGTTTTATCTTCTTTCCAGAGAGAAAGTCTGAACTCAAGCTGATAGTTTTATCCTTCTGCTGTGCTCCAACTCTAACTCCATGTGTTGATGGCTTTTACCAGTTGGAACTTCTCTCTCCATAAAGGTTTTTTTGCAGTTACTGAGTGAAAACTGGGAGCAACACCAGCATGTAGTGTAAAAGAGCTTTGAGAGGTCAGTTAGACTTGAAAAGCGCTTTGTAGTTACAATCAATTACATTTTCAGCAGTATGTTAAGTAAACAGGAAAATCCCCTTTTAATCCCTTTTGTCTTTAATTCCACTGGGAAATGACGAAAGGGTTAAAGGGAAGTGGTTAAGTGTTTTTGTCCAAAACTAGCTGTGTGTGTTGTTTTTATACATCCACAGTTGGATGAAAATCATAGAAATAAATATCATTACATAACGCAGCCCGGTGTGATGACCGTGTTTGAATAATCTGTTTGCTAACTGATGCTGACAGTGAACTGCTGTTTCTCAGGCGAGTGCTCCATAAGTAGGTAGAACGTAAGATCTGCAAAAGCTCTCACCAGTAACCTCTCTGATGGTTTTACAATGCAGGTACATGACCACATGACAGTAGAATAACTTCTCATCCAACTATAGGCTGGAAAAATAGAGTGATTTACCATCAGTCTGTGTGGGCACATCTTCAGGGTGCAGAGACATTTCCAAAAACCTGTCACAAGTGGTGTTAGACCTAC
>CAJRST010036666.1:4208950-4270387 GCA_907169785.1 Menidia menidia
ACAACAACAACAACAACACCATTTTGGCCATTTTGTGCACAGGCTGTCCAGTCCCTTGAGCGGTCATAACGTGGCAGCCGTAGTGACCATCAGCGTCTCGACATTCGCCCTGGGTCTGTAATGAATGTGCTCAGCCCTGTTTCCTGCTTTCTGCTGCTGGAAAGTCAAACGATGATGGGCCTTGGCAGCAGATCCAGTTCCAGATTGTAAACCTGTTTTGAATAATATTTGTAGGCTATGAAAGTTTGCTGCCTGATTAAACGATTGATCCTGTTTCAGACTCTTAGCTCTGATATGGGGGGCTGGAGAGGCTACCGGGTGCAGACAGGGGCATGAACCACACCTGCCAATGGAAGATTTTCACTGTATTTATTGGAGATGCACCAGATCCTAATCATACCCATTTCAAAAGGGCTCACAATGGAACAACTCATGTTATTCTACCCTTCCAAAAACCAAACTGGGAACTTGGAGCGGTTAATATTATCCTTTTACCTCCCAGAGTCTGACAGGGAGGATCACTGACACTGACTGAAAACCCCCCAAATCATTCAGTTTATGTGTTTGGATTTATAAATATACGTCGCTAACTAAACTGTAAAAATGTCTGGAATCACTACACACTGCACTGAGTTCACCATCTGATCACACAGTTCAGGTAAAGGCTCCATTAACCAAAGAAGAAGCCACATGTTCACATGATCCAGAAACCTAGCTGCCTCATCTGGGCCAAAGCTCATTTCAGACTAACTGTGGACAGGTAAATTCAATTCCAGAGATATGTTTGGAAAACCATGAATACTGCCCTCTGTAGGAGAAGCACTCTCTGATTTGTTACCAGCACACACACTTGCATCTCTGATTGTATGGACGTCCATACAACAAAACTGTCTTATAAAGATCCAACAGCAAGCCTATAAAGTTCCAAGACATTTACAGACTGTTGTTCTATGATGAATAAAATTAGAACTAGTAAGATTTCCCAATGAATTCTCAATTCATGCTGGATACACAAAGTGAATAACTTATCGAAAAACAATTCAAACATACCCCTCGGAAGTGCTTACTGTGGAAAAAAAATCAGTCTTAACAAGCAATGTACACTTTCTGGACTCATCAAGGGGTCTGAAAGCCTCTAGAAAAAACCTGATAAGAGTCCTACAATACAGAAAAATCTACTCTACCTACCTAAAGCCTGCGACTCATATTTAATCCTTTATTGATCCCTGAAGGACAATTGCATTCTCTGAGAAGGCAAGAGGATGAGAGGCTTTCAACAGAGAAACAGATGAGGAGTTGGTCTGGATTCAGTGTTTTTATTCAAGACAATTCAGTGGTTTTGGGGGAAAAAAGTTATTCTGCTGAGTCTGGCAGCCTGCAGCTTTTTAGGGCAGTGGCACAACATGTGTGTTATAGGTGTGTACAATCGAACAAAATGGTGCAACATATATCATGCTTTTACACATGAGGACATAATAAAACAGTCTTCTGGTCCCAACAATGTCTTAAATATGGTAAATAAAATCTTGGATAAAGATATATATCATATGCATTTAAAAAGTGAGGCAAAATTGAAGCATTTTGTCTGAAACTAAGAAGATCTCATGGCTGTATTGAGATGTGAGTGGCAGCAATGTGCCGCTGATCATATGCATGCAGTGATTGTCATCACCACCTCGTTTGCTGGGGTGGAACGTTCAGGCACCACGAAGGAGTAAAGATGACAGCCATGATCTTAAAAAAGAAACTATGAAGGTTTCTGCCAGTATATTCTAACAACTGAGAGCCAGTCATTCCAACTCATCAGAGATTACTTTATGGGGAAACAATTAGTCAGCTAGGACTTGACATTTAACTAGGTTCGATCCAAAGTCAGACACTATTATGCTCAGAGGAACTTTTACAACCCAAGGGCTCAGACTTTACAGACCTCAGTTAGCATGTTAAATATGAACGTTCACGGCAATTGGAAAAAGACTGCATTGAGAAAGCTTCTTGTCTTTAAGAAAAACATGTCAGCATAGCTTAGGTTTGCAAAGTTACATCTGAACACACCTCAAGTCTTCTTTAACAATGTATTTTGGACCAAAGTGGAGACTTTGGTCTTAGTTCAGCAGCATGTTTGGAGAAAACCGAACATCATATTGTATCATACCAAAATGTCAAGTACAGCGACAAAAAGATTGAGTGATTTCAGCCAATCATGAAAACCTTGGTATATCAAAGCTTTGAAGCCTGGCTGAAACTGGCTCATGGCAATGACTTTAGGCTAGCCAGCTTTTCGTTTACAATGCAAACTGAGTTGTTGTGCAGGACCATAACACAGCGGAGCAAAAGTTGACGCCAGCAAACCTCGATGAACTGAAGCAGCGATGTGAAGAGTGGGCCAAAATTCCTCTGCAACAATGTCAGAGTCCGATAAGCACCTTGCAGAAAATGACTGCGTAAATTTATTGCTGCTAAAGCTGGCTCCAGTGTATTGGATCAATGTCATCTTTAACACACTGATTCTACATTTTAGCTTCTAAATACTATGAATGAATACAATCCAAGTGAAGTATGCTGTGTTGGAAGGAAGGTGTACTTTTATTTTTCAGGACGGTGTCTGGGAACTCACTTCATGAATTAAGTGGACACTGGTGTGTGTCCCACAAACCAGGGTTTCAGCCACATGGATTTATTACCTTTGATAAAACTGAAAACAGCACGCCACTGTTCGACGTGCATGAGTTATGAGAGCGGTGATGAGGTTACTCTCCCTATGTCACAGACTCCAAACAGACTGAAGCTGTTCTGCAGTTTGAATAATTACTATTGAGGTAGGTTGAGCGAGGCCACGCGGTCCAAGTGTGTGTAGGTGTTTCAGTTTGTTTTTGTCGGAAATGTGAACATATGGAAATGATTACATGTGGGTGGATTCAGCATGCTGCCATGTTTGTGTTTGCACGTGACTGCGTGGGTCTGTCAGCCCCAGGTTCCGGAAGGTCTGAACAATAACCTTTGCATTAAAACCTTTATGTTTTAATGCTTCTTTATTCTACGAATGTGCATTTAGAAATGCCAGCCTAAAACCCAATAAATTGATACTATAATGACAGCTAAGTGTACTTCCCGTTTCCTTCTGACAGATAAAAGACGCCTTTATCACAATTAACAAGGGAATCATATAATACCTGAAATACTTATGCCCACAGGTAACAATTAAAAGCCCATGAGAGGTTAAGGTAAATTTCCTTACACTGCACAAAGGGACCACAACAGTCATAGAAACTGAAAGCAGATGCTTTGTCAAGTCTTCTAGCGGTTACAGTGGCAAAATAACTTCCTATATGAGTTAAAAAGCAGCGCCGAGACTGGATCAAGTAACTCGCCCGAAACGAAGAAACCCGACTATGAGGCATGTAGAAAATTCAAGAAATACATCAATATCCTCATTAGTCATATCTGTTCGTATATATAGAGGGCTACAGTAACACACTGTGAAATGACACTGCCCACAGAGCTGCACAGCACCACTGGCTGTGCAGCAGAGCTGCTGAAGCCATTAGTCAGTTAAAGACCCACTTATAAAGAGTAGGTGAAGGAGAGCACAGGAGCGAGAGCCAAAGTCGAAGGGCATAAAGGGGGCAGGGAAGTCAATGCTGTGCAGATAGAGGGGCAGACAGAGAGAGCGAGGCGAGCCGTGGACGGGAGGGGGGTGAAAAATAGGAAGGGAGGCAAAGAAGGGGAGGAAAGAGGGGATGAACCTCCTAAAAGACATAAATAGGCGAAAGAGGACTTGAATCTTTGCAGTCACTCATCCCGACAGCCACAGCCACTGCTCTCCTCTCCCCCTCTCCTCACCTCCAGCCTTCCTCTCCAATCATCAGCTGCAAACCTTCATTCATCTGGAACCCTGAGCAAAGCCAGTGAGTAATCTCCACTCCACACGTTTATCCTGATTCTAACAGATTCTAACAATTCCAAGACTTCACAATCTTATCTACAAAAACAAATAAGTTTCAGGTTTTCAGCTTATCTATCTTATGCAGTAAAAGTGTCTGTGAAAATATATCCTACATGAGCAGAAGGGAAAAATACATTTGAATGCACTGAAAGAAGAGTCAATGCACATCAAACATCAGATAAAAAGCAACAGAGTTTGTGGGAACAGCAAAACTGCACATTCATTTTTCATGCAAGCACCACTCAGCAAGGCAACGTGCTAAAACTGCGTAAAACCTGGTCTGCATGCTATCAAAGACACACACTGGAATCAGAGTCAAACTAGGGACTGATGGAAGCTTTGACGGAAAAAATAAATCAATCAGTCACCTGGCAGGACAATGCAAAACTTGCAACAGGCATCTTCAGAAATGCCAGAACTTTACCTCATTTCTTATTTCAGTGTCAAAAAGCAAGTGAGGAAGAGAGAAATATCTTCAACTCACATGCTCTGCTTGTTAAACAAAAACATCTTGGCTTTCTCATCCTTCTTGCTAGGTCTTATCAACGAGGAATCATTTTAGGGATGTAAGAAAGAATGATGACTGTTAATTGACAAAAGCTTCCATTCATGCTGGAAGAGGCGTTTGAGGCCAACTTTTGAAATATTGTAATACAGGAAATATGCATCAACCTTGCCTCCATGAAGGCTGCAGCAGGGGGGTCATGTTTTGCATGGCCATAGCAGCAATGAAGTCACAATCTCGAAACAAAAACTTTGAGTAGAAGGACACAAAATGAGACAGTCATTTTGGCTACACACATGTGAAAAAAATTAAATGAGGTCTTTGGGGTTTTTTTTTAAATGGTATTGTCATGTAACAGTGTGTTGGCCATGTTTAATCTCTGTGAGTAGAAACAGATGCTCACTGATGTGATCAGAAGCACGCCTGCTGTGTCACGACAGATTTTCATTTAAATCCTCATTTGTACAGGCTGGGAAAAAAAACCTTCAAGCATGCATTAATTATGATTTCTAAAAGTTTAATCAATCTATGTTTACACATAAATAAAATTTAAAAAAACATTTACAAGAGAGTGAGCAGAAGCAAGTAAGTGAATACCTCCAAAAAAAGGTTTAAAAAATTGATAAGACATCATTAAAAGTGCTGTATATAAGCACATGCATTCATTCACAGCTAAGTGATGATTTGATTTTTGTCTTTTCGTCTTTCTTTCTCCTCCCTCAGATCCTCCATCCTCCCACAACCTGACCCTACCATGGACATCACAAAGAAAGCCCTCTCCATATTTGAGGCCCTCTATCACCTGCTTGTCCTGATGCTGACACTGGGCTGCAGCATCCAGTCAATGCCCGTTCCTACTGATGTTCCCATGTGCACCGCCCCAGAAACAGCTCAGTATCGACTCACATTTACTGGAAAATGGACACAGGCAGCTTTCCCTAAGCAATATCCTGTCTACCGTCCCCCTGCTCAGTGGTCAAACCTTATAGGTAAGAGCACCCAGCCCTTTCCGACTGTATCCTCAATTTACAGAAGACATTGACCAGTATCATTTCAAAAAGATAACATCTAAAGCTATGCACATTATGGCTCATCGTTAAGATCAAGGAATAAAAAACAAACAGCTGAAAAATAATGTTCTGAGGAGAGCCAGAACTGGATCAAAAGGGTGTTTTTCTGGTCTGAGTGACAGATTATTTAACAGAACCGTAGTCGCACAACACATTTAACATCCCTCTGAGCAGATGTATATAAACTGAATATTACAGACTAATACCTGTTGGACCATTAACTTCAACCCTCCCTTCCCTCCCTCTCTTATCTAGGGGTGACCCACAGCTCCGATTACCACATGTGGCAACGTAATGAGTTTGCCAGCAACGGAGTGAGGGAGTTTGCGGAAAAAGGCGAGGCCTGGACGCTCATGAAGGAAGTCGAGACGGCCGGCGAACGCATCCAAAGCGTTTATGGGATCCTCTCCGCTCCTGCTGTTGTGGGAGGCACTGGCCAGATGAACACAGAGTTCGAGGTCTTCGCCAGGCACTCCTATGTAAGCCTCTCAACAACTGGCCTCCTTCAGTCTGAGTCAGGGCATTGGGTACATGGGAAGCACGCAGACGTAACAAGGTGGTGCGATGCTTTCTTTAGCCTGCATCAAGGGCCAAAAGAATTTCTCCACAGATCTTGAAAATTAAAGGTCGTGTCTGGTCAGAGGATGTTTATTTTAACCTTCAGGTGTAGTTTTAAGTTTCAATGTAATGCATCGAAAACCACGAATGCTTTTTAATCTGACTAAAAACAGTTTTCAGAAAAATCTACATTTCCCAAACTCTTACTGTCATTTTTATAGATGTACATTTAAAGTCGAAATAAGAATTTATATGCTTGTTTTTAAATAGATTAAGGGTATATTGAGTCTTCAAATTTCCACAGACCGTTTTGTAGTCCCATCCATATTAGCCACACTAATAAAACTGGTCCCTTTAAATGAAAAAGATTAAATCCGAGTTAACTAAAGAAATAAGTGCCTTTTTAAAAGGTAGAAAAATGTCACACTATCCCTGACTGTAGACAATTTAATGAGTCAGAAGATACGGAAAATAAAACACATTACACTACCACAGCAAAACCAATTACTGTTCCAATAAAACCAGGTCCTGACTATTTCTTTTTCCTTCTGTTACAACCCAAAGAGACGAGGCCAAACTTATGTAAGACTCTTAAAATGATGTTAAGTAAGGCAGCAGTTCACTATTAAAGTTTATACCAACAAGCCTTTGGCTAGGACATAATATCAATATCTTTCTTATTCTTCCATGTAAATTTCTTCTCTTGTCTTTCCCTTTTTCTCCCTTCCCCATCATACATTTCCTCCCTTTGGCAGCTGTCATTTATCGTGCGGATCGTCCCGAGCCCAGACTGGTTTGTGGGTGTGGACAGTGTTGACTTGTGTGATGGGGACCACTGGAAGGACAGCGTCACGCTGGAGCTTTTCCCATATGATGCAGGAACTGACAGTGGGTTCACCTTCTCTTCTCCAAACTTTGAAACTATCCCACAGGATAGGATCACACAGGTGAGCCAAAAGCAACACTGCTTCAGTCCAAAGTAAAAATCCAAACCGCTCTCAGTGCAGACACGAGTTCAAACTAGCTGCTTTGGTCATTTTTGCTCTGCTGCTTTCACATAATAGTAATGTGAATATTCAGAAGAGTTTTATATATTATGAAAGTTTTAAATGTTCTAATATTTGCTGACTTAACAGTTAAAGTGACAAACAATTTAAAGTCACAGGATCAACTGACAAAGTCTCTTCCTAAACTCTCCCAGAGAAATCTTAGCGTAATGCTTAAATAGTGTACAAAAGACAGATTATTATTGGTTAAAACAGGTAAATACCAAACCACATTTGTAAAAATGCATGTATAGCTTGCTGATTTCCACTTTAACGTCTGCACATGCAGATATCAACTTACAACCTGTTGTTCCCTGTTCACTGGTCCCCCTCCACAGATCACCTCCTCATTCCCAAGCCACCCCGCCAACTCCTTCTTCTATCCCCGCTTGAAGCACCTACCGCCCATTGCCAAGGTCACACTGACTAAAGTAAAGAAGACAAATCAAATCATCAGCCTTCCAGTGGAGCCCACCCAGTCCAACCTTCTGCCATCAGGAAACGAGATTGAAGACAAGCTCATAAGTAAGTTTTACAATTAAACACTATGCACAATCAATCTCCTTCTTCATTTCAAATCCTTAAAAAAAATATAACTGAACGTATGAATTTGAAGCACACATTACATTAAATTGTGGTAAAAAAAAAGTATATTATGTATTCATGATATATAATATATCTATATGCACGGTCTGATAAATCAACACTGTAATAAAACAAGTGAGGGGGGTCGACGTCCTCTTAATGTACCAATATGATTCATAAAAAGCATACCGATGTGCAGAACTGCACAAAAAAAAGAAAATCATATATAGTATACCCCACTTTTTTGCTAAACTTAACACAAGGCTAGGAATCTGTCTGCTGAACTGACTCATATAAGCATTTGGGAAAAATTACAGGCCACACACCAACGCAATTACATCCAAGCAGAAACCAGAGAGGCAAACTCAGGGCAGGGCATCAGAAAATGCCAGGGGCACATCTGGCATCCAGCAAAAACTGGCAAAATATAAAAGATTGATTACTTGAAGGACCACTTTTCATGAATATGTGGTAATTATGAACAGCATTCAGGTCCTGACACCAAATGGGAGGCTGACATTCAAAGTCGTACGGCTGAGCTGGAATTAATTAATGTTGGCTCCCACAATGTTTCACACCATGCTTTGTTGATTAGTGGCAATGATTCAAAAAGTCCACGAGGGTGAGTGGAAGTAAGTCAAAAGAAAGGGCATCTCAAGCTCCTACGGAGGCCAACGATACTGCAGCCTTCCTTTTAGAGAGGCAACAAAGCACCATAAACAGATGACACGACAGGGAGAGCTTTTTAAAGGAAAAAGGAGCAGACACCATGTCAATTTGGCAGAGACGCCAACGGTGCGGTAATCTGATTCAGAGTTGAGCGTGACCGTAAAGCTTTGAGTCAGCATCACAAAATACAAGCCCGTTCCCCTGACTACCCATCAACAAACAACACAGAGCGGCCAACAATCTGTTGGGGTTTCCTGCCTCGCTCCCAACGCTCCATCCTGGCCCTCCATCTGTTTACCCTTCCCCTTTCCCTTAATACATCTCTTCTATGTCCTCTCCCCAGAGCATCTGCGAAAGCTTTCCTCAATGATTAGCTACCATGCACCGTTGATTTTCTAGGTGAAACACAGCACCAATGCTAAATACTGTAAAGCAGCATTGTGTCTTGCAACATATCAGCATCTCAACTGTCCTTTTGCTGAAAGGATACACACACTGTAGAGAGATGTCAAATAAGCTTTCACTGGTGATTTGTTCTCAGTCCCTGCATCTGACCATCCAGAATCACCTCTGAACCTTCTGCTTTTCCACTCTGACAACTGTGTTTCATATCAGCTGTGCTCACAGTTCAGTTTCCTAATGTTGCCAAACAAGGGTTAGGTTTTGTGAAAGGGAGAGGAGAATTGAAGAAGAGTTTTAGGCTTAATTTATCTATATTATCCATTAAACTGGAGGCACATTAACAATGAAAAACTGGCCTCTTCCATTCATTGCAACTGTAGTCGCTTTGGCAATGGATTAAACCCATATTTGTGGTTCGGTGGGGTAGATTTTTACTGACAAACAGAAACCATAGTCAGCAGAAAATTACCGGATTAATGAAGGTTAAATAGAAATAAAAGTGACTCCAGCAGGGCAACCACTGCCAAGAATTTAAAACAAGAGACCTGGGATTTATAAGGCTCATACGGATTGTACATGCCAAAATTTACTTTAAGTCCCTGTAATTTTTATTTGCTTTTTTATTTAAGACAGATTACTGTTGCAGCTGTTTTAACACATTGCTCTTCAATAAAAAAGAATCAGCAATCTGCTCATGTTACGCAGTCCCAAATGATGCAAAATTTAGAAAGGGAGAAAACAAAAAAAACCGTATATCAATCTTAACCGGTATGTGATTATCATGAGTCTCAAACTGTGTCCGCAGACACTCCTCTGGACTGTGAAGCGTCGGCATGGTCTCCCTGGGGTCTGTGCAAAGGCAAGTGTGGAGAGTCAGGTGTGCAGCACCGCACGCGCTACGTCATAATGCACCCCGCCAACAACGGAGTGGCCTGCCCCCTGTTGGAGGAGGACAGGAAGTGCTTCCCGGACAACTGTTTATGACTAGGCCAGGACAGGAGGGCGAAGAAAGAGAGAAAGGAGAGGAGGAAGAGGAAAGAGAAAAAATCCAAGAGAGGAAGGAAGGGGCGAAGACGGACGAGCAACAATAAAAGATCTGCGGTATATTCACTTGAGGTTTAGGTGTGATGAACTACATCCCAATGTGTTGAATACCGATGGCTTTTTGAATTAGGGAGAGAGTGACTGCTGTCTATCCAATTCTTTTGATGGATGTGATAAAGCTAAAAGGTGTAGTTTGGCTAAAAAAAGAGCTATTAGACACCAAGTTAGCCTTGGCACACGTCAAATAGACTGGGGATATGACAATGTTGTAACAATAAAGGGAAAACTCATGATCACACTGATATTGATATCGATTTGACAATTTAAAGATCACAGAGTTAATTGTAAGAGATACTTTTAAAGTCCAATAATCAGATTGGGGGCAAGGAATGAGATATTTCCCCCCAAAACTTGTTGAGGAAATATTTTCAACAGAAAAATCCACGTTTCCTAAACAATGTTGCATTTAAAAAATGTTTACAGAAATGGTGTGGTTGTTTTCCTTAAGAAAAAGAATGTATTTATTGACAGGATTTTAACCTGTGATGTACAGTATATAAGATCTGAAAGTAATGACCAGTATTCCTCTAGGTTATTGAAATATCAGTCTAGTAAGTGAACATACACTTTTTGTATAAAGAAGGAAAAACAAAAAAAAATGTATTGAAAATGTGTATGTTTTTTGTACAGGTCAAATAAAGTGTAAATATATAAATATAAACATATATATGACTTGTTTCTTAATCTAGACTATGATGGTATCTGTCACATTTAAATTTAAAACATCAGAACTGCATGACCTGGATTCAAGCTCCAGTTTTGGACAGGATTCATCCTGATGAGTTGTTGGTTATATAAAGGATTTATGTGCTTCCCTGTCATAAAAATTGGTTGGAAATCAGTTTAGATAACAAACTTTAAACTGGGGAAGAGGCTCCCAATATGCACCCAATATTGGGCAGCATTCATTTCCGACCTATGCCACATATGTCACATTTACATGCTCACATCCACGTTTTCACCTACTGGCTCCTGGTTTTCCTCCTGTTTGTCTTTTTGCAGAAACCCCTGATGCTTCTCTGTCTGGTTTCCCCACACAGGTTGAGGGATGTTTTTTGTTAAGTCTCTCTACAGATGTAGCAGCTGGTTGTCTGTTTTTTTCTAGTTTTTCTTATACTGCTGTCTTCTTATGTTATTGCTTTATATCTCTGTCTCATTTTTCTTTTCTGGTGCTTTTCCTCTCTCTGTCCCCCCTGCCAGACATGAAATTATCATATCATTTTAACATAAATAAATAGTTCTTGGACATGAATGGGGAGGTTTAGACCCATAAAGGTTCCATCGGACAAGGCAAATGCACAAACACAGCATTCAGACCACCCCTCTGCTTGCCATGATGTTGGAGAGGATAAGGTAGAAAAAAGAAAAACAGTTTTACAAGGAGTGAAACTATGTTCCAGATGGCTGACTGGAAGAGACAGAAGCAACGTTTTATTCTGAGTAACGAAAGAGAAGGGCTCAGAATAAAGATAAAATCATGACAAATATTGAGACCTCACAGAATATTAACACGATCCAACAGATTCACACATAAGGATAAAAAAGGTACACAATACCAAAATAGACTAAGTTGACAGTAGAGGAGAAAGAGGTCTGATGGCTGAATGTACCTCACAGGAAAATGCAACTTTTTATCAATCTGTCTATTATATCTGCATCATATGCATCATGTATGAGACATGGATTCATGGCCACCACAAACGTTATCAATGAAAGATTAACCTCATACATCCATTTAGAGCTGACCATTTTTGCTACACAACTGAAGTGTGGGTGGAGGTCTTCACTAAGACTTTTGCAGATGCAGAAAATGAGAAGGGTTCCTTCTGTGCGTAGGTGTTTACATTTCAAGCGGCTGCTTCTTCAGTCAGCATACGCTGGCTTTGATATGTGATGCTTTGTGTGACGTTTTTCACCAAATCCTGCTAGTATCAGGACACCTTTTGCGTTAAGTTGTCACACTGCACTGCAATGATTAATGACCAATGAAAGCACACCGTTAGGCACTTCAGCAATTTGTTGTAATCACGTCTTTTCTGGAGATTTATTCACCCCAAAAACACTGTACAATATCAATTTTAAAAAGGAGGCGTTGCTGGATATTCATTAACTGGCGCAGTATGTGTTTAAAAGCTTTGCCATTGGTGCCAAAGTCAACCAGTCACAACACAACCAGCATGTCTCATCCCACAAGGCAGCATCTGGGATTTTCTCACACTCAAACCGTCCCCCTTCCAGCCTTACACTGAATATATGCCACGGGGCATGTATGCTTTTCAATGAAAGGCATCTGAACTTTGCAGAACTACAAAAAAATCTAAAGGCCAACTATTTGGTCACTGTGAGGTATATTGCAATCTAACCGTGCGTCGTTAACTCAGAATGGGTTTGCAAGGCACTGGCTTTTTCCTCCAGTGTTACCTAATGCTGGCAGCAGCTATGTATTTCGAGCTTGGAGAGCGAGATGAAAAATGCATCATTGAGGAGATTCCTGAAAACACACTGGTCACAGGTGAGCTGCTGACATGGTGTTTATGTTCCCAACATGAACAAAAATGTTCGATTCCAAAAATGTATGTAATTGTTACTAGTCCAACATAAAAATAGACAGAAAATATAGTATTTGACATCCTAATTGGAAATGTTTAAAGCCATGAGTTTTTACAGCCAATGTGCATGAATGAATGTGTTTATTTGAGTAAGTTTTAATTTGGATGTGAAATCAAATGTGATGCAACTGTGTGAAAGGCAGCAAATTAGAAACGTGAGGAATACGTTTGTGTTTTAATGGTTATAACTAATTAAAAGAGGAAGTTAAGTTAAAAACCAGCCCATCACAGGTAAAAATACAATATGTTCTCCCGAATCAGCCTCAAGTCTTCTTCATAGCATGTTAAAACCCACCACAGGCATATGTGTGAGTCTTCTTGCTTATTAGTGATGGTTGGTGCCCTTCTTTTAAAGTTCTTATTCACAAATCTTCTAATGGTGAGTTAAAACGTTCAACAAAAAGCTGCCTTATGTTCACACGTGTCTCTTACCTTCAGCTAATTTCTTTTTGGAGCCATGGAACCTAGAGAAGGTCAGCCACTCTCCTCACCTGGGTGTCACTGCATCGGTCAGAGACCCAAACCAGGAGGTACTGCACCCATAGGCGAAGCTCAGCGTCTCACCAACCATCACCCAGCCCTGTGTTTGATGTCAAATTAAAAGACAACCAAACTTATTCAAGTATACAAACCAAAGCATGTGATTGAATGCTGTTACTAGTAAACTGACTGATTCTGTAGATTGATTACATCAGAGTAGAGTTTTGTCAAAGTTTGTTAAACTTTAAAAAGCCTTTATTTAAGAGGATACCAGTGGAAATATCCAACAGCTACATTTAGTTCCTATGCATTCACTCAAGTGAGCATCTGAGGTAACTGAACAATGGGAAAAAACACTGTCTTTCGTCGTCTACAGATTGTGGTGTCCAAACGTTTTGGAAAATTTGCTAAATTCTCCTTCACTTCGCACGCCTCCGGGCAGCACTACCTTTGCTTCCAAACAAATTCGACAAGGTTCTCCGTCTTTGCTGGAGAAAGGATGGTAAGGCCTGTGGACACACAGCGAAACAAACTGTTACCAAATGGAAAGTGAGCAGATACATAGAAACCTACATTTATATCAGTTTTTTAGAATATCAATAGAAATTGACAATGTGAGAAATGTCCTCCAATTGTGCTCTGCAGAAACTACATTTGGATGTTCAGATGGGAGAGCACTCAATGGATCCCACTGCTGACAGGACCAAAGACAACTTGAAGAGTCTTGAGTACAGTCTCAGTCACCTCGTAGGTCAGATGATGTACATCACCAGACAGCAGGAGTACCAGAGGGTAATACTGACCTAACAATAGCATTATCTGGCAGTGAGCCATCATATAACATCAGAAAGCAGAATATGAATAATGGACATTAAAAACAAATCACTGCTGCCATCTTGTGACTTGACCAGGCCAAGGCTAAGACAGAACACTACTCAGAAGTCTCTTTTCCCGTGTTTTCATGTTCCGCTCTGTTATTCAGGAGAAAGAGGAGGTGTTCCGTCAGATCAGCGAAGAAACCAACAGCAAGGTGCTGTGGTGGGCTGTCCTGCAGACCTCCATACTGCTCTTTGTTGGTTTCTGGCAGATGAAACGACTCAAAGACTTCTTCATTGCTAAAAAACTGGTGTGAGGCTGAGCTGTCCCCTGTTGGGGATATAACTCATTGTTTATTCCTTGCATGTCCTGCAAACGTTTTATAAGCTGCAGTTAATGTCTTTTCCATACCTAAATGTCCAAATCTAACAGCCCATGATAAATAAAGTGGTATTCAAATTGAGACTACATAAAGCTACAACAATAAAGTTTGAAAATCCACGCAAAAGTTTGATGTCTCTCTGATATGATATAAAAAAAGAAAATTCTATAAAGTTCTGGGAGCAAATCTTTTTCTGAGAGCTGAATTTTTAAAATAGAGTAAATACAACATCTGACGATATACAGCAAATGAAAGTTTACACTTGGTCAATATTCATGAACAAAAGTTGAGCCAAAACCCAGAACTTTTGTGGAAAAATAAGTACTCCACATGATTCAATGCACGAATCATCTTTTGTTAAAGTAACATTTTCTTTGTATGACAGTATCAGCCCCTCACATCACTGTGGAGAAATTTTGGCCCATTCTTTTTCCAACAGTCTTCCATTTCGCTTACGTCTGCAGGCGTTTGCTTATCTGCAACTCTGTTAAGGCCCCACCACAAAAATGTCATTCAGAATGCGGTCTGTTCTTTGACAGGGCCATAGCTACATCATTATTCTTTTCTGTCAGCCGCTATATTCTTCACTTGCCCGGTGTGCCTCCCCACAGTATTGTTGCATGACGCAGTATTTGTCAGGCCTGAGCTGTCAGACAGATGGCCACATTCTGAAAAACTCTGGTGTGCGGACGAGGTCAGCGTGGACTTGGTGACTGGTAGCTGCCCCGAGTGTGCGGCTGCAAAACAAGCTCAAATCGGCCCCTTCAAATCTTTTGCTCGGCATTTAGTATAAGGCATGTCTGTTGATATGCTGCGAGTGATTTTCTCCAAACATGGTGATGTGCATTATGGTCGAACACTTCAACTTTGGCCCTGTTTGTCTACAGCACATTGCTCCAGAGGGCTTGTGTGACATAAAAATAGGCCTTTTCTCCCCCCCTGCGACAACCCTGCCAAAAAAACCTTACTTGTTTAGTCTTTTTCTAAATGTACTGTCAGAAACCTCAATACGCTAACCGATGCCTGTGGAGTCTGACATGCAGCCTTTGAATTGTTTTAAATTGCTCTTGGCTGTCCTAAATCTGACCTAAGTTGAATCTGCAAGGGCATTAATTCCTGGGAAAGTTATTAACTGTTTTGGAAGGTCTCACTTGTGAATAATTGTTTTCACTGAAGAATGATGAGGATTGTTTGGAAAATGACCTTGTAACCACTCACCTCCACTGGCAGTCAGTTATTATTATCATAATCATTACTATCAATATTTGTAAATGGAAAAAAGCCTGCATTTTTATATACAACAAAAGCTGGGAATTTTTATCACTATCTTTAAATGTTTATGTCATGGAGCATGTTTGTACACAAACTTAATCTAAGGGAGCTAAAGTCAGATCTGTACTCAAATTGAACTAACTGCTAAGTGAGCATCCATCGCACGTGGCATTCTGACGTCATCACGTGCTGATAAAAATGAATTTGAAACGGGATGATTTTAACATCTGATATGATAAAAACGCTTTTCGCCAGAAATTAATAATCAGCTAAGGCGTGAAGTGGGAGGGTATGTTATCCCGTTAAAAATATCGACGATAAACTCTTGGCATTGGATGTATTGAAGGGTTAACGGATTTATGCTAAGTTAGCATTTAGCTTCGCCAACAACGGGAAACCAAAGGTAATTCTGAACATTGCTAACTCGTTGTGAACAGGCTTCTCGCCTATAAAAACTTCGCAAAACATGAAAAAATGACAACATAGGCCAATATGTTTAACAATATAGACGCTACAAGACTAAATAAAGGTATACCACTCACTTAAAATGCTTACTACAACAAACGTAGCATTAGTGATGGAATAACTAGCTTGTAAACTTAATGCTAATTTTATCTACTTGCAGGTCTTCAAATGTCTTACTGGGTTTGCTGCAATTCCTGCTTTGTTTCTCCCAGTACTGACCGAAAGCTGGCTATCACCAGCTGTGGCCACGTCATATGTAGTGCTTGTTATCAGAAAGGTAAAAAAAGAGAAAACTTTGTTTACAAAGACACAACCTAAACAACTGTTTTTACAAATGTCTGCATGCATTTATAACGCCTTCAGTACCATGACTGTGTGGAGCACTTTGCTCATGCAGCTTTGTTAGACAGGGACATCTGTTGGACAGAGAGTGAAATTGCAAAAAGCCCACTATTAAATAGAAGGTACACTGCAGTCTAGCCACATTTTGTCATTGTGTGGCTAATGTTAAAGCCTTAAATTAAATATGAATTAAATTAAAACATTCAACACTTGGCCACGGGAGGAATAGAGGTCCCTTGTTCCCACTGTAGGAACCACTGATCATATTAATAAGTCATTGGCTCGTGATGGGTCCTCTTTCATTTAATGTATATTCGCCCCGGGTCCCAAGGCTGAACAAGTTAATAATTCATTTTGGCTCTCAGACAAAAGCACTTTTGGAGGTTCCTTTTTCACTTAGTACATTCCAGTCATTCTTTATTCTTCTAAGGTTGAACCATGATATATATAACCCAGTTTTATGCTTGACTTTATCATTTTGTCAGTACCCATGGTGCCTGAAATCTGTTTTTCAGGCAACCAAGGGGAATGTTTAATATGCAGCTCCCAATGCCAGGTGTCACCACTTTCTGACAAAGTAAGCACCTTTTTCTTTCATATGAAATGTCTCAACCACTGTTGGCGATGAAACAACGTTAGATTTTAATCTCTGCTTTTGCAATGTCTTTATTTCAGAGCAGCTCTGGTGTAAAGGCCTTGTTCTCTGACATCAATGTAGTTGCAACTAAACACTTGACAGAAGTCAGCAAGGTTAGTTCACTGTCTTTGTCATTTGATTGTCCTTAAAACAAAACCTACCATATCTTAAAGAAATGTTGCTCAGTGCTCAAATTTGTTGCTGTGATAACCATTAGATGTGCTTGAAAGTAGCTGTAAATACGTAATACCTGCTTTACACTGCAGGAATTTTCAAATGAGATTTGAGTCAGCAGTGTGTTATCTCTGTTTTACCTTTCTGCAGGTTATAATGTTCCAGGCAAGGCATCAAAAGAGGCTGTTGACCTATTATCAGCAAAGGGTTAGGAGTATTCATTTTTAGGAAATCGTGGCTATTTTCATGTTTGCGATATTCATGTGAATTTGAGTATTGTTCTGAAGTACATTTTGTTCTCTTAAAACCTGACAGGCCTTAAATTCTGACCCTTCATGTCTTTACAAAGATACACAAATGAGCCTTAGTGCAGATTTTTCTTTTTACAGAATGAGAAACTGGAGGAAGTATTGGTCAAGGTGAAGCAAGAAATGCAGCAAATGAAGAGGCAGGTAGAATTAATAAATGCAAATAAACATGTACACAGGGCACATGTTGTTTAACCAGTGCTTTTTAAAAGTTTGTTAATTTTTTAATACATTTTTTCCCTTAAAAGGAAGCTAAATGAGCAGGGTTCCTACATTGCACAGCTGGAAAACTCTCTTCAGCATCAGAGGTACAGTACTGAGTATTATTATGTATGCTGCCCTCCTGCTGCCTATATTCAACAACCTTCAACAATCCTGTCAACAGTCACTCTGTCATTTAGACTCCCACAGAAACAACTTGCCTAAGAAACCATTTGTACTTTTCCTGGCTCTTGGCCAACACCTTTTCAGCAATGTGTTTTGGGTTTAGTCATAGTCATTGGTCACATTAAGGCATGATTAATCAAGGTAGTGGTCTTTTCTTCAACTCTCACTAGGTGTCACTCCTGAGATATTATGTCAGAATGAATTAATTGAGCAGGGTTATAACACCAGAACTTTTATGTTTACATGCAAGTCTGGGTACAGAATTATATGTATCTTAAGAACCACTTGGATCATTTTGATCTTACAGCTACTATTTAGGTTGCTTCAAATTTCCACATCATTACTTTGTGATGATAAACCAAATGTATTCTTTACATAATGATAATGATCTCTGAAATACAGAATTAGAAAAAAAAAGCTTAATACAAAATTTGTGAATCTCCGATCGAAATTTCTGTTAATGTGAACAGTTAAAGATCAAACCACTTAAACGTATTTATGTTAATCAGTATTACATATCTAGTCTTTTTTTTCAATAATCCTTAATGCTTCATTTTCCTCAGATGTAACTAAGTCACAAGTTTTTCTTCATTTAGTACTTTGCAATCTTTCAATATGCTCCTTTCCTTTGGCCACTTTCAAGCTCAGGGAACTTAATATTTTTACAGTTTTCTTATTTCCTTTCATTTTAAACTCTTCAAATTTGCTAATGTAAAATGTGGTTGTGACATGTACATATTTGCTAAATTTTTTCTACTTTTCACCTAAGGAGCTCAACCAAGCGTTCTGTAACATGATGTTTTGCACCAACTTTTTGCATCTGTTTTGTGCTGTAAGCGTCAACTCGTCGTTCCTTGGGGGATTCAAAACTGTACTGTGCTGCTGTGATCGTTGTTTTGTACTTTTTTACTTTATCTTTATTTTTACTTTACTTTTTTTTTAACTTTTACTTTTACTTTTATTTTTTACTCTCATACAGTGCCAAGGCATCGACTGTGTCTCAGATCAGTCGCAGCTCTCACACTCCACAGGGGCGCAAACCAGGTAAACAGTCTGTACATGTCCGTGTGACAGACTCAGCTAATTATTACTGTCTTGAAATGCTATTCACAAAAAAAGTTCAGATTTGCATGCATCAACCCATTCATATTATTATTACCATATTTTTGGGGTATAAGTGGCTTAAGTCATAAAATGCATCTTGCAGAGGACAAAAACATATACGATAACAAAAGGTTTATTTAGAAATAGAGATTTAAAAAAAAAATGTTTTTACAAAATCCAAATAGTCTGAGAAAAGACGTTTAATGGAAAGGCAAGTTGTTAAACTACATGGTAGCACACAGAGCAACCGGCTGAATAGGTTCCCAGTATGAACTATGAGAAAAAAGTACTGCCTTTGATCCAGGAAAAATGGTATAATTTATGTCATTACATTTAGCTGACTTAGTGCCAACAAGGTTGAAATAGATCATTGCTATCTCAAGAGGCTAATTTGAAATTCTTGTTGCTTTATCCCTTCAAACTACTTGAAATATAGGGAGAATACACCAGAGACAGATGGACAAATTTCAGAAAAGAAGGAATTACTAACGTCTTGTTCTTTGCAGACGCATAGATCAACTCTATATCCAGTTATTTCTCTTGTCAGTAATAGTATACATCCTATTTTATTGTGTTGCTGTATCTTATTTCCCCGCAGTCCTACAGATTTCGTATAACTCCCCTGTTTCACTCTCACGACACCCCTCAACCACCAGCATGTGAGTATCATCGATCTTTCTCATCCTGTCATTAACCCTCCCTCTGTCTGTCTTTGCTCTCTCTTCATTTCATCTTGCACTGTGATTTTTCTTCTTTTAGAAATTACGGGGTATTTTACTTTGCAAGAAGTAAAGCAGAGAAAACAAAACAAGACTTTGTTTTTTATCTGCAATGCCAAATGTTAGTTTTAGCCGATGTCTGTCCACACAGACTCACAGCTGAAAAAGCTCCTATTTGCTTGAGTTTTGGTAAGAATCCCTGCAGAAATTCTTATACACTGACCGAAGATAGATTGGATGTCTGAATTAAACAGTCAAAATGTTATTTTATCTAATGCGACTTTAAATGCAGTTAAGCAGTAAAAATGATGGATATCAGCAAACCCAATGGCTTTAAGGACAAGTCAGCTTCCATTGAAAAAAAGGTCACTGAGCAGTTAATATATTCACTGATAAATGGTTACCACCAGTAAAAACAAACCTAAGATCTCTATCTGCATCCGGACTTTGGTCTCTCTACATACGTATATGTTCCTTTGCGTCTTCAGTTTTAAATAGATTCTTCGGCTCTATTTTGATGGTAAAGATTAAATAATTAAACATTTTATTGGTTTTCTTTACGGATTATCCTTTTTTATCATTTTATGTATTTTATATAAAGATTACTATGTTAACGTCATAATGTCAGTAAACAGCCTTTCACAGTCCGGTGGGGATCAGAGTAGTGTATTAGGAGTCTAACGACAAGTTAGACAAGAATATCATTGTAAAAACTGTTGCTGGTAAATCGATTTGTGGCTGTGAAAGAAAGAGTTCAGGCACCACTGTTCAGCCTGCTGAACCCAACAGAACTAATGAAGTGTGCCTTCCTGTCTGGCAGCCCTGAAAACATAGGGATGGGGGAAAGGAGTCTTTTCAGGAAAGTAAGTGCAATTGTTTTACCCACAGCTCTTCTTCATTTAAAAATAGACCTGTGAAGATTTTACAGCATCATGATATCTGATTTCGGTATTCAGTGCATTTGGTATGAAAGTGTTAGAAAACAAGATTTTCGTGTGTTGTTGTGTTTCAGCCCGGCTCTACACCCAGGCTGTCAGTTAATAAGCCTTCACTAGATGGAAGAATGGGTATTTGATGCTTTTTCTTATTTTTTCTTTTTCTTTTTCTAAAGCTTTTGCATATGGTATTAGTAAACGCTAACACATTTAGAACGTCTCTGCGTTAAGTTGTTCTACACCACAAAGCTTTCTAAAGCTTTGAAAAATGTCACATGCTTGGAGTTCCCTTCCCAAATTGTATAAATCTGTCTGCCCCACTTGTATAGATGTCAAGGCAATTTATGGTTTTTATGTCTGCACGTACATTCGGCCTATTTAACATAGATTTCTCCATATCCACCGGTCTTTCTGCATCTGACAACATGCAGGTCAAATCTTTGAAGCTGGATATCGAGCATGCCTCCAACATATTCACTCGGATCAATTTTTATTTAGAAAAACAACTAACAAGACAAGCAGCAGAAGATCAACATAGAAGCTTGTTTTGTGGAAAGATTTTGCTGGAGAATCGCCATTATCCACAATCTGTAGAGTGGATAATCACATGGCTGTACACGGGAGGCTTCAGTGAGGCAAATCAAACATAAACATAGAATTAATGATGACAGATACATGGTTACAGACTGGCACCACATGGCCTCAATGCTGCCCGTTCTGTCGAGAAACCAAATGTTCTTTGGAGCATCAACCATGTTTAGGTCTATCTTGCCAACTGGAGGATTACACAGCCAACAGTTCTCCATCATTAGTTATAAAACCAGCCCAAATGCTGTCTTTTGATAAGCTGAGTTAAGCTTCTCAGCCTCTTAAGGCTTTTGACCCTTGCTGTGGAGACTGAGACATATGATAACACTATAAATATTTTTTGTTGTAAATGAGAATATTTGACCAGCATTAGAAGGATTAGGGTTTTAATTCCTTTACATCTGTCCTAAACGTACTCTAGGAAATGATGATATCAGAGGTGAAAATGGAGCAAACAGCGGCAGAGCTGTGTGTTCAGGCTGTAGGTGTGTTGCCATGTTTGGTAGCAACCTCTGCAGAGGTTTGGAGAGAGGATGACTCAACCATTTGTCCTCCTGGAGAGTTTTCCTAATGACACTTGCATTAAACTCATGTGGGGCCAGAAGAAACGCTTAAGCCTTTAATGAAGCAAACGTCTGTCGTGCATTTTGAACGCAGGCTGTTATTTCTGGTTGAACCATGTGTTCATCTCGTTCTTTTTCCTTCTAGGCACCCCATCTCACAGGACATCCAACCAAAACTTGGCAGCTGCTCGCTCTGTACGCTCAGCAACAGTCAGGTTGATGGATTCATTTCAGTCCTTTCTGATAAGTCCTTAATCACGCTTCTTTTTGTTTACTCACTCCACAACGTTTTCTGCCAGAATGTCACAGTTTCATACGTGTTGTCCACATCAATCACTTGAAAATGTTTAGTCAGTTTAGTCTTCTAAGTGTTGTAACGTCATAAGAAATCCTAAAAGTAAAGCAAACTGTCAGGCCTGTTAATATCACTAACACATTTTGATTATTTTTTATTTTCTTGGACACTCATATATACAATTTCTTTGTTTTTTTGGGGCCTTCCTAAAAGAAATGAAATGAATGTTCAAACATGTGTCCTTTTCTCCTCTTTTAGTCATTTTCAAGGAGTACCTTTGTCCCCGGAGCCATCCTTCAGCCAGGGTTCCTTATGGCAGTCTCCCATCTTCAAACCTCAGTCCTCCTTTAGACACTCCATGTCGTCTCTCATCCACACGCCTCCGTAACACACACAAACACTAAGTGTCATGACACCTGGCCACTGGCATTTCTGTGGATGTCCCCCAAGATTTTCTAACAAGTCACTGTCTAAAACAAGTCACTGTCCAGTTTGTTTGTTGTTTTTAACTCACTATACATGAACAATTAAATGTATTTAGCTTGACCTAAATGTAGTGGGATGTGCTAAATATTGTTATTCATTTTGTGAAATTGTAATTTTCCTTTTTCTTTATTGAGATCAAATAAACAGATTCTAAGTCAAATATATATATATTTTTTTTTCCCAGAGGGATCCACAAGAGCTGTTTAGGTTGTGTTATTCTATGTTTGCAGACATCCTGCTGAAATTGTGCGACAATGACTTATGTGTTTATTAGTGGAATGTAGTCAAAGGTTGTGTTGTCTTCAGAAACATTATAAAGCTTTAAATCACAAAGCCTTACAAGGTTTTACCCGAAGGCTCAATGTGACGTGACGCACACCGTGCCACGAAAAAACAAGATATAAAGATAAACCGGGATTATGTCGTGCACAAAAGAATACCTCCCTTGCGGGCTTTTACTGGGCTTAAAGGTTCACAGACCAACACTGCCTTAACATTAACAAGTCCTGTTTAAAGCTGTGCATTTAGCTTCTCCTGGCAATAGTCCACAGGGACTGCCGGATGTGGCTTCAATAACACGACTTATTATTTCACCCTTAAAATCAGTTACAAAACAGCTGCAAGTGAAGACAAAGAGAAGTGTATCCATATAGAAACATGATATCTCCTGAAGTCATCGCAGCGAGGAAGAGCTCATGCGATGAAGCGGGTGGCGAGGACGCCTGGCGTGTTCCGACAGGTCCATTCTTTCTTTGTAGACCTGCGTTTTTAGCTCTTTTGTCACTGGTTGTCAGGGTGGTGAATAATGTCTATTGAAGAGGGCTCAGGTGTGACTGTGTGTGTGTTCTGGGCCTGTGCACGCAATGTTCAAGCACTTACTTGAGCGTGTGTGTTGGGTTCGTACAGAGTTAGTGGGCCCGAGCCTCCTCTGTGCTCCAGTGGGATTTGAAGTCGTTTCCTGTTTTTTAAGGTCCACTTAGAGCGAAATGGCTCCCCGAGGCAGTCTAAGTTGTCATTGTGTCACACACTGACGGGGAGAAGACTAAATCAAAATAGCCTACCTTGTTCACCGGCACAGACACACACATTTGTTGTGGCATCTACCTCAGATCAGTAGTAGAGGATGATTTATGCGTGTCTGTTATACAAGACTTGTATCACACAATAGTAGATGCAAAGACATCCAAACTTAATTTCTTCTTTTTCATTCTCTTCCATCTGTTACTTTCTCATTTTGCACTTAGAAGCACTCGCATACAATTTTGTATGGCTTCAGGCTGTACAAATGAGCTCTGCCACTTTGGAGAGCTAAAGAAAACTATTCTGATGTCAGTGGTAATTATTCAGCAGCATGTTCCCACAGATGTGTGCCCCTCCCTCCCTCTCGCAGCCCCTCCATCTACATCTTACTTGTGAGCGTGCGTTTGTGTATCCGAGACGGAGAAGCTTCTCTCCTAATCTGATCCAGGCTTCACACTTTGTCACTCAGTATTTCGGTCTTTTACCTTCCGTGTTGTAATTGCAATCCCCTCCAGGCAAGACATGACATGAACTAAATGATTTCACACTGGAACTATTTGTCTTTCTGAGGTGCACCTAAAGTATTCTTCCTTTAAGCCTACAAGGTATAATTTGAGATCCCAATCACTTTTACCGTCTAATATATAGCATGAAAATAAAAATCTTGTTAAAATAGCGCTCCAAAAAGGCCTCAGCAGATGAGTCATTTCTACATTTTAAGTTGCATGTTCCATGATATATCACTATTGTAATCTGTGAACAAGAGTTTAAAAAATGAAAATTGTATTCATGGATTCTATATTCTTGTCAATTACTTATGAGAAAATTATGTTAAATTAAAATACAGTGTTGTTTTATACACATTTGTTATATTACACGTAATAGTGAGTGGAGGTCCTTTCTGAACAATACGATTTTTATTCCGACCATCCTTGTCTGGATCACACGCACCAGTCATAAAGACATAATCTCTTTAACATATTCTTGGTCTTCTCTGAGCTCCACTTCCAGTAAGACACGCCTGAAATGCCTCATCTAAGAGACACCAGGGGAACGTCCTGAATCTTGTAAACAAGCTACTCCTCCTGTGGAGAAAATCCAGCCTCACTCTTAGACGCTGGAAATACCACACAATATCTAAGGGTGAGCCCAGACACAGACAAGAACATGACTATTTTCTGGTTCTGTTCAGGATGTTAGCCTCTTAGTCCCTGCACACTGCTCATAGCTGTACCCGCCTCTAGTCAATCTATGATGCTGGGCCAGTGTGAGGTGGGAATGCTGGTCAACATGTCAATAATGTACAGAATTTTCATCACTCCACATGGAACCAAGACTTTGAGATATTCAAGCAGACTATTTGAGGTCTGTAGTCATCCTCAACCTGGAGGGAAAAGTCCTTGTTTCATGAGTCAAGAAGCATCCTCTTCAACCCAATGGTTCTGGTCCTCGTTTAAGCTGCTCAGAGGAGTGCACACCTGCATTGTGTCCCACTCATAACGGGCAAATAAAACCAACATCTGCTCTGGTTAACAAGGACTGGGGGCCCATTTACCCCCAAACAGCCCACAGGAGACTCCTGATTTCCATCACTTTGATCAAAGTTTGCATGCCAGCCTGCTGGGCTGCTAGCATGCCTGCTAGCAATTGCAAATTCAGTTAACGGATTACCAACTAATTTGGCCAAAACTAATAGGTTTGCAATACCTTCCCATTTTGATGCAGAGGATATCAGCAAATCACAGAGTGGTCTGAACTCCACTCCTCTTGTCTGATATTTTGAACTTTCCCGAAGGTAGACGCTGAAATTCAAGCTTCCACCAAAGGGACGAGAATCTCCACAGTAAATTATTGATCAATTATTGAACTTGGCATTTAATTGATCAAACTGTAGATGGCACTATAGCCCATTTGGGCATTGCCCACTTCAGCCATGTGTTCCTCTCATGAGGAGGAATACTCACACATCCAGTCCTTTTTCAATAAGTTCTGAGGACATCACATTCACATACATTTTCTTACCAGGAAAATAGCATAACCACTGCATGCATCAAGACTATGAAACGTATCTAATTTTGTCAATAAAACTAAGATGAGCCCTCGAAAGCGTCTCTGTAAATGAACACACGTAAACGATGTGATTCAAGTAAACACACCTGTTTAAATCTGCTGCTTTTATTGGTGGTGAAAATAAAGAGACCGAGAAGCTATTGCATGTACACGGACAAAGACACTTGTAAAGGCAGTTTCGTGGAATGTTGGCGGAAGGGAGATAAATGGGGTGGTTTGTGAGTAAGAAAAGGAACAGGTGAGGGTTGGTGACCTGGATATTCTTCAATACACAAAGTCTCATCCCACATGTGAAAGCAGGCAGGCTGTTGTCTTTGAAAAGCGGGCCTCCTCCAACTGTCCCATGTATGCATGAGTGATGTCAGCACAACTGTGGAAAGATTCCTCTCCTGTCACACACATGCGCATGTGCACTTCCTTATCATACACAATCGCTTCTCACGCAAACACACATCATCTTGTCTACACACATCATCTTGTCCGGCCATTTTACTATTCTCCCAAACTAATGCGCACACACTTTTGCCTGCATAGCTCACTCTCACACAGTGGATGTAAGTTCATTCCCCTCTCTTACTCCTTTCCACTCACACAGACACAAACTTGGCAGGATGTGTAGGGAGAAAAAGGGGCCGAAAGACAACACCGAGATTAGGAGGCTTTTGTCACGGCTCTGTTGCAGACTTTAAAGGCCCTGGCTTCTTTTCCCCTCAGCCAGATTTGTTTCTTTTCTCACCCTGTCCATCCACATCCCTCTCTTTTCAAGAGGGAAGGTAAACATTTGGCCCCGAACTATGGAAAAAAAAAAAGAGGAAAGGTGGAAAGGAGGGATAAGTGGAAGAAGGATGGAAGCCGCCTGTTGCCCCCTTTTTGTGTTTTTGTTTTCCTAGTTTTAATGGTGGCTTTCGGGCTTTGTGCAGGATGGTTAGAAAGGGAGAGGTATGCAAACAGAACAGGGCTTCAATGCCAGCCAGGTGTCTGTGTTGTTTCCTTGTGTGTGTGTGTGTGTGTGTGTGTATGGGTGTGGGCATTTGTGTGTCATGCATACATTTGTGTTTTTGTTGCATGTTACATCTGAACAACATTAAAGCCTGTCTTGCCCAGGTGAGTGTGCGTATGTAAAGTCATCTCTAAGGTTCTCCATGAGCAAATGTGTGTATTTCGGACTTTTTTCCCCTTGTGTGTGTGAGTGAGTGAGTGTGTGAATCCTTCATGGTCACTGACTCCTTTCACCTGAGTGCTCCTTTCACATTGAAAAGGCACTTGATGGTAAAAGGCTCTTTGGACAGCTTTTTTTCGTCACCAACCACAGCTGCTGTTGACTCAAGCGCCCAGGAATCTCCTCCGTGGGTTCACACCCTTTTAACCAGCCAACTGCACAGCAAAGCCCTCTGCCAGAAAGCATAAGTCAAGGGCCGAAGGTCCAAACATGTCCGCTGGCAATGGGCAAGTTTATGCCAAAACAGGACCAGGGGCCAGAGGAAGTGGGGCCACAAAAGATGAGACAAAAAAACACTCATAAATCATAACTCATAACTGCGATGACTCAACTTTCCAACAGGTAAATAAAGAGAAAAGCGTTTAGAGTCTTTGGAGCAGGAAGTGAGCACACAACAAAACGGAACACATTTTTTACCTTTGATTTTTGTCATGTAATTTAGATGTCAATGAAAGTAAAAGGGAAAAAAAAGAAAGAAAGCCATCTTTAGATAATGACCACTGAAATGACAAATTACTATTTTTATCCCCCTTTTTGTGTCCAGACACATCTGGGTTCCTCAGAAGATGCACGGCATGTGAGTCATGGATGTAAAAAATTTGTTTGTTATAGAAACAATAAGCGCTCTGAAACCAAACACACACACCAAACCAAAAAGATATTTCTGATATAATTGATGTATGGATAGACGTCCAGGCCTGTAACTTAAACTGAATCTACCAATCTGTACCAGTCTTCCATTATTGCGTTGCTAAGATGAATTAATCTTTTACATAACTTGACATTTTGCATGTCTTGAGACTCTTGGCAGGCTATTTTTCAGACCTTCCAAATGGCCGACATTCCTGAATAAAAGCTCAATCACTACAAGATTATTTCAAAATATGCAAGAGAGATTACTTATGAATAAAAACAAAGTGTTTTTTTGCTTTTCTCGTGAATTGAAAAAAAGCATCTGTCTAAAATACAGCCGCAAATCCTCGCCCAGTGTTGGATGCCTGGATGCCCATATGAATGTCTATGTGTGTGGGCTCAACGATCTGTGAATATTTTCATTTGCTGTCACTTTTCTTTGCGTTACCCTATAATGCCTTATGTATCATATTTGTATATTATGATACGTCTATTGTAAGAGCACCGATCACAAGATGCTTATGTGACGAACAAAGTTTGATCATAATGGACAAAAGGTCCTTGGTTTCAGTTGTAGTTCTTCCCTTCTTTCCTGTCCTGCATGTTTCTTCCTGACATCCTCTTCATTTTCTCATCTCCAGGTCGGAACAGCAGTGAGCTCACCGCATCTGTCAGCGGCTCAGCTCTGTGTCATCCTCCTCCCCGTTTCTCTTTATCTTTCCTCCTCTGTCTGTCCTCCTCAACCTCTCCACAACTTGTCAAGTCAAGCAGATTTACGGGCGATGATCAGGAGCTAAAAGAAAACGCCGTTTCACAGCAGCTGTGTATTTAGGGGGATCCAGGATTTTTCAAACCTTGTGTAAATTCATGCACACAATAGTAACTATTGAAAATAAAAACAATACATTTTTTAGCCTTTCTACTCTATATATATTCTCATTTGTCTTTAATCATCCTTCGGCTTTTCCCCCTCTTTTTCAAACTTTATTCCATCACCCATTGGTCAGTCCTAGCATTTCAGAGGTCAGGACTTTGAAACATCTGTGCACGTGCTATGTCCAAGTGATGTCTGATCAAGTCTAGGAAATAACTGCGGATGCAGAATGGAAGGTATGTACAAGTTTACATCTTTAGTAGCATGTTTTAGTTTAAAAACAACCCCCTATGAACAGGAAAATTATGTACAGAGGCATCGAACAGGATTACATGAAGTGCCTATTCAGATATTCGGGGAATGAGAGAAGTAAGCATGTTATAGTCCTCAAGAGGTTTTCACTCTTCATCTTTCTCAAATAATAGTTCGGAAACATTGTGAGTCTTGCTGGATCTGGTTGTCCTGTCAAACTTACAGCTGACCCCAGGTCCTCCCTCTGGCCCATCCAATTGACCCGTCCTCTTCACAGGAGCCAAAGTATTCCTTTTCATCAAGGGATCTACAAGTGTGGTAATCTAGGAATGATTATAGGTCCCCACAGCACTAGTAAAACGTTTTTCGGCCAATATTCCTTGACCCTATTTAAAAAAGACATCATAACTGTAAAATAGGGAAGTTGATTCAAGGGGAGGAATATGGATTGGCCCCAAATGATGGGAGAAAGGACTTGGTCAAAAAATTTCGGAAGGAAATTAAAGAAGCTTCAAAAGGTTAACCAGGCTTGAGGAATTATTTCTTTGTAGTCTACCTTTTCTGCCAAACACAAGCAAGTAGACGATTTTGATCTTTTATTTTTTAATAAAGTAGCAATAACACTTAACACCTTAATAGTTATGGTTAGTTATTGTGGGCTAAAGAGTGTTTAAAAGAGGAAAAAGTCAAACCATTATAAGATTACAATATATGGAAAAACATTGGAAGAGAATTCTTCTGGTCTTTCTCACTGTTTGCAGCCATGCCACTTTATGATAGGATGATAAGGTTTTACTTGTGTCAACATGTTGTTTTTACCTTGATGTTGTCAAACTGTTTTGTTGGAAGATTTTTGATAGACAGGGAGCACCTGCTACCAAGGCTCAAGACACTGTTTCACAAATATCATTACTGATTTTTTACTTTACCAAGGGGGTAGCATGGTAGTTTGGATGTTCTCTCCAGGTACTCTGGTTTCCTCATCCAAAAACATGCATGTTAGGTTAATTGGACACTCCAAAATGAGTGAACCTGTGGTTGTTTGTCTCTGTGTGGCCCTGCGATGGCCCGATGACCAGTCCGGGGTGTACTACTGGGATAGGCTCCGACAGGATTTCAAAAGCAGAAATCAAATCAAAGATGGCTAAAATCCTAACATGTATCCACTGAACCGTTTTGAGCTGCTGCCACCTCTAGCCACCTCGCAATGCCCCGTCCACTCGGCGCTGTTTTCTTTCATCATCGTCCTCTCCTAAACGACTCACAGAGGAGAGACACTGGGCCTTCACACCCTCCATCTGCACGCAACGCTTGTCCATCTGTCATCTCTCCAGGCCGCCATGCTGACAGATGAAATGCTGGCCGGGACACTCACAACTGAAGGACTCCGACTATTTAGAGATGGGCTCACTTAAAGAAAGTCCCATGGTACTGTGAGGCACTACGAATGCATCTACAAATGAGGCCTCGCACTCATAGAATAAACTCCACAGCAGGGACGAACTGCACCATAACTCCAAATGATTTTTCACTTTTTAATGGCATCAATAAGATGAGTACAGTGGAAAGGAGACACATTTGAATCTAAATGACAATAAACTGTACAGGATTGTCGATA
This sequence comes from Menidia menidia, assembly GCA_907169785.1. Lineage (NCBI taxonomy): Eukaryota > Metazoa > Chordata > Actinopteri > Atheriniformes > Atherinopsidae > Menidia > Menidia menidia. The sequence continues at coordinate 4,239,084 of CAJRST010036666.1, forward strand.
CCAGAATAATTGATAAAATTTGTATATTTTGTCAGCTCATATACAGTATCTTACATGGTATATGACACATAGCTTACATGATGACTCGAACACTAAATCCATTCATGCAATATAATGCCCAATTATATGGAAAAATAAACATGTCAAAAATATAAATTAGAAACACACTTCTTACTGAGTTTTGATACAATTTAGCATTTACATGGTTTTTCTGGGTGTTGCTGGGGCTTCTGTATGGTCCAAAGCATTTACTAGACTATCTAGAATATCCTATTAATTCAACATTAGGTCATTTTATTTACATACAATTGGTAAGTGCACATATACAGTTTGTCTTTTGGAAGTCCATTAGGTTTAAAATATGAAGGGGCTATTACTTTAAAAGAAGCAATTGTTTCATCAAGGTTAATTGTTAGCAGACACGTCAAAAGAAGTCATGGTTAGATCTAGATAAAGTGGCACATGTTTAAAATGCATGAGCAGTGTTTAAATCAGCTCCCTTTCAAGATGAGAATTCAGATATAACAACAAGGATGCATTTTTCTACTGTACATGGTTTAAATAAGCTTTTATACAAAGGCTGAATAATACAAGTCATTTTTGTCCCACAGCCATTGTTTGGGAGATATGCCACAAGGATTATTAACTTAAAATGTAGTTGAATTTGAGTAAAATAACAGAAGGAATTTCACAGGTATCAAACTTATTTTGTTCTTTAAGAAAAAAGTAAGTGACGACACAACAATCTGGTTTACAGGGCTACCATTTTGTATAGCTCCGGATAATATAACAGGGAGTAACATGAAAGTAAAAATGAGTAGTATAGGAATTTTTTATAAAAATATAGTTGTACATTATCCTTCTTTAGTTTAAAGATTTATGTGCAAAAATAAATTGTATGAAAAAGAACATCCAAACTTGCCAGATGACTCCGATCTATCATTTCCTGTCACATGATTTTCAAACACAATCGTTATGTTTCATAAGCCCAAGCCAGGGCTGCTGAGAGAAATGTAACCTGTCAACTCTATGGTAAGTCTCATATATTTGTTTCACATCAATGGATTTCTATAGTTTTTCATTTTTTTAGAACTAAACCTCTCTGGATAGTCAACCACATATTTTAACCACAAAACTTGCTTTAAAAGAATTTTGCTGATTGTAAAAACAGACAACAGCTGAAATCTATACCTCATCTTAGCATATTAAGAAAGAGAAGTGGTAAAATCAATACCTGGTGATTTTGTGATTGTTGTTCTGTGGCTAAAGTTGTAAATAGTGAGGCAAAAAAAATGTTTTTTTCAATTGTGAAATAGGAAAGGTTAAGTTTCTAATCTGGGACAGACTTGATCTGTAAAACAAGAAAACCTGAGACCATTTTGTTTTAGTTGCATTACATAAAGCAGCAGCTGATACCCCTTACAGGTTTTTCTATCTGGTTTAGACCTCTGCCCGAGAAAAAATCAGCAAAACCTATATTAGGAACAGTCAAAAACTATTTTTCAATAATAAATGACTATTGTTCTAATATAGCACACGGCCAAAAAGAGAACTACCAATCAAACACACTCTGTACAAACTCTCACTTTCTATTAGAGAGGCAAGTCCAGCCAGGATGAGAGGTTGTATTTTTGTAGGTATCGTAGGTTATAATAGACACTGAGTTAGTAAAAGTGGTGGAAATGTGCAGACAAGTCTATAAAAGTTTACAAAATATTTGTAATTTTTGATAAATATTTGATCAAAAATATTATAAGACGTATTTCTTGTTGTTTCAAGAAGTTATGATTCACTAGCACTGTGCAGCAGTGTAAGCCAGTCAAATGATGTTGATAGTGAGCAATACAACTTAATGCTAATTAAAAAACAAAAAAAATAAATCTTTGATTTAGCATTAGGCTACTCCCATCAGAATCCGTCCCTATTGATAATCTAAATTGTTTTATTTGTTGGATGAAGGTCTTTGTCCTGAAATGTTTCTGTTATGAAGTGCTGGAAGCTCCAAATGTGAATCGCATTAGGTTGTGAAAAGTTTCACATGAGCAGCGGAGTCATAACCTGAGGTTATATATAAACTCCGACTCTTTAAAGCTCCCTAAATCTAACGAGGCACTGACAGGAGTCTGTGACATATCTGGTGATCCACCAATTATCCATGAGATCTTCAGATAATGCTACAAAGCACCCTGATACCCACAATGTTTTTCTTGCAGTCAACGAGCATCGAACAAAAAGTGAAAACTAGAAGCTGCAAATCCTGATATGCAACCATTTCCTAGGAAGTAATGAGGCTGAAAATGACAGGAATTTGTCTTGTAATGAGTTCTAAGCAACCTCACGCCAGTTCTTTGATAAAAATAGATAAAAAATCAATCTTCCAAAGGAGATCCAACTTGTCACTAAGTCTGCCATTAGCTCTTGTTCACACACTGTCCAATAGCAACTGTATATAAGTAGCGGTTTGCAGCCCAGTAGAAAAAAAACCGTAGCATCTAGGCTTGCTAAGTTTTTTGGAAACAGCAGAGTTGTGTTTTCATGGCTCAGTTAGGCTGATGCCTGAGATATTCATTACAGCAAGCTATATCGCTTTTCATAGATTATCCTTGGCAAAGCAGGAAGTTAAATGCTGTAATATTACTCCTATACATTCCAAAGCTAGCTATAATGTTATTTGTTTTACGCTATATCAAAAAACCCTTGAATAAAACGTATCTGGGGATTTTTCTCTCGTAGATCTCTTTGGATTGGCTGAAAAATAAAGACCTTTCCTCCTTACTTTGCTCCTTTCTCATGCATTGAGTCAGTCCATTCGCAAACGGCACACAGCCGCAGCAGAGTTGCATGATCCCGAGTTTGTGTTTCTTTAATCTGCATGGCCTCTTGCATGTTCTTTCGCTCTTTATATCAACCTTTAAGCGTGATAACTGAGTCTGCACAGGAACACGTCCACGAAAGGGTTGCACGTGACGCACGGCTGGCTAGCGTCGCCGCTAACACTGGTAGTGGATGTGCTGATGCTGGTGAACTTTCCCGTCCACGTGTGAGTGCGTGTGCGTGTGAATGTCGGTGTAGATCTTCGGGTAGACCTTGGGGGCCAGGCCGGCGCCTCCTTGGGCCGCGAGCAGCTGCTGATGGGCGATGTAGTCCTCGTAGGAAAGGCAGTCCTTGTCCCCGTTGCCCGCTTGAGGGGGGGGGGCCGGGCAGGCTCGGTCGCGACTGGCCGCAGGTAGACGCTGGGCAGCAGGGAGAGCGGAGGAGGATGAGGACGATGAGGAGGAGCAGGTGCGGTTTGACTGGCAGAACCAGAGGAGGGCAGTGCCTAAAATGAAGGCAATGCCAGCTGGTATTCCAATAATAACAGGCCACGGGAGGCTGGGAGACGCTGCTGTGTGGACAGTGTTGGGTTGAGGTTTCCTATCTGCAGCAAGGCAAGAAAAAATATAAATCAATGACAATTTGCATTATTAAGACTGTTGTGTCTATTCCTAGCCCACAATTTCAGAAAATCTGGTGGATACAATTCTAGCTGAGGATATTTGTTCATATTTTCTGTTAGTTCAACAACAAAATTCTTCTTAAATTCTTTATATTACCTGGCAGCACAGTGAGGTAGGCACTCCTAAAGCTGTAGCCCATAGTGTTGGCTCCCAGGCAGATGTACATGCCGGCGTCTTCTTCTTTGGCTCTGGTTATCAGCAACTTGTTCAGGTAGGAACCGTCAGGTCGGGACCAAACCTCTCCAGTAGGCAGCACCACGAAGCGATGGTCTCCAACCTTTGAACAAACCCACGCACATGTCAATGAAGTCATCCAGTTCAAAATCAGAACGTTCTGAAACTTTTGCCAGGGTCTGCCCGTACCTCGATGGTGGAATTGAATTTGTTCTCGTCACCAGGTTCAACTCTTTTAAGCCACTGGATCACTGGTTTGACGTCGCTGTGGACCTTACACTGGAAAGATGTGGTTCCACCGTAGTCCACTGTGGTGTTGACTGGGTGAGTGCCAGTGAGGATGGGTTTAGAGTTGGTACGCTCTGAGGAATGTGATACAAAAGAGACAACGTTTTTCATATGTAATAGATGATTTTCCTTGTTTGTTTGCAAGTGAAGCAAAACCCTCTGAGCAGATTAACATAAAGCTTAGTGGAGCATGTGGAATAGAATAAACTAAAGTAAACTGACGACTTATTGCCTTCTGTCTTCTGCATCTGTTCTCTGTCATACAGGAGGGCACACAGATTTCCACACCGCTTTAATAACTGTTAATGTATTCATATAGGAACATTTCCAGGACGCCAGATACACCTAAAACACTTTCACTTGATCTTATGACTGGGATCTTTTCACAGTTGTGCTTGATTGACAGCTGATTTAATCTCAACTGATAGAGAAAATGTCACATCTGACATGAGCAACCAGCAGTTGATTTACTTCCTTTTATATGTGTGTGTATGTGTGTGTGTGTGTGCGTGCACCAAAGTGTGAATGTGTAACTGTCCTCCAGGACAGAGCACAGCTGTGGTTTAATGTGGAACAGATGTGGTGAGTAAAGCGAGCGTCAAGAGAGTTGGTTTTAGCCTCTCAACAGAGCGATAACACACAGTTCAACACACACACATTTCACATCATCTTTCCAACATAATGTTCAACATTCATTATGCAGCCTCACAACAGCTTTTGTACCGTTCCAACACAACCTGCAACACACACACATAGCTCACATAATGACTCCTGCCTTAAAACTGGACTCGTTTAGAGAAAAATTGCAACGGCTCACCTACTGAACTGAAAACCCCAAGAAAATTCTTCTCTCACTTGAGCGATGTTTACTGACAGGTGATCAATAAATACCACCGAAAGAAGGCTTTTAAAAGCTATTTTAAACTTCTATTCTCGGAACAAGGCCAGATAGTGTGCACCTAAGCTTTACTGCACAAATACCCACGATAACTTGAAGACAGGAAATTCCTTTTTGTCATACAGTACGAGAGACATTTCCCTTCCTGGTCGCTCCATGGATGCAGACTGTTTTTCAAATAAATTAGCTGAAAGTTAATCGCGGTACCCTGTAACGGTGTGTGTGAGAATGGAGACAAACCCTGTTTCAAATCCGACAACTTAGTCAAAATAGCTTCTCAGTTCAATGGTTATACACAAACCTTGGCATGTGAATGCAATAATGTTTGGGAAATTGCTATTCTTTCTGAAAAATACCAACCTGGGAAACCAAACAACGAGATCACAAGCAGATACATTTTTCCATGTGCTTAACATTATGCAAGTATATTTGTGTATTGCTACATCACAGAATACATTGACTGCATACTAATAGACGGTCAACTGGATGACAACCAACCACAAAAAATTGCTATTTTTAGCGACTGCTTGAATTAAATTGAACTTACACAACTGTAAACAGAGTAAGTTTAAATTTCCAATATATGGTTGATTGAAACAAAAAAAGCATTAATCAGTTGCAGATCTTTCTTGAACCACCATAAAAAATTCTGCCATCAGGCCTTAGAATGTGGTGCGTGGACTGCGTGTACAGACGCAATTTCACAGATCATAAGGTATGGTCAGACAAACATTAAACTCTATCTTACGTGAGCGAAAATTCCCAACTTCTAAAAAAAAAGCCTTCAAACATATGTATTTTTTTACAAAAAAATGTCCTTGTACAACAAAGATGAACTGATTAGAGAATGTCCCACACCAAATACAAAAAAGCTCCATAAAGGCACCTGTCTAAGTGTTTATTTTATATCAGCAGCATCCCTTAAATGAGAAAAACAGCTCATGTAATGTATATTAAAGCTCTGAGGAGTGGTGGACTTACGTATGACTTCCACTTTGTAGGTGGCGTTGATCTCTCCCGCTTTGTTGGACACATGGCAGGTGTACTTCCCACTGTGCTCGGGCGTCAGGTTCTTCAGACTCAGGGTCCACTTCTTCTTGCCTTCCCCTCCTGCTCCACCGTCCTCGTCTGCCAGCGGCCTGCTGTCCTTCAGCCAGACGATGTCTGGACGAGGATTCCCGCTCGCCGTGCACTTCAGCCGCACCGAGCTCCCGACAGGCCGCGCAATGACACGTTTCCTCATCTTTGCCGGCTGCGTGAAACGAGGACGAACTGAAATTGTGAAGAAGAAGAAGAAGGTATTTGAGAGGGATCTATAATAACTTCTGCAAACGTGATATTTTCATTCTTTGGTTCCACAAGAGGAACATTTAGTTAAAAATGCAAGTTGAAATGAGATAGATGGCCTTACTCTCTCTCTCAGTCAGCTGCAAGTGGGTAAAATAAACGGTGAAAAAAGGGAAGAAGGGAACAGACAGTTACCAGTGGAAGTTAATGGTTTATGGAGAAAGTTTATATTTACAAGCAGCCTTTTGTTCCTCAGACCAGCAGAAGCAGAACAGATTGGGAAAAATTGAGGAATTCACTGAAAATTCCTAAGTGACAGCTTTATTAGATATAAAAAGGAATCAAAGCCATGTTATCTGACAAGACTGTGTCATGGAATGAAGGTAAAGAAATGTTCCAGGCCTCTTAAATTACAGTTTAGATTTGCTCCTCAGAACTTTAGCTTAGAAATACCAATTTCTAAAAATGTCAATTCAAATGTCAGCATGACATTTTACAGACTCTAGGAGCCTATTTTGGGAGATGGACACTCCTTATAAGAATACATATTGTAATAATTCAGTCTCCGCTTTAAGCAAAATCTGATTTGTTTATGTATGCTCACATGTTCAGTAATCACTATGATTGGAAATGAATTTTCAACCGCCCTAATAGTCATAGCTGTTGTGTAAGCAAACTCATAGCTGATGTGAAAAGGCTTTAGTTTGTCATGGTTACAATGTGCTTGACTTGTGGCTCCATGAAGGGTGTAAACAAGAGAAATGGAATCAGAAACAAACTGATTATTCTCGCAGGTTTGAGACCCAGACACTTTTTGCAGTGTGAGGAGCGTCATACAGGCTGAGGTCATAGCTGAAGAGCTTGCCAGGAATTGACTGTTGTGCTGAAACAACATATGGCAGTGTGCCCCTTTGTATATACAGTCTAATTTGCTGTAATAAACCCTAATTGTTTTGTTTAAAAAAAATCGTGAATCATTTCCTCTGTCCTTGACACAAAAGACTTAGTCACAAGCGCCTGCAAAAGACCATGCACCAGATCCCTTAGCATGCATGTTTCCAGCAGCTCTCACATGTTCTCACTCTTTGCTTTTATAGGCTAGCACTACACCAAACAGCAAGCATGAATGAGAGGCCATTCCCAAAATAAGTAAACTACAAAATGACTAAGTAAAGGAAAGGTAGAGAGAATTTCTGCATCACGACAAAAATCAACTCAAACACTTTTCATAAAGCATAAACTAGCCGGTTGACCTAATCTTTATTTTGATTTCCCTTCACTCGTGGTAAGACTTAACTCTGTCTGGTCCCTCAAAATGACCTTTTCCTTCTTACTTTGTTAAAAGAAAATGGCACTGAGCTAAACTAATCTAACCTCACGAGTATAGCTAAACACAAAAACATGAAAAAAAAAAAATCTGCGAAAACAGATCAAAGAGGGAAAAAAATATCCAGTAGGGAGAGAGGAGAGGAAATCATTCACAGGAGCGCTTGATTTTATGGCTCCCAAGCTCCAGCCGCGGCAGATCGCCATCAGCTGGGGCGATAAATCAGTCTGAAACTACTGCAGTTGCATCTCTTTCTTTAGACCCAGTTATTATTCCAGCTCCAGGTAAACAAATAGGGAGAAGAGTTATGTGATGGGCTTTGTGCTTTCAAATTGGGAGATCTCACCACAGATGCTTTGCTCAGTGGAACCCTCAGCTCTCTTCTAATGGGCCCGAAACCGGGCAGAATGACAAAACAAACAGACCGGAAAGACTTTTAAGTCTTGCTTTTGTGCCTTCAGAGTCTGAGAAAAAGCTACTGGACTACAGTTGAACTATGACCAGACAGAGTCAATACACCGAGCAGAGAGCAAAGAAAAAGAATCAGAGATTTGTATTAACCTTTGATGACTGCTCGTATTCAGCTGATTGGGAAAAACCTAATTCATCGTAGGCCTGGGTAAATATAAGACGGTAATAAAAAATCTGCAGAAAGGTGTTTTATCATAGAACTGATTTCTATATAGCTAAACAACATCAAAAGAGAGCCATTTAAGTTCATTTTGAGGTTAGTGCACATGCACAAAACTCAAAGACAAATTGAGAACAAAGTGAGAAATAGTCTTTGTTAAAACAGTATAATGCAAAGGTAAATGAGAGGGCAAATGAAGTGGTAGAATGAAAGATAAACACACTGAGGAGAAGGAGGAACTGAAAGAGCAGCGGCAGAGGGGAGAAGGTGAGAGCCAGAGCGAGCTAAAGGGCAGGCTTGTTCTGGGTCTCAGGGGCCACTTCAACGCCACACTTCACAGTGTAAAAATACTGCTGACCCTCTGACTGACGCCTTTGATCAGACAGTGTGCCAGGGAGGGAGTGTGAGGGGGAAGCATAGCATGTGTGTTAAAGAGAGAACCTTATGAGTCCGGAATATATTCTAGATAATAACACAATTATACATTAAACGTATCCTGTTTTTGTCCCCATACAGCAGCTAAAACAGGCTGGTTAAAATATGCAGTAGAGAGTTTACAGTCTGGGTAAAAGTCTGATATACCTTAACCTATAAGAAAGGTGTGTTTATACAGAAATATGAAAGCATAGCATTCTACAGATTGGATGTGAAACTGGACTACCACTGGATCATCCTGTTTTGGCTTCAAGTTTTTGCCACAGTTTCAGAACATCCAATGTGAGATGTGTCAGAGTGACCAGAGAGATATCAACCTTACAAATTAATTGCAGAAAATGTGTTGGCATTTTATAAAAATAGAAAAGAATTTTAGCAAATATGCTATTTTGATCAGATCATCTTCTTTAGACCAACAAGAAATGGAGGGAAACATCTGGTTGAATACATAGGAATTTGATTTATGTGCAAAAACCCATTAATCTTCACTTGCAATTATAACAAAGAAGAAAAGAAAAATTTGGAAACAGATAGTGTTCAGGACAAGGATGTGAACAAGCAACACCAGATGGGATAAGCATGAAGGATAAGTAGGGTGTCCAAAGAGGTCTCACACAAAAAAACTGCTCTTCACTCTGTCAGAGGCAATTATGACCACAACAGCCACCCTGATGTGTGTCTGAACAGTCATCATCCTCACCCTCTCTCTGACAGCATCTTTTTAAAATATCCTATGTGTATATTTTAATATACACATTAAAATATTACTTTTAATTGTCACGTCCAAATGTCTTTTTCATTAATGTTCATGTAGTGATGAGATCCAGCCAAAACTGACAAAAAACAAACATTTAGGTACTAACCTAGTTTCCCTGCTAACTCCGGGGGGTTTTCCAAGTCACCAGTAGCTGCTCCTCCTCCCATTCTGGAACTGGAGTCATCTGGACAAAAAGGAATAGAAATGTCATTATTTTTGTGTTGGTTTGTTCAATTCAATTTAACACTTGTTATGCATGTAAAAAAAAAGCAGAGCTGGTTTCTATTTGCAGTTAGCTAAAAAAAAAGAAAGCTTAAAGAGCTCTTCTTTGTCTTCCATCCACATGTTAATGTCCCTTTGACATTTCGGAAGTTTTATTGCAAAACCAAAAATGTCTGATTACTGTTTATACCAAAAGATTCCAAGGTAAAAACAATGTGGCTATTTTCACAGGAAAGCTGAACCATTAGTTGTAAGAGAAGCAGACTGAGTCTGTCTGGCTATCATGCATGTTATGATGCAAAAAATATGTTCAGGTTTTAAAAGATCACCAGAAAAAGGTTGTGATTGCAGCTTGCAATGTCTTTAAAGTAACTTGGAATGAGAGATGATGGAGTAAATTATGCGTCTGAAATGCAAATGCTAAGCACGGTCTGTATCCTGAAGACTGGTATTAATAGCATCCTGGCAGGTCACGTGGAGCCAGCTCTGTGTATGAGTGATATGAATTCCTACATGGGTGTGTCACAGAATGTGTCTTGGCATTATTCAACTAAATGGTAACTTGAGGTGCCAGTATTCCGATCAAACTGCACTCCTCATTCCCTCTGTTGGACTCCCCCTCCATCGCTCCCTTCTGACACATGCACGACGAGTTCTGAGAAACGTCAGCATATTTAAAGCCAAGCGGCATGGGGGTCTAATCTGAAGGGGGAACATGGTTTAGTACTCTTAGCAGAAAGCACACCCTTCCCCCCACCTCATGACTTGTAAACTTTACTTGCCAGACCTCCTGCAAACTAACTCACAGATTGGCTGAACTGATTCCACTGTCCGTACAGTGCAGCCCATACGATAGTTTAGTATCAAAGTATTCCCTCAAATCCTTCAGATGCATATATTGTATGACTAAATGTGTTCATAAAACGTTGAGTGAAAACCAGATGCTAATGCTGATCTACATTAACCTTACCTGGGCCCAATAGCAAGTATAATAGCAATAGCAGTGTACCTATGGAGTGTCTTGCCTATGTGTTCATGCTGGTTATGTGTATGGATGCATTGAAATAAGTGCATTCATGTGTGGTGGTTATGATGTCTCTGAATTTTTAACTGAAGGAGTTTTTTTTAACTGAGGAACTTCAGGTATCAAAGGCTATGAATCTGAGGCACGTAGTAAATAACTTTGAACGACAAAAAGCCCGAGTCTGTTTAGGCCTCTGCACAAACAGCTGCACCGTGCACCCATCTGTCTTCACCTGAGTCCTAATCTTGAATTTATTCACATACACCCACACCAGATTTTTTCGTACATCTGCTGGTCTGTTTTCTTAGTTTCATAGATATGTTTCCTGAACAGAGTACTAACGTTTCCTTGAACACAAACTAGGATTGTTAAATAGTAACGTATAAAAGAACATGTCAAAGACTTTATGTCCAGCAAAGGCCATGCTGGGAAAATTATATAAAAAACATGTTCTGATCAGGTTCCAGGAGAATAGCAACTTACCCAAAATACAAGTCATAAGGTACAGGAATGCCAGCCATGTGCAAATCTGCTGTATACATTAATTCAAAACACAAAACAGAGAGAAAAAAGCAGGCATAAAAAGGGGGAAAAAAAGAAAAGCCAAAAGAGGGAATGATGCATGCACGGTCTCTCGAAACTACATACATTTAAAATTGTTAGTGGAATAAAATAAATCCTTAACATAAATTAAGGAAGGAACTTGAACTGTTAAACCAATCTTACTCCAGTCAATTTTAAATAAATAACAACGTATTTATTTATTTGAAATTAAATCACCCTTCTATGTTCAAGCATGTCCTAAATATTCCTGCATCTCTCTACTGAATAAGACAATCACAGACATTTCATTGGGACACCAGTGTCTGCCCCACGGCTGTTCTATATTCTGAGAAGACAAATCCAAGGCAGATTTCTCTTTTTACCTTTTTTCTAAACCATATTTTCTGACAATTAGATGTTTGAAATATCCTTGTATTATTTAGCTGACCAAAGTAGTTTAATGGATTTGTATTCAGATGATTTACTTAAAACAACAAATATAGCAGTGAGCACCCTTGTTTCAGGAAAAATCTGTGAATATCTATATGTTGGTCAGTGCTCTAACAACTTGTATTTCTACTAGTTTCTTTAGATTTTTATAGAAGAAGAATTTCTCAAACACTTCATCTACATTTTCTAAATGCCCCCTGACTGCACAGGAGGAAAAGTGTGGGGCGGTGAAAGTGGGACATCCCTTTCAAATGTTTAAAATAAGAACCCATCTTTGATCCAAAAATAAGTGCATTACTTAGCCAAACTATGAGGGACAGAACTAATCTCTGGATATGCAGAGTGTTGTTCCAGTGACCAGCTGACCCGTCCATTATCACTACATTCGTAGCTTGAAGAGGAAGCTTTTGTCTGAAGAAGTTCAGAGATCACAAAGACTGTCGGTTTGGGGGCTAAGAATAATTACAGAATTTTGACACCGTGCACTCGAATGCTTCATGCACATTCAAGTCTCTCTGCTCAATGACAGAAAAATGCTCTTTGATTAAATTTGGGATGCAACACATTTCTAAGCTTTTCCTCGTACATTGAGTAAAATTGTAAATAGGCTTTCAGCGTGAAACCTCAAACTCCCAGACTTCTGTACCAGTTTTGCACCTTTCTTCAGATCTGGCAAAGATTGAAAATGTTTATTTTTCATATTGGTCAAACAAATGCATTATTGAACATGCATTCCTTCGTTCTTTCAGATATCTTTAATAAAGAAAAAAAAATCTTCTACTTGGTCCATCTCTTAATGTTACAGATATGTTATACATACAGAGACACACACCCAAAGCCCCACATTAAAAATATTTTTTGAAAAGTCTATATGATTACCAGCCATTTGCCATTTTGAAATAGTTCAAAACTTTTGTCAAATATGATAAATACTACCAGAAATTGTAGACGCAGTTGATACTGGACACTAGAAGACTCTGGAGCTTCTGAAGCTAATCTTTTTAAAATCTAATAAAGTTGCTAATCTATTTTTGCATCCATTGACTCAAAACACACAAAACTAATCAATCAATATAAGACTGATTTCCTGACGTGGTGCACACTGAAGACACTTGTGCTTCGATTTGTGCGTTCCCTCTCCTTGGTCTGGTTTCCATTTCTCTCCTCTCCTTTCCTTCTTTTTGCCCCCATTTGTCTCTTTCTTAATCTCTGAAGGGGAAATGGCTCAACAGTGTGTTACATTTCACACATTTACTGCCTGGGTACCCTTGTGTGAGTAAGTGTGTTTGTGTAACCTCCTCTTGTATTTACTTTCAGGTCTGTAGAGAAAAGGCAGAAATTGCTCATGAGAACCCTCAGAAATGTGAGTCCCAACAGTCCACTGTGTGTGTGTGTGTGTGTGTGTGTGTGTGTGTGTGTGTGTGTGTGTCTGTATCTAGTGTGTCCGGGGGCCACTGTTTTCCTTGAGGGTCATGTCCTCCCAAGTTTTAATATAGAGACATTGGATATGTGGACAGAATTTCAGACTGTGCATGCTTTAAAGCCTATGTGGGTGCATATGAAGTTTCTGTGTCAGCTTCTGCTGACCACTGGTTGTTGCAACATCTGAACCAAAACCAACAGTACAGATGTTGAGTTTGTGTATCTGATAAACCTCACAAACCACCGGTAGTTCCCTTAAATAGGCTACAGTCAGGCCTTGCGCAGACATGGTTTCCCTCACGCTTCATGTTATTTCAGAATCCAGACGTGAGCAGCCACAAGTTTAACATGACAATGATCATTGTTTAGCTAAATATTCACGCTGACACTACCATAGTTTCAATGGTAATTGAACTGCAATAACTGTTGTTTAAATGATTAGAAATGCCACATAATAATATTCCAATATTATAATGAATTCAATTTAGTTCTAACTTTGAACTGATAAAGGCTGTGAGCAAAACAAATCCAACCGGATTACTTTAAATAGAAATGATTTTTTATACTGGAAACACGTTAATGATTGATAACTGCCATGTAACTACAAATGTAGCTCCTCTTGGTTATGCATATGTGGGACTGATTCAATCTCATTAGTAATTGAAAAGGAAACTATTAGAATTCTGTAGGGCGTGGTGGTTAGCAACGTGGTGGTTAGCAGCTTTGCTTTGCAGCGAGAGGGTTCCCGGTTTGAGTCCCTGGGAGTCCGGGACCTCTCTGTGTGGAGTTAGCATGTTCTCTCTATGTCTGGGTGGGTGGGTTCTCTCCGGGGTAATCCCACTTCCTCCCACTGTCCAAAAAAATGCATGCTAGATTAAGTGGATGCTCCAAATGGCCTTTAGAAGTGTGTGTTTTTCTCTGTGTCACCCTGCGATTCTACACCTAATGGACCCCATTTGGTATAGAAAATGGATTGATGGATAGAATTCTGTATTTCATTTTTGATGAAAAGCAGCTAAATATATACCGATATATAGACTAAAAAAAACTGATGGATATTCCAACTAATAAATTTAAAAAATGCTCAGAGACATTACGATGATAGCCTTCAGGAAGTGAAGCACATAAAATAAGAAGCTTCATAAAACTCAAGCACCAAGTCAAAGAAACCAGCCATTCTCAAGTGTACTTAAAAGTTAAATGTTGGAAAGGACATAGATAGAGGAGTTAAAATTACTCTTTTATGGTACTGGGTTGCCCAAAAGATGAACTTAACAAAACAACACATTCTTCAAATCCATCAAATGTAACAACCAGCAAAACAAACACCATTTGTCTCTCAGCAGTTATTTGGCTAGTTACTACACCGACCCCCTACCAAAACACACACTGTCATTATAACTCCATTAGCTCAACCATGCTCTGGAAACAACGTAAACCAAATGTTTTTTTTTCTCGCGATAGTGGCTGGCAGAACAACATAAGAGATTACAAGTTTTTCAAAGTGAAAAGAGGCATAAAAAAAATCTCCCTCCCTTTTTTTAGTTTAACTTTAGCAAAACAGAATAATGCTGTACTATATTAATAGTATATCACATTATTACATTGTACCACCACATTCCTATAGCAAAGCTCATTTAAAATGTGCATATAGACTAAACTTTGCAAATAGTGCAACTGTAATAGGAGGTTGAATTAATATGTTGTAGTTCTAGATACAAAACTATGCATGGCAGACAATGTTCTGTCTACAGCAGGGCTTGTGTTTAATTTGCAATTAGAAGCTCATGTTATTCTCCATGGACAGAAAGTACAATGTACCACACGTATTACAGCCAAACTACTCACCACACACAAAGATTCCAAGGGACTTTCAATAATGTTAAATAAATAAGGTTATTTCAACAAAGCCCATTAACTGAATTTTCGATACTATATAAAAAAAGTATTCTTAAGCAGATACAGAGAAGTTTAAAAGAGTTGAGTTAACAGTTATTATGTCGCTGCAACACTCTTATCAACTGAAAATGGGAATGTGTTTCCATGATAAGAAATTAGTTTTGCAGAGTAAAGCTTGGTCAGAACATGAACAGACACAAATGTACATTTTTGCTTCCTCTCTGCTGTGCTTCAGCCCTGCATTTAAATCCCATCAGGAAACAGACTCTCTACTTTAACAGGTTTTACTGTGACAGCATTGTCACATTGTTCTCAAATGTGAAATTGTATTTTATTAAACTGCAGACTATCAACTGTACATCTGACAAAGCAGCTTTCACAAAAAATGATCTGATTTGAGCTTTTCAATCCCAAAACCGAATTGCTGATAATTTTTCATATTGTCCTTACTTAATATCTCATTTTTCAACAGTGTTACAGCTATGAAATTATAATTTAAACATTTGTCTCAATCCCTTAAAATTGGTGATTATCTTTCCATAAACTGTACAGTAAAAATGTACACCTCAACTGTTCTGACACATAACCTACAGGGAAATTTTAACGTTGCCTTACCTTAACGTTGTCAGTTCTCCAGTGAAAACTGTGTGTTACTGCACACAAGCGTCTGCACATGCGTACATGTAATATAGATCCACTGCCCGTGCACGCACACACACACACACCCACTCACTGTGATTTACACCCTTGCCTTATGGAAATCATTAGAACTTGTGCTGCTACATAGACCTCCATTAACAGCATGAGAGAGAGACGCTGAAAGGGGCTGCGACAGAGAAAAAGAGCGAACAAGACAGAATGTGACTGACTTTCTGAGGAGGTCAAGGGGCAGCAGGAGAGTGATAAAAAAGACAACTGGATAGAAAAATGCGACAGTGAAGTGAGAAAGATTTACTTACCGAAATCACCAAGTAGAAAAATCTCACATTAAAGTTAGCAGATGCTCTATATGATGGACAGACTAAATGTAATGCCACAGATTAACTGCTTCTGTGAGACCAGGGTATTTTTCGAAGCCAGTGAGTTTGAGGCGATGATATTTTCCAACATGAATTAAATCTCCTAATCCCTTCCAGACATAAACAAGCACCATTTCTAGATCACAAATCTTCCTCTTTACTTTATGGAACATGTGAGCTCATTACCATTTCTCATCATACCATGCAAACATACACATACACACACAAACACCTGATAGCATTTTCATTTCCAACCCCGGCCACCCGCTGGCCTCTTTGGAGTAAGCCAAGAGAACAACAAACTTTTTATGAGCCCCACTTTACAACGCTATTTACAAATGCGATTACAAGATGTGCCATTCTGGGCTCAAACCCTGCAATACGATGAACACACGTTAATGTTCTTGTCGGAATTGCTTCCAGCTTTTTGACTTATTTGGTGCAAACTCAAACAAGTGATCAAATCACGCAGATACGCTCGCACATACTCTGCTATTTCATACAGTGATCTGGGCATGTGATTGATTATTGGACATTCCTGACTGGGAAGAGTTTCAGAGAAAAGGCATGTTCAAAGAGGCTCAGGGTGCTGCAGTTGTTTGTATGTGTGGGAGTAGCAACATACAGATAAGTTGTTCAAAGTTGCACAAGAACTGTTATGACTTGATGGCACAGACATCTTAATGATTAATGACCTGACGGTGCTTTGAAATGACGCGCTTTGTGCATCTGTAATTATGACAATTGACTGTACAGAATAGATGACTGTTTCATTTTCCAAAGTTAAAAAGATGAAAAAAAAAAGATCTTTAGCCATGTTTCATATCTTGTATTAAAAATGATTTCATGGAACAAAATTCAAAACATGACGTAACAATTAAAACTTGCTTTAGAAACATTGTGGCTTTAAAGCTTGTTACAATTGCTTGAAATTCTCCTGCAGAAAACTTCATTTTTTTTTTCTTTTTTTTTTCTTTTTAAAGATAACTAGCTCTTTAGAACTGGTCGTGGCCAGATGAATACTAAGAAGTAGAAAATGTTTTTTTTTCACATAGCTATTCAATGGGAAAAAGAATACAAAAACAACAAGACATTTTATGGTGCTTAAACAATTTTCACAGCGAGTATGTTTTTTCAATCATGTGGTAAAACAACTGATTTTTACCACATCACGATATTACCCAATTTGCTTTTCGAGTACTTTAAGTCATCTGGACATCTGGAGGTCAGGAGGAGCACAGTGTGAAACCCGCCTGATCATCAGTATAAAAATCTGTCTGCACAGAACCACAGCTCCAGCAGCATTATTCCTGCTTTTATAACCCTGTGGCCGGCTGGTCCACCTTTGTAAGATCTGCATACTGCTGCTGAAAAATCCTACTGTGTATATTCTTAAGGCTGATTGGAGATACTGAGCATTGCAGGCTTATCTAACCCATAATCCCATGCTCCCACTTTCTCTTTCTGAATTTTCTTCGCCAGCAGAGGTAAATACTGACTTTGTAAAAGTGTGTGAATTTCAGCAGTGAAGTCAAACAGACCTTTGTTTCACTTCCAGACTAAACAAAAACCGTTTACAGGGTAACATTTTTCACGCCTGCGTTACGGCAGAAACAGCAAGAGAAATAAAGCATAAAGGCACATGTACCTACAAATGTGTTTAAGTGTGTCTACCTCAGCAGAGCTCTCTATTTCCTGACCGGCATCGGGGTTTGATCTTATGCCATGAATAGGGTCTACACACTAATTACAGCCACCTGTGTGTGTGTGCGAGTGTGTGCGTATACATATAATTGTGTGTGAGGAGGGGGGGTGACTGTATGGTGATGAGTAAAAGTAACCTGCTGTTTCCACTCTATGCGCACACAGTTTTTCATGCATTTTTCAGGAAAGAAATTCTGTAGCGTCATACTTTAAGAAGGCAGAGGTGCTCTTGTGTGCTTTATGTGTATGCATGTGTGCATCTGTTCTTTGTCAGATCTGGTGCTTTCATTGTGGGTGCCCCTCATAGATGAAACTCAGCTCAGCTTTCTTTGTCGAGCTGTCCATCAACCACCCAAGCAAAGAACACGTCGGAGGATCCTTTAAGTCTAAATCTACCTGAACACACTTAATGATTTGCAGGAAAAAAACTATATTCAATATTCTGTGACAAGATCAACATTGCAAAATTCTCAAAAGCAGCACTGTTCAGAGGGGAATTTTTGTTTTTAGAAAACGATCTACTATGCAAATCGAAGTTAAGATTTGTCCAGAGGATCTAGGGTGTAGAGGATTTGTTGTCTGTTGTGTTGTTCGCATTAGAAGAAGGAGTAGTAGTTGAGGGCCCAGCAGAGGAGGCACACCATTGGGAGACACTAGGAAGAAATCCAACAAGAGGAAGTAGAAGGGCGTGGCCTGCATAAGCACTTTCTGAGACCAGGTGGCCAACTTAGCTGAACTGACCATGCGTTGCCCTGTAAATTGAATCACTTTAAAGGCACTTTACTAAGTTTGCCACAAGTAAAAATATCCGTTGATTCGTTTCTTTGTATTTGTTTAACCACTTCTCTGTTTGTTCCTTCAAATATTCTTTTAATTTGATGTGATGTTGTATGTATAACACAAGATGGCTAGAATTAATGATAAAAAAAACAGGCAACAACTTATGACTTTGGCCAAATTTGCACTTGCTGAAATATGAGACTTTCTGAAAAAAAAAGTCAAACGTTAGCATGGTCACAGGTCAGAACATCTGGTGTGCTTATGTTCCATCCCTTTACAATGTAACTGTAAACTACTTTCTTGAAAGTACAGCTGCCTAGGGATGAAGATCAGGCAGTCGTCTGAGTGTTAAGTGACAGAAAAAAAACACCCCTGGGATCAACAAGAAGAAAGAACATTCCTACTTCCTCTTAAAAAACATCTAGAGAATCTCAATCTGATAACCACATTCAGGCATAGAACAGGCTTCTATGCCTAAAAAATTCTTAGCAACAGTGTTGCTGTTATAGGAATTCAAACCGAGAACCCAGTAGACTGAAAATACCTCACCGCATGTTAGCATTATCATTATGTCACATTTCAGAGAAAATCAAACTAAATCAATGTGTTTATAAAAGCTATATGTGGCTTTCTCACATGATTTGATTGATTTATTGATACCAGTCTGTTGTCTTTAATTTGTAGGCAATATGGTTAAAGTGAAGATTAATTATAAAGCTGGGACCCAGACAACACTTATCCCAAAGCAAGTTTTTTGAAAATGAGCAGATTAAGTAACTAATTTTACATCTTATAAAGAGTGCCATCAAGAGGTCACATCAGCTTTCTGTATGTTTGCTGCTAAATGGGGCAAAGTAGACTCGTCATCATGAGTTCTTTTCTCTCTTTGTTTTTTTTAATTGATTTTTATGTGAGACAGCTAATGACTAAGAAACTAAACCCCTAACTGCTGACCATCACTTCTGACTTTGCTGAAGGAAGAAAAAGATTTTCCACTGTGCATGAATAAGGCATTCCATTATTCAGTGAGTCTTTTGAAACTGCAGATTCTCGCGAAGCACAAATCGTGCCTCATTCGATCTCCATCTGATATTATCCAAATATACAATATGTGATTAGCGTGCCACATTTCTATGTAGAGCACAGAAACTCAGATCCATTTTCATGTAAAAATATTGTGGATTCAGCTCCAGTATATTTTCAGACACCAGGGCCAAGCACAGGCCATTTACCCTTGGTGGTCAGGTTTAAGTTAACAGTGCGGCCTGGGTTTGGTTAGGAAATGAAAAAATGAACAGAAAACCAACAGCGAGGAAATACATGAAGCACTTTGGGCTTCCCCAACACTGAACATGGACTGTGTCAAAGTGTAAAATGTCAACGGCGCAATATGATAATATACAGACTCAATGCACAAGTAGTTCCACACACTTTATGAGTATCACAGGGCAATGGAGTCAATGAGTTCCAAAAATATACTGTTAGAGACAGGGTTTTCACACTGTGTATGCAAAGAAAGAGCATCTGGTTACTTTCATGAGGCTGTTTTAAGTACAAAAGTAAATTGGTCCACACATCGTTCTGTTCTCACCCAATTTTCCTCATCCATTTGTGTTTGTGTACGTGACTGCAACTGTGTATTCATTTTTGCACGAGCAATGTATCCATGTACCTGTTTTACATCATGGTTCACACCTCAGTGAAAGAGCAGCAGGGTCAGGCATTGGACACACACAGAGATTAGCCTTAAAAGGAGATGAAGCGGAATCATAACTACATACAGCTACAACCTAAAGCCTTGGACTTGATGCAGGTGACCCAGTCAAGGCCAGAAATGATTCAATGGAATTAGTGAATTACTTCATGTCCGCTGCTCACAGGGGAGGGAAGGGCTCTGAGATCACAGAAGTGGAAAAAGAATGTGTCAGAGTGCTATATACACAGGTTGTAGGTGACATGTAAAACCATGTGTTTCTAAACGGAAATATGAACCTCTTAATATACTCGCTAAAAAGACGCTTTTAAAGGAGAACTAAATAATAAGTACAGCACACTACTGGCAAAAATATGTTAATTTATACTGCTAAGATGAGTAATACACAACAGAGTCTGTGCCTTAAAGAGCACTCAAACTCACTAAGAATGACAAAGTAGATGGAAGTTAAGGACCAGAAAAGATCTGCCTTTCCTTTTTACCCGTGTTTCTTTGCTTTTGCTGGATCGTTATTGGCACTTCATATGTTGTGTTTAAATTAGTTTTTTTCTTGGACCCTCTCAGCTCAAACTGTGTTTAGCCGTTTTTAAATCAGCTTTGATAGATGTGTAGCTTTTTGCCCTATTGGGCTGTTGGCTTCTTGAAGGACTGCATGCAATTTCATGTGAATTGATTAAACACCCCAAACCCTTGAAGCTGAGATGGTTGGGAGCAACTCTGACATTTCCATAAATGGGTCTTATCACTGCATGCTTTTTTGCCTTTGCTTCTTGGATTTACTTTATTTATTTACTTAAACATCACTCTGAATTGCTGCAAAGTTCTCACCAAAACCACCTGCGAAAGGTTGATAAAGTCCAAGGTTACACATTTCTTCATAATGACTCAATGATGAAAAAGTATCTGGAGTGTTTTAAAGTAAAGCAAGCTGTTCTAACCAAAACTGCCTCTACTGTGCTGTAAATGTTTGCCACTACATCCTGAGAGTAACAGGTAGTTCTAGCTTTGGTTTACAGAAAGGACTAAGTAAACTCCTCTTTGCATTCCAAAGGAAGTCTGTGAATTTATTAGATGGTGAGACATAGGACACAGAGGATGCATTTGCTTTTAAACTTGCAGTTATATTTAGTAATGCTCCAGCCGTAAATCATCATCATCCTGCCGTATAAAACAACTGTCGTCTCCCAAAAATAGATATGTCCCATTAGTAAAGCACAGCGTCTTAATGCGACTACCTGCTGCTCTGCAAGAAACAAAAATGTGAAGCATTTTCTTCAGAATGATGCTGAAACACCTTTTTTGTAATGTAGTTATAATCCCTGTTTATCATAAAACTGTTCCGCTGTTTTAAAAAAGAAGAGAAATTTGTTTAAAAGCTTTAGATCTACAAATATCTCTGGTTGTGTACTTGTAATCAAACCTGTGTGTACAGTGCTTCCACAACCATCAGAGTGTGTGCCAGGCGGTGAGGGTATGCGAGCTATCTTTTCCGTAAAAGTACATTTGTACCTGCATATGTGTGCGCGTGTTTCTCCATCCAGCTGCTTCCTCTGTAACTCTAGTAAACATCAAGGCAGCGCGCGGCTTTGCTGAATTAACAAATCTCTAACATCAATTGCCACGCGCCGCCTTTGAAACGCACACCGCCGGCCTCAGCTCAGCACTTTGAACACTCAGTCATTCTCTCAAACACCCACCCTGCTCTTCCCTATATCAAATTATACTCCAGCTAAATACCAGCTCATTAGTACTTGTTCAGCCCCCATTTAACCTCTTTCTCATCTTACATTGCTTGATTCATTTGCACTACAGCTCATTACAAATGCTGTTCATTCATTTTGGCCTGTATTTCTTATGGGATATCTGTGTTTTGCAGCAATCTCACCGCCTACACTAATATCCCCAACCCCCTGGTAATGAGTCCATAAACTACAAACTCTCCGGTACACCTCATCACAGGTGGCGAGTCGAGCTTTATTTAAAAGGCTCCAAGGGTTTATGAATCAGGACAAAGGAATGATCTGATCCATATCAGGTCCTACAATTTGGAAAATACAACCAAGGATAACAAATACGTCCTAACTGCCGCCAGCAAGATGCTGATAATCAAAAGCACTTGATTTCCACTATGAAAACAGAAAGACAGACATGTGTCATACAGAGAGGTATTATATTAAATCACTGGAAATAAAGATTACTTGACAAGCTGTTGAATCATGGATTATTACATTAGTTTTCACATACTATTTCAGCACTTTGGCCATCATTTAAAGTTGTATTTACTTTTTTTCACGTGTTTTTTATGAAAGAAAATATAAAAATAATAAGGATGACCTTTCTTTTTCACATGACTGCATCTAGATAAGTAGCTTTCTTTCTTTTTCTTTTTCCATACAATGGATTCTGACCACAACCTGATGCCCCTACTTTGTCCTGTCATGATACATGAAGAATTTTTAGTTACTAACACACCAACAATACCTACAGCTCTCTCAGCACCGAGCCCCAAACCGCACTTAGATCCTGGCCGGAACGTAAGATAAGCCTTAACACCAGCCGCACATCAAAGTCAACACTAAAGTTCTTGACTGTCAGTACGTCATGAGCTTGTTATTTTTTTGCACATACTTACATGCATTACCGTTTCTGCATACATCTGCTCGTGCGTCCATTAACTGTGCAATTTTGTGTAAGTGTTCGACGGTGCGTGTGCTGGGAATGTGTGGCTGTCTTGTCGAACTTCAAAGATGCTGGCGTGCTCTTCTGTGTGAGGCTTCATGCTGACAGGCTCTCTTTGATGAACAACAATTTACAACAATGTAAAACTAACCCGCTCATCATGATGCGCCGCCGGGGCCACGTTTCAACATGACTCACCTCAGCGCCCGCTTTATTCAACACTTGGTCTTACAACTCCGAGCTGTTTGTGGGTTACAAATAGTACAACAGTTTGTACCTCTCTTACTCATCTCCAATAGTAAGGTTAGATAGCAAGCTGGACAATTTCCTATGTTGGCACATGTCTGTTTCAAGAGGTAAATGTATCCCATTCCTTGTTTGTAAGGTAATTACATCAAAATGCTGGCACGCAATACATCACATGAAATTTACTGACAAAATGCGGCTGTAAAACCATCAGTAGGGGCAAAAGGGTCTGACGTGCTAGTAAGGGCAAAACCTTGTTCTTATTGTTTAATGACGTGGTTGACAGCAACATATTCTTTCTCGTCCATTCTTATTTGTGTTTCCACTTGCTGTCTGAGGGCTGCTCCTTTGGGCCAAGAGGAGTCACAGCAGCTTAAACTGAACAAATGTTGGCACGGAGCAGTCCGTCAAAGTGGTACTCGCCAGCGGAGAAATTGTCTAAAGATGTTGGCTTTGACTGAAAGCGTGGACAATCTTGTAACCGCTCAGTTTCTGGATCTGCGAGGAATTTTAAAAGGCGCTGACTAAAATGTGCCCAATATACCGTATAAAGTACCACAAGATAACGAGCACAGAATGACATTTAGATTTCTGACACAAAAATAAAGTAAACGTGCATCTTAAACCTGTTAAGAAATGTCAAATAGTGTCAGAGAGCTGTACAGAGGAAAACTTATGGCGGATGGTGCTGGTTTTTGTGTGAGTGTATCAGTTTTCAGCATACTGTCAACCCGATCAAACTTCAGACTGATAGCAGCGGCGCCGCAGAAGCCCTGCTGTGTTTTCATAAGCACCATTGGGAAAAGCTGCACGCACACACACACACGCGCACACATAAAGAAAAATCACACACCTTATCCAGAAAACACGGCAAAAACATACTTTGCATGCGGTGATGTGAAAAGCAGTGTGGTGGAATGTGCATGGCGGACAAAACTCTGCAGGAACTCACTTTTTGTTTTTGATTACACATAATTTTTGAAATATTTCAGTCTGCAGCCGTTATCTCTGATCATGTTTTTGTTTTTCTGCTTATTCTACCTCCGAATACAGGCGATAATGCATCTTGTCAAGCCTCCTGAAGTTGATAAATGGCACAGTGGCAGTTTTAAAATATGTTTTGTCTGCCTTCTATAATCACATGACAGGAAAACACTGAATAGACAACATTGATTTACTAATTCAGATAAAGCAATGATTTTGGGATATATACGGTAGTTGAAATTGAAAACAAAGCTATTGGTAGGCAGAGCAAGTTTTTCCACACTTGCTGTGTTTCTCCACTTGCATTGGCACTCTGATGCATCCCACCTGCTTGTTGTCAGGGGTGTGAGATTGGAAAAGCCAGATGCAACTGCGGGAATTTGGAGAGCAACAACAGACGACTGAAGGGAATCTGAGAATAATTCGCTCCTCACTTTGTCATTAAGACATCAAAGCTGCAGCACAAGATACAGGGCTTTTCAGTGCTGACACAAATGCATTCTCCGGCAGAAGAGTAACGAATGAGAGTGGAACAGAAGAGAAAAGAAAGGATGGCGAGGGAGGAGGAGGTGGAGGAGAAGGAAGAGGGGGGGGTGTTGTGTGCAGAAGAACCAATCTTTGGCTTTGATGATGGCACAAGAGTAAAGCAGCAAAAAGCAGACAAAAGTTTCTAAAACTTCAAAAGAAAGCTTTTTGTAGTGCAGGTCTGCTCTCTCTTTCTCTCTGATTCTTCCACTCTCTCCCCTCCCTGCTCTCTTCAAACATGTTTTTGCTAATTGCCAGGCCCTGCTCTGCCCTCCACAGGCTCTCCACTCCTCTCAAGGCTATTCATCAGAGGGGTTGTTACACAGGGAAGGCCTAATAACTTGCTTGGAGTGGAACAATGGAGCCTGCAGGGCCAGTGACAAAATCCCAACCCTAATGAGAAACGACTCCTTCAGAGAACAACCAGGTCTGGTAATATACTGGCCTATTATGGAATTAGCGGTGGGTGAGGAGGTGTGGGCTGCAGGTGAAGGAAACCAGTAGGAAACCAGTAGCTGTGGGCAATGTGTTTGGACTGTTATTGATGGTAATGGGTGTAAGGCTCACAATGGGACCACAAGACAGACATGTAACACTGATGTAAGTAAGAGTAGAGCATGAAACAGGAAAGCCGAAGATAGAAAAGAAAGAGTGTATGCCTGCATGCACATGTGTGCTGCTACTTCCCAGGGGTAACAATAGTGCACAGGACTAATCCCCCAGACCGTATAATGACCACTAAGCTGTCTATTCAGAAGTACATGGCCCCCCTGCTAACTCCTCTGATCGGACACAAATACACCCACGTTCCCGCCTTTCTCCCTACTTTTCACATCCTTTTTGTTCTCATTAATACATCTTTTATAGTGTATCAATGTTATTTTATATTGACGTATGCCAACATAGAAGTATGACAGTAATCATGCAGTGTTCAACTGCTATTATCCCGGTATCTTGCACGCATGATATGTTTTCAGAGTATTTCAAATGTGAGGCTAAAGGTTTTATGAATATTATATTACTGTGAAACATCAACATTCCTGTTAGTAATGCTCTTTTTCACTTTGATCTTCAATTTATTGAGCTTGTTGTCTCTTTATCTGCTCTTTAAGTTCCTTCTCTATTATCTTTCTTTTTCGATCTCAATTCTATCCTGTGATGTAATCGATTAAAAATGGTAGCACAAAGGCAGTAATAATGATGGAGAATACTGCTTGAAATGAGCAGCTGATCACAGAAAAAAAATGTCTGAAGAATCATACAATCTTGTTTCAGTCACTTATTAATGTTTTTAATTGCCTTAGGAAAAGCTTTTCCTAGGTCCCATCAGTTTTTTGCACCATAAGGTCCACCTGTGCTGTGGGTGATCCAGTTTGCTAAATTACGCTTGTAAGAGCTTGTCTGGCATTGCTTTTCATGTAACATATGCTCATTTAGATTTCTAAATGCTGCAGTGGAAGTTTACTGTAGAATATAAGCCAAAGTTTGTAACTGATAGGTAAATCATCAACTCAAAAAGTGAGGCCAAAACTATTTTGGATATATTCCATTAGATGGCCTTCAAGTTCATAACTGCAGACTTTCATTTTGCTGACTAAAAAAATTAGATTTTTTCCATATAATTATCAACACAGTTGTTACTTACAACCTTATTTTATTCTTTAACTAAAATCTGTTGATTTCTTTTTGCCTTCTTGCCCGCACACATTTATTCATCAGCCATAACTTACTTTGCCATTTTCTTTTCACTCCCTTCTGCTCTGTCTATCCCTCCCTTCCTTTTTTAAAACTGGTCTCTCAGTGCATAAGTCAATCTTGACTGCGTTAAACACATGGAAGAATTAATATATTTCATAACATATAACACCCCAAAAGGTAAACGTTTCCTTTTTTCCCCACTCACACTTGGGGACAGAATGTTCTTTAGTAGCGGGGCACCAAGTGATGCATTCAAAGGCAGGCTACATTTGTTACCCATTATGCTTATATTTTTTTATTCAATGGAAGCTGCTATGCCAAAACACACAGAGAAGTAAAGTTACACCTCATATTAGCTATGGGAGAGTTGCTGTGGAAACACATTTTGGTTTTGATTTTGTGGATAGCTGGCAAATTAACTTAGAACAAAATTCCACCCTGAAACAGAATTTTGAAAGGATGAAATAGCAGTAAATGCTGTACATAACTTGAATTCATGGGAATTAGTGCTATGCTTTGCTTAAGAATAATAACTACCAGCAATTAACTTGTTAAGAGTTTATGTATGTAACAAAATATAACATATATTCTGGATTTTTTACAGTAACAGATGTCTTATTTACCGCAACATTATTTGCATATTACTGACATGTTTCTGTGATTTGACTTCCTGAGGGACTGACTAAAACCAGAAGAACTATAGCAGTAACAAGTGTTAAAAACACAAAAGCCAGCTATTCAGTAGCAGAATGATTTTCATACTTATAAGAGGGAGTATGACATAAACTTTGGATAACTTTGCATAAGAATTGTGCCCAACTTCTGTTTTTGGTTGGATTTACTTTTTTTGAATGAGTCACAAGTTGGCCCTCTAGGAAGAGACTTGTTGAGTGACAGATGGCATCTAGTATGGCGAATTGAGAAGTCAAAGCTTGCAAAGGGTATTTAATACCCATTAGGGGTCTCAGAGCGCTTGACTTGGCACACAATCGGTAGAAAAAAAAACCCCAAACTCACCCACATGCAGACACATGCACATACACGGCTTCAAATGAAGCATGAAGGCAAACAGGAGGGGAAAGAATAAGGAGGTGAAAGACGCTCCAGAGTAAAGACATGGCCTCTTAACTGGTTAAGCAAATGGACAGCGTGACGTTTGAATAAGAAAGAGGAAGGAAAATGGACAAAGAAAAGAAGCTTAAATAGGGTAAGGCATGCAAAAAGGAAGAAAGAGGAAGACAATAAAGGCCTCCAACCAGAAATCACGACTGCTGTGTCGTAAAAATAAAGTTTCCACAGACCACCTCAGTGCCAGGTAACAGAGAGTTTTTGTTTAGCTGAAAACGTATGAGTTTCAGTGGATACAGAAGATATGAGCCTCTGTGGCACCTAAACTTGTTAAGACATGGATTGACTTTATCCTCTGGAGGTGTTGGTGTCTGTAGACTGAAGGCAAGAAAAATAGAAGCTCTGTTCTTTCTTCTCTGCCATCTCTCTAATGTCCATCTTCTTTCCATATCTTTGCTGTAACGGAAACAAGTCAGAACAGGAGGATGTGGCACAGACAGTCGTGAAATGGAGGTCAGGGCCCCTGAAGAACGTTTCATTGTGGAGGTGCGTGTGTGTGTGCGCGCGTGCCGTGTGTATGTAGGCAAATCAACAAAAAAAAATCTGTCCCTTTTGTTCATATTTGAATATAAATATATAGTCGTAAAAAGATAAGATAGTAGTATCTATGTGCATCTGCGTGTTTATCTGTGCTGCACAACAAGGCGGAAAAAGAAAGTCTTTGAAATTTGACTCCATTCTTTCTTGCCCATCTGGACCTCCACAATCCTGTCATGCTCCTTCATGTGTGCACTGACACACACACACACACACACACACACACACACACACACACCAGCATGTTTACATCCCCTGTCTCCACAATGCCACCCTGATTTCCGGAGAACCAGCTTTGTCTACCTCACTGTAAGGCGGCATGTTGTTACAAGGAGAATGAAAGAAACCTGATAAAAAAACAGAAGGAAATTCTCGGGACAAGAGAAGATAGTGCGTGCACATTCACTTTCTCACTTCCGACTTAAATTTCGGCAACCTTCCCATTAAATAAATCAAATCATGTCTTTCAAATATATTTTTGGGGTATGGTGTTCAAGAGCTCCAAACGGCTCCTGCTTCAAGAAATGCTTGAGTGTGCCTTCTTTGTGTGTTTTTGTGAATTTTACTATTTTCCTGAAGCAAACTGCAGCTCCACGTTTTGTTCGTGCATTTTTCTGTGATTAGTGGGACAGTGCTGAGTGTAACCCGAGCAGAAGCGGTGTGTTTGTAAGTAGATGGGTGAGGCTGTGTGTGACTGGCACCGGGTTATTTGAGATTCATTTGAGGCTTTGCAATCACACATACTTGCACATTTCTGCATGTGTGTGTGTGTGTAAGACTCCAATTAGGTTGCAAACTCTAGCCACCTCTACATCCTCTCCAGATGAGGCACCAGATATCTCAATTAAAACCACAGAAACCTGAGACAGCAAAAAATGGAGCGGGAATCAGGACGGCGGGACTGATGGATAGAGAGATGATGTTGGTCTGCAACCTGATCCAAAGTGTTAGCTTCTGGCAGGAAGACAGCTGCAGTCTCACACACGCAGAATGAACCTGGGATAAGGAAATGTGTGGTTTGCTTTCAGAGAGGTCTACGCATGCTGGGAAACAAAAGAAGCAAGGGGAAACAATGCTTTTTTTAGTCGGCATGCAACATCCCAATTAATTACCGTGATTCATAAAGCCGGGTCATGTGTACTCAGTGTGTAAGAGTAGACGAGACTATAATTTATTGTTGCTGTGTTCAGTAGTGTTAGTGAAAAAAAATCCTGGTGCAAAACCACATAAAAAGGGACCGAAAGACAAAAATGATTTTCCAAATCCTGTTTTTTCCTATTTGTCATTAAGAATCAACACAAATTCCTAACCAGCTCCTTCGTTCAGACGTTGACAGGCCATCTACATTCGATACCGTTCTTTGTCTTTCTCTTTTCTTTGTTCTCCAATTATGACCAGATGCCAGCCTAGCTTTTAAATCAACCCAAATCATCACAACCGTCACTCGAATGGACCAGCATACGAGCTGATACCGTGCAGTGGCGAGCGTGGTCATTCAAACACGAAACTGCATTTATGTGCTCGTGCACTCACATGACTCCGAGCTGCTTTCTTCCTTCCATCTTACGCACCGCTTCCCATCTCATTCCTGACACACTTCCATTGTCATCGCATCTGGTTTGAACCATAAATCTTCTATCATTCACTTCACGGGGAACAAGGGGAAAAGTCTGAAGTTCATACAAGTGATTTAGAAAAACAGATACAAAGAGCCGAAAAGAAAAGGAAGATGAAGACAGCTGCAGGATCAACTGAATTTTTCTGTTTCTGAAGGTCTTTGAGGTTACCAGAGCTGCAAACATCTTTTTCAGTTTCACTTTACTGGTGGTCCCATAATTCCACTCACACCAACACATATACAAGTCATCAGATAAACAAGCACAAACACGAACACTCAGACTTATTTAGTCGGACAAACATTTGCCAACTCGCTTACAATAAAAGAACAAACGTTTCAAACAATCTCCCAATTTGCCCGGCCAACAAAGCTCTGCTTTAACAGAATGGCCCCACGTCGCTTCCAACCACTGGGCAGCAGCACGGCGGATGATTTACGGCAATCGAGCGTTGTCCCATCTGGGAAAAATGGGAAACTGTGAAAATATTGACACAAATTAAAATGTGGTCGGGGAGAAATGAGCCAAATGTTGAAAACGGAGGAGTTCGGGGCCAAGAATGAGTGCTAATAGAAAAAAGGTGTGAAGGATACTTTGGGTACGAAATCGAGAGAGAGAAGAGACTATAAGATGCAGGTGTGGGCTCATTACTGTGAAACTGAGCGGCCGTAGAATAATTACAGTGGGACCACACAGGAGAGGGGTGGAGATGAAAGCCGAGAGCAGGAGGCGAGAGGGAAGAGAGGAAGCGAAGCAAAACACAGGAGAGAACTCTCAACAGAGCAGCAGAAAACAAAACAAGTCTGTTTTCATCCAGTTATAAGCAGCCGAGACATGCCATCACCTCTTCGACTGAGATAACTGCACCCATACGCCCATCCATCCCCCATGCTTTAGACATCATTGGCAATGCAGATTGTTCCAGCTATGAAAACACTTCTTTTTCATGCTGACGGACTCTCCAAGGAGATGCTGAGGCATGATTCCTGCCTTAAATTACAGATAGGGGGGGGGGTCATCCCTGGAGGTTAACTTTGTGGGGCTACATTGTGAAACTAAGGCTGATTTGACAACTTTTGATTATCATGTAGCAGGAAAACTCTGCAGTCCTTTGAATTGAACAGTTATAGACATGGATCAGAGCCCTCTGAATATTTCATTTAGAATCCATAAATGTACTTCTGTTTGTTTGTGTTACTGAAAAAAAACATTGACTGAAATGAAGAATTGTTCAGTAAATTTGTTATTACCATTAAATTAGAGTTATAATGCTGGTATTAATGGTTAATATTGACTCTTTGGAAGAGCACATTTGCATCTGACATGCAGATTTTGGGTGTTTGTAAAAGAAAAAGGGTGATAGGAAAAGCAGTCAGAGACAGATGATTAATTGTTACAGTTTCAAGTTCATTGTCTTTGTAGTGTGTGTGTGCATCGGTGAAGTGAATGAAAAGGGACAGTGAACAAGGGTAGGCGGGTGGGTGGGTGGTTGGGGGGCAGCAGCTGCTTGCCTGGATGACCTCAGCGGCAGCTGTTGCCACCCCCCATCGTCTTTGTAGTGTGTGTGTGCATCGGTGAAGTGAATGAAAAGGGACAGTGAACAAGGGTAGGCGGGTGGGTGGGTGGTTGGGGGGCAGCAGCTGCTTGCCTGGATGACCTCAGCGGCAGCTGTTGCCACCCCCCATCGTCTTTGTAGTGTGTGTGTGCATCGGTGAAGTGAATGAAAAGGGACAGTGAACAAGGGTAGGCGGGTGGGTGGGTGGTTGGGGGGCAGCAGCTGCTTGCCTGGATGACCTCAGCGGCAGCTGTTGCCACCCCCC
>CAJRST010036666.1:4270787-4296160 GCA_907169785.1 Menidia menidia
TCTGTATCAGAGCATTTTAGTCAAGCCCACCTTTGAAGTGCCGACACAGGGCAGAGGGAGATGCTTTAGTCAGATTCTTTGGAACGCATTGCAGCCCTAATCTCCCTGCTGGCATCCACTCCACTGACTGAAACCTGACACACACACACACACACACATAGTGGCATGTGCACCACCATCAGATGATGCTTGCACGCGCACAGGGCTGTGGATGTAGTCCACTAAACCGACACGGTCAGAACAGTAGCCAAACAAACAGGCCTGTATGTCTCAATTTACTTTGACACAATGTCCTTCCTACAGGTATTTTGTTTACGTGGATGAGAGTCGAGAGAAGTGGCTATTTCAGATTTGCGCGGAATAAACACGCCTGTGTTGGAGTTCTGGGCCACATATTGTCACACCACATGACAAATGGCACTTTGAAAAGCTGAGACAAAGCATGAACATTCTGAGAACACATATACAGCCTCTGGAAGAGCAGTTACAGATTCACTGTGCAGAGGAAGGGACCAGGGCACAACTATGTCACTTTTGACGTTTAAAATTCAGACGTGACATTTTGGACTCGTGAAATGTCTCACATGTAAACACAGCCAAGCCAAAACAAAGGCATCTGCTTTTATAAATGCAGCATTCACTGTTTTACAAGAACGCACAAAAACTGTGGACATAAACGTGAGCGTGAAGTGCTTCATAAGAGCACTAAAGTTGAATTTGTTTCGAGCACCAAACCAACACTGATGATAGCAGACATTCTAAATGCAGAAAAAAGTTCTTTGTCTGGACGTCCTGCCAAATCATAAATATATCATTTGAGGAATATCAAATAAACTGGAATTAGTATATTCTGAACTATCAATGTTCCAGCAGAGTACCAGGTTTTGCCAACAGTGCGTAGTGTTTTTGTCATGCTAGTTCAATCTGTCCTCATTTTCGTGATATTATTTAAAGTTATGTGTTGGTTTCTCATTTTAGCATTTTAGCTCAGAATGTTAAAAGACACTCACCTATAACAATCAGCGTATAGTTGATGTTCACGCTGCCAAATCCATTGGTGGCCTTACAGATGTAAGTCCCCGCGTCCTCTGTCTCGACTTCCTTGATACGAAGGCCATGCTGTAACACCTTGAACCGTGTCCAACCACTGTGGATGTTGCGGCCATCTTTGGTCCACATGATGAGGGGAGGGGGGTCACCTTCCACGGGGCAGAGCAGCTTCATGGTGCGACCCAGACGGACGCTCTGACGATGGGTCACTCTCTCTGACACCCTGGGGGGACCTTAAGAGTAGAATAAGGAGATTTAGTACAACAAGGAGCTAAATCCAGCTGGTTTGACTAAAACAGGGAAGAAACATCTGGCATATCCTGTCTGATCAATAGTTTGTAAACGGAGAGTATTCAGCTTTTATTTTGATAAATCATTTTGACTTTTGTAAACTGGCTAAGAATGCCCAAAAACTATTTTTTTTTGTGTGTTTAAAGCTAATTCCAAATGCTAGTTTTCAGGTTCTAGTCATTGTGTTACATTTCCACACAATCATTAACTTTGCATCGAAGCGATAAACTGAAGGACACCAACTTGACTCACATCATGGCAAAAAAGGAATTCATTCTCAGTTAGTGTTATTACAAGAACCAGGCCAAGGGCCTTATTGTATATTGTTGTAAATCTGACAAAGTTTGCAATGTCAGCACTTATAGTTTTACTGTATCATCAATAAACCTGTTCAGACCAAACCAAAAACTTCTAATTTGGCGTGCTATAGAATTTAAGAATAAGGCGTCCTTGATGGCTTAACTAAAACACAGATAATATAACACAGACAACCATAACATCCCCTTGGAGCAAAGACACCCTGAGAAGTCCGCTTTAAATAAATGGAGAAGCTGTGACGAAATATGAAATCAGGCATAACCTTGACCGCTCGGTAGCCGCTCGACTGTGTAACAGCATACTGGAAAAACAAAGGGGGTGAAAAAGTAGCCTGATTGAATTGGAAGGTTGGGAGGAAAGGACGAGGAGAACAAACAGTGACGAGGGGGAGGGAAAAGGAAGGAAGAAGGTCGAGGATTTACAAGACCAAGGAGAAAGGGAATAAGGAAACAGGGCATAGGAATAGGAGGGAATTTTTAGGGAGTAAATCTGTGAGGATAACAGAGATGAAATATGGTGGAGGAAAGGCATAAAAAGAAATACAAACAGGAAGGCAGCAAGATGGAAGCAGGAGGGCTGTAGGAGTCAACCATTTTCAATGCCTGACATACATCTCTGCTTGACCTCTCATTGGTCCTTTCAGGTTAAAACAATACTTTGCAAACAGGGGAGTACAAGCTAGTAAAAGACCACCAACCTGAAGCAAACAATGTTGTCACAAACAACAAAAGGCAACTGTGGGAGAATCCACTCTAAAACATCTGACTCCAGCTGAACATTTCAAAGGGGGGACAAAGAAATGACTTACTTCAACAATGTGCCAAGCAGAGGCTTCTTAAGATAAATAAATGGGGCTGGAAAAACAGAACTACATCTTCACGCTTCTTTTGGTCTGAAAGTATTCCCTAATTATGACTTATTACAACAGGATTATTACAACAAACACACCTTTACTCACTTCTGGATTTTTTTGGTAGCATGACCAACAGTATAGCCAATATAAGTGAAAAAAATAAAAATAAGGGTCTACCTGCATCAACTGTCAGGATTTTCAAAGAGGAAAAACAGATTCCTGCAGGCCATTCATTTACTCTCACAGCATAAACAGAAATCTTTATGGGTTTTTTCATCTTGCAGCTTCAAGTGGACAAAACCAAATAAAGGAATATGGATAAAGTCTATGAAGTGATATCACAAGCAAACAATAGAACAGATACAGGAGCTCAACTACTGGCCATTTTTTAAAGTGGTTCTGAAGCTATGGGTGCAGTGATGGATGGATAGAAGTGAAACGTGTGAGAAAGACATCAGTCACGCAGAGGCATTCTCAGGAGCCTATCCTCTCCTCTGCTTACTCTGTCTTCCTCATTCCTAAATGAGGAATGTGTTCCTGTAGCCAACTTCTTTAATCAGTTCAAACTTTCTCCTTTACCCACCTTTTCTACTTTCATCCTGTGCTTGTTATTTTCCTGATATGACACTTAAATATATGGTACATATCTAAAGAAAATCAGACAACAACTTCTCTTTGTTCTAAAATTCCCTCATTGTTTCTCAGCCAAACTTTTACCTCTTTTACCCATATTTTTAACTTGCAAACATAATTTATTTTCCTTTTTATTCTTTTCTACTGCATTCTTCTTTTCTTTTGCCAACAGATTGAAATCACATTCAGCTGAACTCTTACTACTCCCCAGCTACTCCTTGGCCCCTCTCTTCCTCTTACCGCCACCTCCAATCCTCTCTTTTCCCCTGTCATCACGCTTTCCCCCCTTTTTTCTCTGGCTCTATCCATTTTTCTCTTGCTTGTCCTCTCTCATCACTCTCATTCGCACCATCTTCTTCATCCATAGCAGAATCTTTTCTTTCTCCCTTGAGTGATTTACTGGCCTTCTTTCTTTTTCAGATCTGTACACATAACTTCCCCAATCTCTTCCTCGAGGGACCACAGGAGCGCGACCTCTCACTGAACCTCTCAACTTTCGACAGTTAGCCTCTTCTACATCTTCTTCCTTTACATCCTCATTTCCTCTCCATCCAACTCTCTTTTTCCAGTGATGGAAGCAGCAGCCTAATTATCCCCCACCCCTTTCGCTTCCCTTGCCTCCTCCCCCTGCCCCCGTCCAAGGCCCACGACTGAAGTAAAGTTTTAAAATGTCTCTCATGGGGATGAAACTGAAGAAAGTAAGAAACCTATTTCTCTTTCACGAAACTCAGGGTCAGAGTCTGCATGTTTGTATTTCTAGGCTGAGCACTAAATATATAAACTTAGCTGAAAGACAGCTTATGTTGCATTTTGGATTCTAAGTGAGGAAGGTTGTCCCAAAATATAGTGATATCTTCATTTATGTTACAACTATGAGCAAAAATTATTCAAATTGTGTGTCTAAAGAAATGTGTGAACCCTTATGACAAATAAAGTCCAAAGCAAATGTGATATGATAAGATTTGAAGTACAATAAGGATCCTCTAATGTGAAGAAGTGCTAACAGAAAGATCTCAAATGATATTTGGTAATATTAATTTAGCACAAAGATGGTGATTAAAAGAAAAGATTAAATCATGATTTGTAAAGATTTGACTACTTTAGCATCTCTAAATAGAAAATTCAAAGGTTCATATAAAGAAACATGACAACATGATTTATGAGCAATTAAGACTTTAAATGGTCCAACTTTGCATGTAAACAATAATCTTATTAGGTCCTTCCTTTATCAGCTCGCTAATTTGTGCAAGGATGTGTACAGGGGCAAAGAATCCAGGGCTTTAAAATGTCTGCTTCGTGCATTTAAGCATGAGCATATTTCTGACTTACACATATGCGTGTTGTCCCCTTTTTCCTCTTTTCAGCAGGGAATGGGTAAATAAGTTTTACATGAACGTCTATATTCTGACAGGAAAATACAGCCCACTTTAGACACACCAGTCCTGTAGAGACAGAACTTTCCTGCTCAGAGCTGCAGAGCCTCTGCTTGGACGAAAGCAGACAATCTGAAGGCCAAAAAAAGAGGAAATCGCTTCATACATTCTGTTCTTTTAGCAGTTACTCCCAAAGCAACTGCAAATACACCACACAAGTTCCAAGCTATATGATTAATTAGGTTCTTTTGGACTCCTCATCATACGCAAATATTATTTTTGCAGATAAAACCAGTTAATCTTTCCTGAACTTCTTTTTTTTTCACAGAGTGGTGCAGAGGTGTCCAGTAATAACAGAATTTCTGGGGAGGCTGAGTTGTGAAAACAACATTTGTCGTCGTTCTTTGGGGAATACCACCTTACCCTAATGACAAAAAGACCTAATTTGAATACAATACAGAGAAAATACCCTTTAGATTAAGTATCACTGTAAAAAAAAACCAAAAAAAAAACCCAAACCTTTGTGGTGTTTAATGAAACAATGCATTTTTGCAACAGAATACTGTAAAGATTTTCAGTCAACTGTAAAGTTCAGATGTTTCGGAATGGCCATGATACCGTAATCGTCTTCCTTCATGGTGTGCCTTGTGGGCTGGCATTAGTACTAACTAGGCTTTACTTATTTACTTAAGTACGCAATGGCAAACAGTGTTTAAACCCAAAGTTTTGGAGTTTGCCGTACTTAGGATTGAAAAGATCCCTCATCACACTGATGAAAAAGGTGTTAATTCCTTTAAAAAAAAAGATAAATTGATTCACAAACACATAAATGAATATTTTATAGATAGTAAATCAGAGTAAACACCATGATTACCTGGCAATGTAGGAATTGTGAAATATTTAGGAGAAAAATCTACAAGACAAGTCTCCTTTATAAGGGCACAAGTGAGAGCAGTCAAAAGCATTTTTAGTATTAAAAAACATTTTTTAAAGTGCAAAGAACATTCTTGTTTATTGGGCTCTTTTTTATGTTTCATATTTTGCCAGTTTGTGACAGCGGGGACTGCTCTTTATGTTTCGGACCCAGAGTTTGGCCCCTTAATGCTCTTTACGTTCCATTGCTCCTTGCCTCAGATGGGTCTACAGAGTCCAGCACAACGTTGTTGTTGGCAGGAAAGTGAGACTGCAGCGAGAGGGGAGAGTCGAGGAATGCTTTTGATGGAGAACTCTTAACAGCGGGACATAGCATTGATGTACTGCAAAAAGGTAGAGGTGTGCAAATGTGTGTGTGTATGCTGTGCAACTAGTGTGTGTGTGTGTCAGAAGTTTGGAACAAAGAAAGACAAATGGTTCCTACAGAGATCTCTGTTACTATCAAATGCTATTAGTAACATTTATGTCTTTATTTCTACCTCTTACTTGGAGTTTAGTAAGAAAGCAGAAAGGGGGTGTCCTATTGCCACTTCTTGAATAAGAATTCTACTCAAATGATCCCAATTTTTTGATGTCTGCAATAAATGCAATCTATATCAATGTAGTAATATTTCTTTTATCTTGAAATCCTGTTACAAAAGATTCTCCATTGATTATGAGCAGTTGTATCACCTGTTGGTGTATCACCTGGTCACATTTACAGAACCAGAGCTAAATCCCTTAAACCTGCAGTCTTTCCTCCTCTTGCCTCTGTTTCAATGACATATTCACTCAGACTCAAGCTGTCTGTTGCCTCAGGCTCCAAAATAAGAGTGATGGATGCACATTAAGTTGTCCTCCTCAGGTGTGTACGCACATAAATACAAACACTTTCTCGTCCAGACTCATCACTTATCCCCCATCAATAGGTCAACTGCTGCTTGTTACTTCATCCTGACAGCTTACATTTGGCCTCAGGCCGGTTCAGCAGTGAAGGCAAGCGTCACACACATGCACTCACACTTACACACAATACCTCAGGCCCACACTTGTTTTTATCTCTTTCAAACACACACACTTATACGAAAGAAAAATACAAAACGGCCAGCAAAACATTGAGGAATCTGCTGAGTGGTTGGTTTGCAACCTGATCACCTCCGTGACATAAAATCAGCTTTCCGACTGCACACACTCAAATACATACCTCCAGAAAAGGTTAATACTCTCTAAACTCTGTTCTTGTTAAAAGAGTTAGTTTTGAGATGGAGAATAAATTGAAATAGAAAAATATATATGCAATAATTCCTGTCTTGGGCCCGCTCTATCCTCACCTCTGCATCCTTCTCTTTGAGCTTCTTTCACAGCAGCATAATAGCAGGTTATATTGTTCTAGGTTTCTTTTATCCGATCTGCTGCACCTGTCAGCCTTTCCATCAAAGAAATACGCTCAACAATAGGGATTAAGGTTAAGAATTAAGGCCGTCATTCAGAAAAAACTTACCAAACGAGTTGCACCGTAACAAAAACCAAGGAAAAGCTTAAGTTTAAATATATGACAAAAAACATAGTGCCATAAATGTCAGAAAATCTGAAATAAATGAAACTCGTCTAATTCTTGAAAAAAAAACAACTAAAATGTGGTAAAATACTCCCAAAAAATCCTAAAACAGCTAATTCTTGCTAAGAAAATGCCTACAAACCAGGAATATTTAAAAAACAATTACAAAAATAAACTACTTTATTCTGTACCCCTACAAGAAGGAAACAGCAAATAAACTACAAAGTTTTGCACAATCAAGTTGAGAAGAAAAGTCAACACAACCTGCCAAACTGCACTCTGGTCAAATGTAACAACAACGGAAGGATTATGTAAAGAAGAAAAAAAATAAACCTTAACATAAAAAGGGAAAATGAGGTGAAATCACCAAGAGCATGAGGACAATTAAAACCAAGAGCATTTTTTAAAGATTGTGAAAGTACTTACGAAAATCTATACGCAGTTGTATTTGTGTGTGTGTATATATTGAGACTATAGACCCATTACATAAATATACATTCAGAGAGGCTATGAAAGTAGCACAAGCAAGAAAAATGAGGACAAGTAATGTATAAAATATGGCAGCGAAGAAATACACAGACCCCAGCAGGAAAGTATAAAGACAGAAGCTAACCTACATCTACCTGCACATACAGTACAAGGATTTACAGCTTAACTACAGACTGGACAAGGGACTGACATTTTAATGACTACCTTGGATAGAAACCGTAACAGAATTCACTTTGCCTCGTTTAACCTTGAATTTCATTCACATCTGGTGAGACAAAAAAAAAAGAAAAGTGAGAAAAGGAAAGGAAACGGACAGAGCTGGAGGTATCCTGAATGCTCCACTGACAACTCGTCAGCAAGACATGTTGAAAAGTAATAGAAAGTTTTGTTTCCTGTTTTCTCCGTCTTGGATGGGAGGAGACAAAAAGTAAGTCTGCGTATAGAACAACTCTGACCTGGTGAGGTTTGTTTGCCATTACAATAATGATTAATATCGGTTTCCCGGCGCAACAGAAACAAAACGAACTCTCTTAACTGCTAACTGCTTTTTTTGCAACATTTTATTCTCCCTGAAACAGTCTCTATAGTTATTATCATTACCGTGTTGATCAAATAGCAAAAAAGCCTAAGCTAAATAGAGATTACAGCATCCACTTTTATTAATTTACTTACAGCTACTTAATTAGGATGGAGGGACAAAAGGAAAAACAGATGGTATGCGTTAAGAAAGCAAGATGGAGCTAAAGTAAGAATACCACTGCAGTTCTTGATATGTGTGTGTGAGAGAGAGTGTATGTTTGCATCATTCCTTCCCTGGTCAGTGTATGGAAGTTGAGTACCAGGTTACATTCAAGTCCAAACTAAGACCTGACAGACAGGAAGCAGACACTCTGAGCCAGAGCCAGTTAGCAAGAAGGACAGACCACAGGAACTGGTGTGCAGTTTTTGGGCTGCTGGCACTGTGTGCAGGACCACAGATGAAGCCCCTGCAGGACCACTTTTAGGGCCGTTTTGGGAACAACTAATCAGAGACAAGAACTTTTGAGCTCCAGCCCCCAAAAGGATGGACATCACCCAACAAAACATACATGGGCTAAGGCAAACAATGGCACAGCAGTACTTTCTGTTCCCTCAGCAGTTTTTCTGTAATTTAGCCTGACGGCAAAAAGACGTGAGATCAGTAATTCATTTGTGAGTTTATTTCACTGCACATATATATTCTCCACCTTGTAACTTACTAAAGTTTGCCGTAAACAAATGAAGCCACAATAACAGAATATTTCATCCTCATTAAAAATAAAGGTGTGTCAACATTTCAGAAATCACAATTGACAACTATTTATTTCTACTCAGAATTCAGTGTTAACAAAAACAAAAGGAAATAACAATGCAGAAATCGTTTTTGTGGTTGCAAATGTAATGCTATCTGAACACTAAGACATATAATGCAGATTATAAATGGATCTACATTTTAAGGCTAATCCTATAATTCGGTATGTATCATATTTGAAACATATGGTTTTTCAAATGTTTTTCATCTGAGAATTTTTGCATTATTCAATG
The DNA here is from genome assembly GCA_907169785.1 of Menidia menidia. Lineage (NCBI taxonomy): Eukaryota > Metazoa > Chordata > Actinopteri > Atheriniformes > Atherinopsidae > Menidia > Menidia menidia. The sequence continues at coordinate 4,279,828 of CAJRST010036666.1, forward strand.
GTGAAAACGTTTTTGAAATCCTGTTGTCAGATATACCTGATAACACATGTCAGAAGACTTCATGACAATATCTTTTTACTTATTGCACAGTAATAAGCATTCAATATACTTATATACTGAATATTCAATAATTATTAGATTTTGAAAAGATTTTGTTAAAGGGCCAAATAAAGACTTCAAACAAAGACAAATTTATTTTCTTTCCTGGATCAGGCTTTAAAGGTTTATTAATAAAAAAAATATCTATACACACAGCAGCAATCTAACACATATAAAAAGAAATGTTATTATTTTGGACCGGCCATCGTTATTGACCTCCAAAAGACACTCATTAAGCAGAAAAGCCTCTTCCTAAAAATGTTGTAGTGGCAGGTGTTGTTGGTGTATGCTGGGAATCTGAGGCTGGGGTCATTTGACTTATTCAGTCACTGTCGGGTTACAGTCACCAGCTGTAGACACAAGTTAGCAAGATCCCATTAAACAGACATGTGAGTGACTAAAAGCGCCGTTTAGACAGACGTTTGGGGGAAACAACTACATTTTACGAACAACAGAATCTCAACAAATGCATTAGTCTTTGTGTGCCATGCAGATAAGACACAAAATAGTTTAAGTGAGATAAGAAATGGTTAACACTGCTGAACGTGAGAGGACTTGTGTGCCTGTGTGTTTGTGTCCTCGACCTGACTTTAAAAAAATGTTTTTATCAGCATTCTGGAGGCAGACACTGTTACTCATTAACAGTGATAACACACACAGAGCACCAGCACCTGCTCTGGTACACTGCAGTGATAAAGAGGTGACTATTTGCTGCTAAAGGAGCCATCCATATTGACATGACATATAAAGATGGAGATAAGGAGTGAGATGGCACTGGAGAAAGTAGTTAAATAAAGGCAGATAAGATTTAAAAGGCTTGTAATTTGGAGACTCTGGAAGGCCACCATAGCCCACATTTGATGGAGTCGTTTTAAACCAAAGTGCCTTAAGCTCCACTTCACACAACAGAAATATGCCGTTTTAGGGAAATAAGGTAATTGTACTCGCTGCATAGAATGTTCAATAAATATCCAACACTAGAACATATTTTGACACATCAATGGATGTTAATTACACCCTTTCCAACTGCAGACAAAACAAGAAAGACACAGATTTAAGTGGAAAAGATATGTTTGTGTCCTTTAATCTGACTCGAGTGAGACCAGCCCTGTTAACAGCGTAATTGCTCACAAACCTGAAAGAGAGCTACACCTGTTATAAGAAATTTCCACAATGGAGTACCCTCACAGGCCAACAATTAATACTGAGGCAAAAGATGAGCTTGTATGTTTGTGAGGATATGCTCAAACACACACGATCCATCACAAAAAACAATAATTAACACATTCAAGAGTAAAAAACTTTGCTAGACTTCATTGAATCTACATTTGTTTAAATCTCAGACTAATCCAGTAGTCTTCTTTCTTGTCCTTCTTCATTCTGTATTTCCTCCTCATCTCCCTCACATCTACTCCACCTCCTCCACCTGTGTGTTTTCTGGTTCAATGGGTGGGGAGTCAAACATTCCAAGCACGCATATACACACACTCTCGTGCCCCCCTCCTACATTCCACACCAATGTTCAGCCGTAACTAAGTCCATTTGTTCAGCTCTGGTCACTGTCTTAGCCTCTTGTGTGCGTGTGTGTGTGTGGATGTGTGTTTATGTGACAGAGGCTCCATGATGTGTTTAACCTGTACCTTCTTTTTCTAATCTTTTCAAGTTGAATGACATCTAAATGTCCCCCAAAGCTTTATAAGGACCAACTACAAGTCGAAGAAGAAACGTGCCCAAATGAAGATGATGAGATGAATAATTTCTGCCATGACTGACACACACATCTGTTCCACAGGGACATTTTCTGAGATGAGATGCGATTTCAGCCTGATGCTTTCTGAAACTTTTGAATGATGTTTTTAAAGGTTGAGTCTGAAAGCAACAGACGGCAGCGGGGTCTGAACTTTCCTTTAACGACAACAATGCGTTCAAACTGTGAGAGTGCTTACACACAGGCAAACAGCTGAACTTGGCTCCACTCTCCCATCTGGAAAGATGCTGCTGGGCAGGCTAGAAACCTGCACGGACTGGTAGATGACTTAACAACTTCCATTAAGTCATTATCTTGACTTTAAACGCTTCTCTGTAACAACTAAATCATCACTATGAAAGGAATTAAAAATATACAGAACTTTTATAAACAAAATGTGTGTGTGTGATGAGTACCTCCAGTACTTGCGAGTGATCATGGACACACAAAGAACATGCATCCAAAAATCAACCAGTCATCATGTCACTTAACCTGTCAGTATGAACTACAGTCTGTCCCACCACAGTGTGTAAAAATTCTTCAAAAGGTGGTAATGCAATCAAGTTTTGAGCGAAATCTGTGATGGGTCAAATCTGACGCTGCTCAGATATCATCAGTACTGGCCAGTTAGGGCCCTTCACTCTAGGTGCCAACGTGTGAGCTAAAAACTGTGAATGCCAGACAGTCAAGAGTAAAACAGCCTGACGACACTCATTCATCAAACATGGTTTCTTATATACATCTGGAGACAAGAGGAGTTTTTCTAACTAAAAGGACATTTTTAATGCAAATATGTGGTGTATGCTCTAATTGCACAACACTGGATTTAATCCATATCAACTCCTGTCTGGAGTGGTGTGATAACAGGTGTAACATATGCCACATGTAATCCAGTGTGGTTAAAGCTACACACCTAAACCCTCAAACCTCCCCAACACCCTGATCTGAGGGCTTTCCTTTCCCCCGCTTTCCCTTCTTTCCACCACATCTCTCTGCCCTCGCTAAAGCTGAGAAAACACAACAATTAAATCCCAGAAAGCGACTCATGAGCACCGCATTTGGGTTGTACATATTTCTGACTCATGCCTCTTTTTGCCCTTTCAGAATGAACACACCAAACAGCATTGCTGAACTCTGAGACTCATTAGTTCCTACAGCTTGTGCCATAAAGCGATGGTTTGTTGGAATGCAAGAGCAATGCACGCTTTACGACAAGCTAACACAGAATTTAGTCCACAACTAAGGAAAGCCCCATCTTGGATGCAGCTTTGAACACAGGGGGAAGTTTGAATTTCAGTTGTGGTTTAACAGCCAGATATTGTATGGTCTTCTGTGAAAAGATGATGTGCCATGTAGTATGTTGTAAAATATTGTCCCATGGGAGGTTTGTAAAGGTTTTATTTATCTTTGTCCTCCACTTCCAAACCCTGGTAAAAAAATCTTTTTTAGGTCAGTATAACAAGGTCAGTGGTGTATTGACACCACAGATTTCTGAAAAATGCACAGTTATAGTGCAGAAAACATAATGCCCATGCATAGTTCAAGACGGTGTCAACTTGAAGAATAAAATGAATACATTTGTAATTCTTTTCGACAAAAGAGCTACTGCAAACAGAGTGAAACTTTTCTTTCCAAATGTAATCAAGCAAGGTTAAAACTACACACCTCAACTTCCACTACACTCTGATTAGAGGGTTTTCCTTTTTTTTTCCACCACTTCGCTCTGCCGTTGCTAAAGCTCAGACTACACAACTGTTAAATCCCAAAAAGCAGCTCATAAGTACCTTTGTTAATTAGATGTGGAAGAATAGGCCTGTTGTGTTCCGATGTGATAATGGTGCCAGGACAACAGAGGGATTACCTTGGGATAATAAGTATACTGAGCTGGCCAGTGTGATGAAGGGCCATGTAGTGGGAAATAATTAACAGAGCTAACTGGTCTGCAGAACTTTCCGCAAAACATCACCAGTATGAGGCTACTTTCAGGAGATTAATCTCTCTGGTTATTTAACTGTAGCTGCAACCAATATCTGTTTATTCACTCATCATTTGTAATCTTTTACAGAGCTGGTCAATGTTTTGCTTTTTACTCTGGGAAAAATGTAAGAAATGACAGTCATGCTTGACACTTGTTTTTTAAATTATTAACAATAATCATCTTGTCATTCAGTGTCTACTTTGGCTGCAAGTGAAGTCTTAAAATAAGTCTATCACACTGTCACAGTGCCATGATGGACAGATGAATAGTAAACCTGCAAAACATAACGAACACTGTAATAATAAATGCCCTTTCACAGCCTGTCATTCAAAGTCAAATTACTTGAGCTCATTTTTCAAAAAGAAAGAGCAACCTCAATGACATACCAAATAATAAGAGCATTATTACCTACAAGTTTTTAATCCAAAAATTGCTGCTCTAACAGACAGATGAAGGGATGGAAACAGAGTGACAGCGCTTTAAGTGAAAATCACTTAAATTACAGCTAAATCTGCAAATCCTACAGGTTACAGCAGACTGTATAGGCACCAGTTCATAAGCACAGTTTTTTTTAGATTTTTGATTACCTTCAGAAACGCATCTAAAATCCACATTTTAGCATGATGCCATTTCATTTAATTAGAAGCAGCTATTACATTAGGTGTGATCAGAACAGCCTAGCTGTAACTACTTCTTAGCATATCTGTATTCATTTTCCACAGATGTGTTTCAGTCCAAACCTGAAAAAATCGTTAATAGACAACGTTGAGTGGCAGCCAAACAAAAACAAACCCACGTCCTGAATATTCTAATTTCTAAATTGTGCTTATTCTGATGGCAGAAAACATCAAATGACAGAAAGGGTCTGTGTGGTCGCAGTTGAGCCCCCTTTAAGAGTCTCTGTCCTGCCAAACCCACCCCCACATCTCTCATAGTCCTCTCACATTCCCCTGCAGTATAGATTCCACTTGGACAGCTGGTACTGAAAAAAGACCAACGTAACCTCCTGTGCGTTCTCAACTTTGTATCATGTCGCTTTGTTTCATCCATCCATCCATTTTCAGAACCGCTTATTCCTGAATGGGATCGCGGGGGGACTGGAGCTTATCCCAGTTTTCAATGGGCGAGAGGCGGGGTACACCCTGGACGATCGCTTTGTTTCCTTCTTATGAAAAGTCAACTTTTGACAGACATGGTTACAATATGTAGTACATAATACAGTAGCAAGCAGGACATTTATCTCTTGGGATCTCATAGAATGTTCGATTAAATTTAAACTGTATCGACATATAATGTGAATCTGCAACATCGTTTTACCTTTACTAAGGACTACATAAACGGACACGAATGAGCACTCAGCAGAATAGCCTAATGGGACATAGCTTGAGGCTACAAAAACAGCTTTCCCCTAAAGCTGTCCGCCTTAACATCCTGGCCCACATCAGCCTCCACTTCCTGGAGTCAAGGGTCATCTGTATGTTTGACAAACAATTAACTATTCTTAACATGTCAATCACTTTTGACATGAATGTTTTAATGGTTATGTGGCAACTTTTGAGTTTCTCTGTTGTTCAGTCCGTTAAGTTTAATACATCCAGACAAGCAGACCCACCCACACAGCCAACCTAAGAGCTGTATCGCCCCACACCAAACCTGATCCAGCAAACTGAAGCCAAAAGACAATAAGTGTGGATTGTCTCCAATTGCAGTAATCACTTTTCAATGCCTTGATTGTAAGGCCTTCAGAAATAGCTGTTGGAGACTATGTGTTGTGTGTGGTAGGTGGGGATTAAAAGGAAGGGTATAAAAAGGTCTGGCTGAAGGGTAGACAAGAGAACAAGAAAATAGAGATAAAGAAAGTGGCAGAGGATTTAAAATGTCAAGGAGAGATAGCAAGAAAGACAGATGTCTCACAGAAACACTCAGATGACTGAGTGATGCTCAAAATCCTCCTGAGAGTTTTCACTTGTTTCAAAATTCGACAGAAATCAGTGCAAAGACTGTTTTCAACTGAAATTAACTGGTTGTGTTGCTTCCGTAGAAAGATCTTTGCTTTTTTCATGATTATCTTTTAAACTCTAGGTAGATGGAAACACTGTGTCTTCATGGCCAAAGAACAACTTACAATATCAATAGTCTGTCTGCTTATGGACCCTGTATATGGTCGTTGTTCTGCATTCACAACAAAAAACATGTATGTAAATCTATGTATGTTAGCTGATTAGTTATGTTCCACATGGACTGTTTGAGAGGAATCTAAGATTAAGTTTAAGCTAAATTAGTGAAACTAACCAAATTACACAGGATTTTGGTCATTCTTACAATACGTTTTAACATGTTTAAAACTTTGTGTAACTAATGATCAATGAGACATTGGTCATTTATTCAAATGTAACATTTTTCTGATAAAACACTTTACACAGTTCAATGCATTACAATAAACTGCTTCAATGAATGTAATGTTTGTACAAGGTAGAAAGCAGAACTTTCTGCTTCTGCACTTCCTGTACGTTTCGGTAAAACATATTACATAGCTCAGTGACGCTGACCTCTTCGGGTAGATTTTCCAGTCCTGTGAACTGTGAACGGGAGTTACCAGAGGCGAGGGAAGTGACATGGTCAGGCACCTTGTAAATTACCAACAGTGAGGGGGTAGAACCTAAAATGGAGGTGTAAGTGAGAGGCTGTCAGGCAAAGCTCTGACGACGCGGCAATGGCATGTCCTCACGTGACGAGTCGTCACTATTAGTTGACATGAAAAAGTCAAGCACCTGAATACAGTCCAAGCTAGGAAAAACATTAATTTGGTTGGTTAAAAAGAAATCTGATCCTTAAGTTTTTCTTTGTCCCCTTCTCAGTTACAAACCATACAAACAACCTCTCCTGCTGAATGAACGGAGACGAAGGCCAGACGTTGTAGCTTTGGTGCTGTACTTCCAAACAAACAAAAGTTTGTGCTGAGGAACTCTCCAAAGCACTTGGGCTGGCAAGGCCACACAAGCTCTACTCGACATAGCATGAGGTGTGTTCAGGCAGAGGCTTTCTCAGTGCTGCTGCTAGAGAACAAAGAAGAAGTTTAGAATTGTCTTATAAGTCTTATAAGTGTACTTCATTTTTATCTATTTATATTCTTATTTGTAAAGTTTTAATTTGAATGTAATTTAAAAGAGAGAAGTTTCATGTAATTAAAGTGATCTTTTATTTCAATACAGTCATTTTTTTGTCTTTAGATGATGAGTCCTGAGAATATCACAGGAGCATAGGAAGTTGCTACAATCTTGGCTATCAGTGATGGGTATTTCCAGTTACTAAAAAAATGAAATATAATATAAAAAAAACCCCAAAAGAAGGACATCCAACTACTTCTGGGGACACAGTTAAAAACTATATTTTGATGGACACATTTTAAGGCGTTTATCAAAGTGAGCTGAGATATATGATAAAAAAGAGGGAGAAATGAGTGAAAGCCGAGTATTTTGTCCTGTGGGGTTCCTGGTGTGTTATTACAGTCTCCTCTGGTGCCGGCATGTGCTTTCTCTGACCCTTCATTACACGCACACAAACACACAATGCTAAAATACACACGCACACAGTCGCAGTGTGCGTGCATAAACTGATATACACACTCACCCTGACCCCTCCCTGATCGACTGGCTGCCCTTTGACCTGCTGTGCTGTAGCTCTGACCAAACATACCCCAACCCCACTGAGACCACAATACAGCACTGTGGCGCCACGACCCACACAATGCTGCAGCATGTCAGAGAAAGACAGACGGACATCAACGCAGAGGGAGAAGGAAAAAGAGAAAGAGAAGAACGCTGAAGCACTTAAGGAGGCACTCAAAAGAACTTTGAAAAAGTAATTGCAAATTTAATTGTCAAATGTTGCAACATGAGCTAAATTGTCCATCCTATACATGTCCTGCAAACATGCAAATTACAAGCTCACGTCACTCACATTCAGTTTGGTTGAAAAAAAAATGTTGATAACCATTCTCCACGATATTTTCCTCATACAATCTTATCTTCTCCAGTGGCTTTTCTTTCTGTTGCCCCCCTCCCTGTTCAAACATCACCTCTTAACATCCCTGTGACATGTTGTCAACCCCTGCAGAGAGCGTCCAGACAACTCAGTTTATAACCCACCATTAGCAAAGTCAAAGCAAACATTGACTTTATCTAAATAGTGGCTAATAGCCTTTAACATTAATATGCCCTGTAAAACTCTGGCCAACAGAACGGTGGTTGAAAACAAAAAAAAAGGGGGGGGGAGGGGTTGGAGGGGGAGACAATACTCCCTGACTGCCAGTTCATTTTTCCAGTTCATTTGTAATGTTGGATTATGCAGAGTTTTCTGATCAAGTATTGGTTGGAGATCACAGAAAATAGGACATCCGTGCAATTGTTTATTAAAACCAAGTGTAATCACATCAGAAATCACATCTGGAGTTCTTTGGAACAGCAGCTTTACTTCTCTACAGACAAATAATGTTTGGCCCTAACATGAATTAACAAGAGGAACTTAAAGTCAACTGGACTACACATAATCAACACAGACACACTATTCTTCCTTCTTTTAATTTTACAACAAAAGCATGCGAGATTAGGAAAGTAAGCAACAAATCAGAGGAAATCACCTTTAAACTTCCTTGTGTTTTTCACAAATAAACCAAATCTTTCTTATCTTTAGCTTCCTTGCATAATACTCGGAAAGCCGACAGAGCAATTATCTCACCCTCAGAGGTGTAAAAATGCTTTAACGTGGTTGAAAAAAATTTAACTGAAAAACCTAGACTGGCAGGTAATTGTCACCACAAGGCCACTTAATGGTTAACAGCATGTCAAATGGTATTTACGACAGTTAGGTGTGACTTATAACACACCACATTCACAAGTTAGGGGAGGTTTACTGATGTGCGTCTATTAGTGAGTGAGGATTAGCTTCCTGTTTGAGGCATCTGTCTCTGCAGAAGCTTAAAAAGAAATAAGCTACAAAGCACCAGCCTTTATTCCCACTACTCTTCACAAAGTCAAATTAATAGTGCTGCTAAATTATTTTTTACTCTAGAGCAGAGAAAATAGTTGTCTTCAATTTGTAGCGACCGTCAGATAATAGACCATAGGTTAAAAGTGAATATTTCTGTCCAACAAAGTCCAACAATCTATCTCTGTTATATATATCTGGTAATGCATCTATAATTAAGCATAATATCCCCAGACTTAGAGCACAGTTACATGCACAGCCGACTCAGAACAGAGTTCCATGTCAACTGGGCTGTTTTAACAGGACCACCATCCCTGCAACACTAAATGCAGTGGATTGGAATTCAGCAACTAACTGAAAAAATATCTGACAGTGCACTGCTGTGGGCCAGGACCTTTCTTTATTCGACATGAGAGATGACTTTTGTCAGTTGAAGCTGCTGTTGTAAAAACCAGGGTTTTATCAAAGCATACTAATCTGGATCTGCTCAAATGCTTGCAAGTTGACAGGTAGTCTTAATGCACTTTTACGCTTTTCAGTCACAATTTCTAGAGCCTTTACTGCCTGACTAAAGAAACAGAAAGCTATATGAATGAAAACAGCTTCACTGGGCGTTCGGCCACATCTTTATAAAGTCATCCTTTACTGTTTCTACAGAAAGATGCACAGCCGTGGTAATTTTGGACATGTGGTAAGTTTTTTTAAACAGCCACATCAGTGTGTTAGTTCACTTCTGAGAAGGTGAACTTCATAATTTAATGGTAAGACTAATATATACTCCTTTTTAAAAACAAAGTTTTGAAAACCTCATCCTGGACTTAAATACATTGTTAATTATTTGAAGTAAAATACAATTGATAGCTAAAGCGTTGTTAGTTACTTTCTGTCTACTGTCTAACTTTCTTTGGCCTGTCATTCTTTCATTCTTGTGCCCTCCTCTCCTCTCTTTACCTAGGCCCCATTCTCTCCAATGTATCATTGTTAGTGTTAGCTTGCTAATTACATTTCTCTGTAAAGAGTGTGTGGAACTGTGTGGAATCGAGGGTGGTTTTGGTGATTGTAGGATGTGTGTGTGCTTACATGGGTTGAGTCATATTCATGGGCATTGTCTTCCATTTGTATATGTTTCCAGCATCTGCGTATACGGCTGTTTACACTCAGAACTTTCTGTCTGTCATTGTCTCCAAAGATGATGAGACACTTTCCTTCGTTCCCTCGCGAGTGTTTGCAGTGTTGCCTGTTTCATGGAATGAAGATGAATTTTTAATGTCTTTGAGGTTATTTACGCTTAGCCTAACAACAGATGAACCCTCTCATCCCTGTGTCTGTTTCTCCAACTCTGAACAGATAATGGGTGGTCTTTATGGCACAACCACCTGGGAAACATGGGACTGTTTAGAAAGAACAGAAAACCATACAAAGAAACATGGTGTCCTTATGTTATCCCTTGATATTTTCTTTCTTTCTGAATTATAGGCTTTGTGTACACAAGGAGGATGAGAAAGCATAAAGATGTATTGGAATATTCAAATTAATGGTAAAGAACACTGCATATGGGTTATTTAATTATCACATTTTCTGCTGTGACCCAGTTATGTGATGAAGTTTGACTGCTGGCTCATGTCAGCGCACACTAAGATTCTCTTAGAAACTTCATAGCATGTTACAAATAGATGCACACAAGTTTTCATCTCTGCAGACATCTAAACCAATAAAAAATGAGAGGATGTGTTGTGGGCCTATTATCCAGTCAAAGCACATTGTGTTCTGATAAATCTGCCGCAAAAAAGGAAACAATGTAGCTAAAGGTCTTTTAAAGCTGTATTCTGTATTTCACCATACCGCTACAATCTTTTTTGCAAAGGACTTTAAAACAACTACAGCACATAAATGAATACTAGAAACGAAAAGAAGCATTCAGCGGAAAAATAAAATGTTTTAAGCCTCCTCAACTGAGGGAACATTGCAATGATATATGCTTAGAGTTGCTGAAAATATATCAACACAATGCAGCATCTGCTCTTCAGCATAAGAACAAAGAAAACCAAGAGAATGTACAGCAGCTGTAGTTCATGTGGCATGAAAGTCGTCCTTCACTGGGGAGGTTGCATAATCGATCCCCAGCTTTCCCAGTTCATGACAGAGAGTCCTTGGTCAAGAAACCCTTCATTCCAAATTAAGCTCACGTAGTGTCGTGTGTCAAGCTTGAGCGATATGAGAGTTATTTTAAGTCTGAATAAATTATTCACTCTGTGAGCTGCAGGTAGCAGGGAATGCCATAGTTTTCAGTTCTGCAATCAAGTTCAGTCCTACTCGGCTAACAAGGGGGGACTGCTAATCTCTCAGCTGCTTAGTCTCATGCTCCACTATGTACAGATATTAACACAAACACTGGATCACACACAAAAGTTGTGTAAGCTTTTAGAGTTCAGTTAGTTTGACTATTTATGGTGAAATATGGACATGAATGTGCATCTCTGTCTCTCGGTATCACTTTTTAAAATTAATTCTCATATATTTTCTCTGTCTTTCTTCATGCAAAGCCCTCAGCTTTGTCAGTCTAACCGCTTTTGGCTGATGGTGAGTGGAAAACAGCCTTTAATAGAATCTGATACTTAACCCCCATCAATTCGTAACTCAGGGAAAGTAAGGTAGGGTAACACAGCTTTCTGATGACTTGTCAACATTTACATACATTTTCTCTTGTCATGTGGTCATTTTATTAGATGTAAAAGCAGTATTCAGAATAACATTCTGGATTCATGTAACAGCTTGCATTTCTAACCATCTGTAACATCTGTAACCATTTCACAAATCAGTGCAATTATTCAGTTTTAGTGCGTTTTGCTCTGTCAGAGCTCACATAAAACAGCTCATTGTTCAAAAATAATATCCAGAGACTGGTATGTGTATAATCTTGAAAATATCAGTTGCCACAGTTAAAAATGTATCTCCTCATCATTCAATTTCTTAATCATTTCAGTAAATGCAGCAAATGAAGAAATTCCTATAAAAATCATTCACTACTGACATTAGGAACAAGAAACTTGAATCTGCTTAATCAGGCAGCATCTCTGGGACTTTCAATTGAACTTAAAAAACAAATGTAAATTCTGTTTTTCCCCAATTCAGAGGAGGCTTTAGTAAGATCTTAAAAAAGGTTGATCTGACAACAACTGATCATCAGAAGCTTCTGAATCCTTCAAATCTTTTAAATGATGAAGGGTAGATAAAAATTGGAGCCACCCAACAATTTCCAGTCCTGTTAAGGCTAACGTTGTTCCACCTGGCTTCTCCTCCTATAAAAAGCAAATCAACTGCAGTGCAACTTGCATTACATATTCAATCATGTTATTTTCATGAGAATGTTAAATCTTTTTTTTTAGAGTCCAACACCATTTTTTTTAGTTTGGATGGCTGTGGTCAATCCACTGGCTGCAGATTAGGAGTACATGAGGAGGCGATCCAGATCACTTCTAATGACACATCTGCATGGGAGCCGGGCTGTTAAAACTGTGAGCAGGTTTTGCTTGACCCTGCGTGTGACCGAAAGAAATCCGACGTTTTCAGTGAGTTGACTTTGGAAGGCACATATTGTAGCGATTTGTTGAGTATCAGAAGAATGTCCAAACCAGGAAGGAAAGATTTCCTTCCTATTTTTAATTTCTAAATCTGCACCAGCGTGTAACCAAAAACATGCATTTTTATATTGATCAATTTTTGCTTTTGTCTACAGAAAGCAACGATGAGAAGAAATCACACAGATAAGATAACAAGCCTCATTTACACAAGTTTGTAACCACAAAGAAACACTGAACATCCGAATATCCAGAAGCACCGCACCGTTCACATACCTTCCAGTTGTTTCTAGGCCAGTGTTTTAGTGTTATGGATGCAACAACAAGAAAAAACACTGCACAGAGCAACAGAACACTTTAAAAGCAGGGAACACCAATTGTTTCCACAAAATCATTCCACAGCTACAACCATCCAGGCCCAGTTTTTACAATATAAGAAAATCTGGAGTTTCAGTTTCTACAGGTTTCCTAAAAGCTTTTTGATCTCTTGTCTTATCAAACCCCTCCCTGTGTTCTGCTTCATTCCTTCATTTATTTCTTATTTGTTACTTATTCCTGCCTCTCAGTTTCTTTCACACCGTTTCCCCACCCCATTTCTTTGTTTCTTTTTCTCACCCTTTCTTCCCTCGCTTTTTCCATCTCCCTATTCTGACCTGCTTTCCTCTTGCCTTCTGTCCCGGCTGCCTGCCCTGGTTTTGTTGACACACTGCAGACTTTGAGGGGGGAGGAAATGCTGTGGCATTGTACAGCAAACATCCCTAATAGGCTAATCTAATCTCATCTCCCTGCAGCCTGCGGCCCTGTGTTTACTTTCTGCCCCGTGTCTGCGCGCTGGCTCGGCCTCGCCTCACTGAATGCAGCTTTGTTCCTGCTGAAAACGCATCATCGGTGTGATCTCGGGAATAGGCGCCAACTCTACAACTGTCTGCTCATAAAGTCTGCAGGGAGGGAATTGCTGTTATGGAGCTGCAGCTATTTGTCTCCATTATGGTAAGTTTAATGAAGGAACAAAAACAAAACAGCAACACCCACACGCAAAAGAAAAGGTGTGCAAAGTGGTGAAGGCGCTGGTCTGAAGCCGACCTTAGTGGCTGACCCCCATTGGGAATGTACAATTTAATCTTTGGAGTTGAAATTTTACTCTACTGCCAGCATACCAGTATAACCAGCTGTGTAGATGATCACACTGTATAGTCTGCAAGTCGTTTGTCTGTCTGGGAGTACCTGCCTCAAACTTAATAACCTGTTAAAGATTCACAGACCATCCCTAGATCATTCTTAAAGTGAAGCTCAACGTAGAAACAGAGTACCGGCACATCAGTTCCATCAAAATCCAAACTGCAGATGAAGCACTGCTGAAGTTGCTGGGCTTTATCCAGCTGCTGATAAGTTTAACCTCCCATCTGCTGTAATGAGAGAATCTGTTACTTACCCCTGGCAGCTGTGTACATCACGGCCATCTCCAGCAACATACAGATCCAGAAAAGCTCCATTTTCTTTTAACAGCGTCAATGATTCACTGATTTGACCTGATGGAAGAAAGAATTCAGACAATAAGGAGAGGTGGTTTTTAAAATATCATGTCACAAATTAATGTTCTTTTGTTTATTGGACTGCGTCTCTGTATGTAAATCATACTCTCCCTGCCCCAAAGCCACATTCAGTATTTTACCATCTCCTCTTTCCCTCTCAGTATTTGCTGAATCAATTTTAAAAATACACTAAAACAGCAAAAAACTCAAATACAAAAAAACAACAACTTAAGTGCTAATTTTATCAACTTTTTTGTTCTTAAATCATAGCAGAGTCAATGTGTGGAGTGTTTGACAAAAACATCATAAATCAAAAGGCTCAAGACAAGTGGTAAAAGGATGCAAGCAGTATATCAAAAAGTTCGATCCAAATCTCTTCTTGCATTCGGAACAGTTTCTAAATTTGGTCCGTGGCAGTCAGAACAAAGTGATGTGTTCATCACTGACCAGACACGACTGTAAATCTGTCCAAAGGTTTTTTGGAAGGCAAACTACTTTCTCCGGTAGATTTATTTTGCCCACCTGTCCATACGGCTTACCTTACACCGGTTTTAATCTTTCTGCCACATAAATTCTTTCCCAAACCTTATGAGATCTTATTTCAGTACCGCACATGCTGCATCTTTGATCAGTCTGTGCCAACCAGGTCACTTTAAAGTCCGAACCATTAGGCAACAAGTGATTGTCACACCGAATCCAGAGAAGTCTATTTAATTTAATCTGCAGCTTCTGATTTGAAAACACATTAGTGTTACATTTTGAGCCCTTCAAGGAAGAATTGAAATGATTTTGATGTAAAAGATTGAATCCTTAATGAAAGTGGATCTCCAGACCAGACTGGATGTTTAATGTGCATATCACTTCTTTAAACAATATAAATGCATAATGCATGATGAGTAAATGTATATAGCCTAATCAATATGAAGTCTGTTTTTTAAGGGTATGATCAGTAAACATTTTAAAGGTCGCAGACCTCTGAAACCTGCACAACACTAACTTTTTACATCGAGACTTCAGAACCTTGAGGATGACATATGGATACAACTCATTTAAAATGTCAATTTTGATTAGGCTCGGGGGTTTGATAGACTACAGATGTAAGATAAATATTGAAATAAATAGAAATTCACAATGAAGCCAATGAAAAGCAAAAACACACATAAATGCTGTGAAAAACTACGTTAATATTGGACTTACTGTGAATGTGCAGCAATAGCGAAAGGTCTTCAGTGTTTTACCCGCTGGTTATCAGCACACGTATCATGCCTTTATCCCTAAAAAGAAGAGTTCTTCACCTTTCCTGTGCTTTTTAAAAGGATTTCTACGCACTTAATTCAAATGCAAGGCGATTCATTTGCAGACGTACAGATGCGCGTCCGTTATAAAATTCTAACTTGGACAAACTCCTTGCCACGGCTGTAACTTTGACAAAGATGTGACAATGACAGCTTAAAAAGTGTCAAATAAACACGTGAGAGCTTAAAGAGTATCCGTGATATTTCTGAATGACAGTCCGCGTGTAAAACGCACGAATGAGCGCAGCACCGAGATCTGATACTGAAAGAAATAGAGCAGTGGAAAAAAACCCCTAAAAAACAAGCAAAAAAAAAAAAAAACTCCTTTACATCATCACTACTTTACTAGCACGTATCTATAGAAATCATAAACCTGAATACTACATCCAAATTGCCTCCAGCAGCGGTTCACCGTCTGGATTTGTGCTGCAGGCGAAACAACAAAACTGCACAGGCGGACTGTCCCAGCCCGAAACTTTCCGCCAATCAGAGGGCAGGCCAATCAGGGATCCGACCAATCAGAGACAGCGAAGCGCAGGACAAATTTGGAGCACTTTAGACGATTTGGGGGGAGGTAACACTGAATTAAGTTATTATTTATCATCATTTGACAGTGTTTGCAAGGGGGCAAAAGTGTGGTGTGAAAGTTAAAGATAATATTAGTGTGTAGTGAATGAATCGCAAATTATAATTATCGTTGTGATCAACTATAACAGCAGTCATAGTTATAGAGGTGTGCTGTTTTTTGATGACCCTATTCATTAAGTCTCAGACATCTGCACCCACAAAACGTTTTTCACGGATATGACAGGTCTAGACTACCATCTCGTGGCCATTAGGGGTCTTTGAAGCAGTACAGTCTGCTGTTTCCCCAAAAATATGACAAACTCGATGTTTTCCTGGATGCATAATTGGAAATCGATTAAACATTTCGATAATAAAAAAAAAAAAAAAGGATATAAATTTTGTTTAACGTGTTTTTGTTGATAATTTGTTTGTTCATCTTGAGATAGTCAAGAATGTCCCTATTGGAAATGTTTGTGGAAACAACAACAACAACCAGGTTTCAGGTAAATAAATAAATAAATAAATAAATAAATAAATAAATAAATAAATAA
>CAJRST010036666.1:4296170-4391744 GCA_907169785.1 Menidia menidia
TAAATAAATAAATAAATAAATAAATAAATAAATAAATAAATAAATAAATAAATAAATAAATAAGTAAGAGCCCTCCACTGAGCATTGAGTAACACTTTACCAGTAATATTCCACCCAAATGAGATCCATGCTGTGAAGTATCTGCATACTGGTGTGGCGTTTTTTGTACATCCTCTGTCCTGACATTCACTCTCATTTTTCAAAGCAGCACGAAATGTGTGAATAAATGAAAACATCAAACAAGTGATTTATTTACCAGCTAAAAAATGTGTTTTCTTGACAATCAAAAGTTATCTGAGAATTCTCGATTCAGATATGCAAAGTGAGTTTTCAAAGCGCTTGTACGGGAGAGAAAATAAACTCTCAAATAGTTTCCAACGTCAATGAGACTATTTTTAGGGCCACAACTAATTTGTGGCAACTAACTGTGATATTTAAACCAAATACAAGCATTATCACCAAATGACTGCAAATGAGTTTGCTCATTTTCACCACAAGGTGGCGACAGACGATTAAACATAGGAGATCCCTCATTATGCAGTATCCATATTTTAAAGGTAATTTTGAGGAGACTTGAATGTGACATTATGCATTTGTTGATCTTTTCCATTAAGAATCCAAAATTTCTTCTAACCTTAATCTTTTAATCCTAAAGCTATGATTTGTGCTTCAAGCAGACTTGTGTCCTTCAGCATTTTTTTGCCAATAAAACTTAAGGACTCCTAGATTTGATTCTTTCCACTTGAAATTGTAGAATATTTGCTATTTGTTTTATCTTGATTTCTTAAATCTTTTTTGCGAAGAGAAAGATAATGAGTGGTTTCGGTATAAAGCTGCCAATCTATCAATTTACCCACTGTTGTGTATTGTATGTTTGTGAACATTTAGAAACTGTTTGATTCTGAATCTGAGACTCAAGGGTAAAATGCATCTTCTTGGGTATTTAGTTGATGTACAAACTGCAGTGGAAAAAAATGATATAGGAAGACAAATTAAATATTTTTTTCCCAATCATAATTACAATTGAAGTCAAATGGATAATAAAAATGACTGACTTTGTGACATATGTACTCTGATATTTGCGAGTAGCTGGTAAAGGGAGGATTTGGAATAACACAAAAGATTATAGTTGAATTTTACCCTTTAAATGAGTAGAATTAAGGAGCTGCCTATTCTTCCTCTGCTTATCAAACATATACTGTATTTTTTAAGGTTCTCGTCATGTATCCAAATATGGATACAAGTGCACAGTTGTTTGGCAGTAGAATGTTGTTGTAGAATGACAGCCCACAACATAGCAATGCAAAACAAACCATTTAAAAATAAACTAAAGCAAATAATCCAAATGTGACCTTGTCCCAAGCTTCAAATTTCCTATTCCGTTGGTCAGCAAGAAGAAACCAGCAAATGCAGGCGTCCAATCGAGTTAAAGCAGTAGTTAGGACGTGGTTGTTTTCGTTATTAGGTTTTACTGGGCTCCAGCCAGTTCAAGAGGGCGTTTATATTCTGCAGGCAAAGCAAAATGTCACCTTCAATCTGTACACTTTGTTTTCAAAAGGTCATAATTAGCTAGCAGTTTTGAAACAATTATGGGCAAAGTGCACCAATTTCCCTCTAAAGCAAAACACAGAATTATTCATGGATAGCAGAACTGAGCTGTCTGTATGTGTGAAACACTTGTGGTTTGGTGTTAGTCCGCTTGTGCTGCTTTGGTCCAGTATCAGATGCTTTGTCTCTGTATCAAACTCTAAATGTAGCATACCGAGAGTGGCATGGACTATTTTTCATTCAAGCAATTCAAACCTTCCACATGTAGGAGCAGCTGAGACTAATTACAATTTACTTGCCAGGCTGGAGAGACTTTGGCAAAAGAAAGGCATACAAGCGCTCACTCAAGGGAAATTAAACGGCCGCTGCTGAGATTCAGAAAAGTGTAAATGAGTCATTGTCACTGGTTCTGCGCATTCAAAAATTTGGAGCTGTATCGCACTTGGGCAAGTTGTGCCACAGGTAAAGTTAGGGTTTTAGTCCGATAAGCTTTTTTAGCTTTGATGTGCCCGACAAGCAAGACTGGTAACTTTGTCAGAGTAAAATATGTAAGATGAAGTTATGCAAAGCCTATGGAAAACTTAAGAACACCACACACGAGCAAACAATGTTCTATAAAACCAGATTTTATATCAGTTAGTCTGTCTTAAAGAGATCATCAATTGATATTGTGGCAAGGGCAGCCAGACTTTGAATGGAAGCTTCTCTGATTGAGAGTTGAAAGACTGAAAGGAAAACGATCAATGAATTTCCTGAGGTGTGATTTATGATAAAAGTGTGAATGTAGGTTTATGTGCTTACAATGTACCAGGTATTCTGAGTGCGTCTACCTCTGGCCTCTTGTACTGGGTGTGGGTACGCATGAGTTTGTGTCTCCTTGAGCCTGAACCCGATGTAGCTGCTGGGAGGGTTGGGCATTTATGAAGGAATTCTGTAATTTTCAAAACTGTGGTTTAAGTTTCACTCTTTTTAACAAGCTGGTTTGGGCGCTGATAATGGAAAACGGCTGCAGCTCGGGAGAGGGAGAGAGACTGAGGTAGAGAGGGACTTTTGGCAGACTCTGGATACACTTCCCATTTTGCAAAATATGTTTTGCAGTTGTCTCTTTGGGGACTTTTTGGGTTATCATTTCTGGAATATAAGACAACAGGCTTTGAGACAAGGAAAAAATAAAAATAAAAAACTAAAACAAATAAAGGGGGCATTTTATTTCCAAAATGCGTAAAACAGTAATTCAATAACTGTCTTTTTAAAAAATGTTATCCAGTTTTCCTCACCACATTTCCAGAAAATCCATTATGTACAGCTAACTATGTTATATTAATCTGTTTTGTCTGGAAGGGCCAACTGAGTGTTTAAAGGAAATCACATACACCAAAAAGACAAACCAAAGAACTGAAGTATTTAGGGCTTGAAGACCGGGAGGCACAGGGGGCACAGAAATGAATCTGCGTCTCTAGCAGATACCTGCCTTAGAAATTTTTGCCACCACAGTTGTTATAGAAATACAGAGTTCATAATGTCTTCCAATTCCATGCATTCCGACCTGATAAACAGTTGTCAGTTGATCAAACAAGGTTATGAGAAATGGGCAAAAACACCTACTATTAAAGCCCTGCAGTAGTCAAAATTTCAAATTATAACATCAATTTGAATTATGTAAAAGTAATACACGGTATGTAAAGGCACTAGGTTTTTATCTCTTGACATTTGAAGTGACAAGCTTTTTGAAAAATTAAATTCAAAATAACCAAGTGAGTTTGTTTCGGCCTCTTTGGGGTGAAGGTATGTCAGTCAGTGGGCTGACCATATATGCACCCCACTGAGATGTCACATAAGGAGCTCATATTAGAATTCTCCCCACTCCCCATCTCTGTGTTGTGCAAAGGTTGGCATTAAGTTTGCAGTTACTGTACCTCGGGAGAACTCTGACTCACATCTGTTAGAAAGGTAAAAATGGAGAATTTCAATTCACATTCAGCTTCAAACAGCCAGCGCTAAAGTTACCTTTCTAACCATGCCCAGCAAAAACAGGGCATTTTATCCCTGGAAGTCTGCAATAACAAGACTTTCAGAGAGTGTGAAGTCAATTTCACATGACTCTCTGCTAAGTTTATACAGGATATTCTGTAGTTATTATGATTAATGGTGCATTCCTTCAAATACACTGTATTTTAAAATAGTTTAAGCATTAAAATGAGCTAAGCTTTTTCACACCTCGTCATCGTGTGTTGCAGTTATATCCCCTAATAATGATTTTCTTTTGCACACTGTAAGGAAAAAGCACGAACTGTGACTTCTGGCAACAGTGTTGACAGGTGAACTGGATCCAACGGTAAATAAATGTTCCCAGATTCCCAAATCAGCATCATGCAGATTTGGCTCTTGGAAACATTTGATTCAAAATTGTCTGGTAATGTCCTATATACTTATTTATGTATTTGAGTCAGGGTTTAAAAACACATAGGAATTCCTTATCTTAAAAGAGGCTTTAATACAACACTGCACCTTACCTGAATTTTTTTTTTTGTATTACTTAGGTGTTCCAACACATTTAAATAGTATGTTATTACATGTGTACTGATGAGTCTGTTTCTTACTATTACTAATGCAGTCATGCAAACTGCCACTGGATGTGTCACTCCTGGTAGTATCAATTCAACACATCTTTTTTCTCTGGCAATAAACAAATAGCAACGACTCCTGTGACGATAGCTTTATTAAAATAAATTCCCAGAGATTGCTGGAAACAATGGCTGAGTTTCAAGCAAAGCCTCGGTTTCCACATCTGGATGCCAGGTAGTCCAACTTCAACACACTAGCACACATTCATGCACACAAATATACACACTGGTCCAAGCGACCAAGGGGGCCTGTTAAGCTAACAGGAGATATTTAGCCCCCAGACTGGGAAAATAAAAAGGCTAATGTAATGGAGCCAGCTGTAAAAGCACAAAATTGTACCAAAGTAAAATACAATAGGACATTGCCTAACTTATGTTGAGTGTAACTCGAGCTGAGACGAAACAGATTCGTGGTTTACTCGGGTTGCAGCTTTGCCAATGATGACATCAGATGTAGAAGTGTTTGAAATTAGGAGTGTACTGGATTCTCCAATGAATGAGACATAATGAGTTGTTTTTGTTATAAAAAAAGGAACTTGGGCCATGTAGAATGTGAATGAAACATCTTTAAATGCCTTTCAAAAATAATTCAGTCTAGTCTAACAACCCCAGTTTTCTATTATAACAGTTGAGAGCAAGACTAGACAAAAGTTGATCAATTCTGGAAACGGCAACCCCTCTAAAATTCCAAATTATTTATCTATTTTTAACCTAAAAGGACTGCGAACAGAGTACAGTAGCGCTAAAACTCTAACTCTAGAAATTATAAAAAGTCAACACAGTTGGCCTTTGCCACTCAACGGTATGGCTCAATGATATTATTTTAAAATATGTAAATATCCAAATATTTGAAATTTCTTAGTGGCCCTGGTCATTATAAGTAGAAAAATATTTCCATGTCGAGAGAGTGAGAGAGAGAGGAAAAAGATTTCTGCATAGTGTTTTTTATTTAACTTCCTTCAAATGAATGAGTGACTTTGCTATGTTTATGATCACTTTGGGGGGAGTCCAAATACAAGCATGTAGAGGACGAAAAGCACTTCTGACTGCATGTAGAGTTGAGTATTTTTCATGCGCGTTGAGCCTGTGTGGGCCCGTGGAACTGGCGCTCCTGGTACTATTTCCAGTGCTGCTGTAAAAACTTTGTCGGCGCGGCGCTGGTGGCCTTCTGACGCGCTGTTTGCTCCTCTTTGTTCAGACTTTTTCGTTAAATAAAGTTTTCATAACAGCTTTATTATTAAGTCCATTTCTCATTCCCCACACTCTGAGGTAATGTGAAGCATTGGTGCTTTTTATGAGCACATAACACTAATGTTAGACCTTTGCTGCAGTCATGAGCTAATGCTCTAAACCCCCCCTTACCTTTCACATTCAGACCATATATCTCTCTTTTCTCCTCTCACTCCCTCTGCACTCTTAAAGGTGTTGAACTTTTTTGCAACTCTGGCTTGTATGATTTCATGGCCATGCCATACTTGTTGGCTGTTTAGTTTATTGTTTGTTACTGTTAGCAATTTGTCTCTCTAGTTTCATGCATTTTATTGGTTCATGTTACGTACTTTATGTTTAAATTGCATTTTTTTCACCATTTGCCTCTTTTTTTTCCATTTTCATGGGTTTTTGGTTAAACATTTATGATACACGCCTCTATCACCACTGGAGGATTTCATCCATTAAATATTTATTTTCATTAAATGTGACTTTTTGATGGTTTGCAGCTGTTTTCATTTGAATAATCCCATCCTAATTCAAAGACTATAGATGGTAAATAAGTCAAAATAAGTCAGTTTTGTCATCTGCAGTTTAATCACTTCAGCCACTATTTCAAAATGGACACACTATTAGGTTAATTGATTTCCTTTTTATCTTGTACATTGTTTTTTCTGCACTATCCCAAAAGTCTCCCACCCATGTGGAGACCTGGAGTTAACTTATGTTTGCCCACCTGTAAATCAGAGTCCTGGTTCCAAGTTATCAGCCAGACTTTAGTCTGTTGCTAATGACTTATAGCGTGCCTACAAACCAAATAATTACCACAGCTATGACTTACTGTCACACACAAGCTCCCTCACAAAGAGCCATTCATTTTCATTTTCTTTACCATTCCTGCAAAGTTCTAATCATTAGATTTATAAACTCCTTAGTTTCAATTTTACATTAAGTTGTTTTTGATGCACGAGCTTGTCTGGACAACTTAAAACTAAAACCTAAGGTAAAATCCAGTTAAAGGCTCTCAGTTTATATTTCCATTGGATGCATTCACATACATTCACATTTCACATTTCTTCAGTTGGATGTAAACATTTTCAATACAAACGGATTAACCTTTGTTACATGTCGTTTTTGTTTATGTCTCTAAATTACAGCAATGTTTCAAATTCCTGTTTTTAATGGTATCTAATGTCATCCTGAGCCGAACCATCATTGGTTCAATCTGCGGCCAACTGCACACGTCAGGAATTAGTAGTCTCAGTTGGACTGCTGATTTTGCATTTATATATATATGAGAGAGAGAGAGAAAAAGACTGATGATGAAAAGGAGGGAAAAAAACACTGTATTTAATTTCTAAGAGCGACTGAGCAGGAGAATGGACATCAGATGCACTTCTCCTATTTGATGAGATCCAACAATGTGTCCATGCATGCAAAGCATTGAAGCTGTATGGAAAATGTAGATTTGATTTACCTTTCTGACAAATTCCATTTTGTTTTATTCTTCTTTATAAAAAATTTGGGTGTTATAGACATGTAGCATCCTGTAGTTTTATGAGTGAACTCCATTCTGGAAAGAAGTGCTACAACTGGAAACCACAAAACCTAACATCGCTTTATTGAAAGAAGAGAACACTGGCTCCCTTTTCAGTTTCTCACTCTCACGAACAGCTTTTTATGAAGCTCAAGAAATTGCTTCCTTCCTTCCTTTATTTTATTAAATCCATTCATGAAAACTGTGGCTTGCACCTAAAAAAAATGTGAATTGTTTCTTAAAATGTAGTTTTAAGATGTAAAATAAAGATAATTAATGTATTGTATTTAGCAGAGTTAATGCTTGTTTCTGTAATAAAACCTTATCAATTTGGCATTTTATAATATCTTAGGAAATTAAATTATTTTTGTCATTCTGTGAATGAAACACACCATTTAGTTGAACTAAGGGGCTGTAACATTATATACTGATCTTCTTTACCCACAACATATAGATTCACTGTTGATACCCATCCATCCATCCATTATGGCTTATTCCCTAGTGGAGGTCAAATAACATAGCAGTGGTCAAGGAAATTGATTGGCTGAAGCTTTGACTGACAGCTGCTGACCATGACAACTGTTTGAGCCATGTTTGGAGCTGTGAGTTGAAGTTATCATGACTTTAATGCATTTGTTGAAATGCACTTGTTTCATGACTTCATATTCTCATGAATTTATAATTGAATGGCAATATTTCAGATTTATGGGATTTGAAGTTAACATTGCACAATGTTTATTTTCCAAGAGTAAATCATCATACTCCCCTGCAATAGCTTTTGCATGAGACATGGGCATAAATATATTCAGCAAATTCAGGACCAACTTCTGACATTGTTTAGTTTAGTATGTAAAATTACACAGGAACACTCCCGGAGCAGATTCACGAAGCCAAACGGGGTCAGAAGAGATCTACGGAGGGAAAGATCTCAGAGAGACTGGTACAGCAGAAGTTCAGACGTCACCTTTAATGCAAGTTGAACTTTAGATTGAACCTTGGTGCAGACTGCCTACTTTTACTCTGTCTGCTCTAATTTGTGTCTGTGTTACTCTGTCTTTTAGTGTAACAAAGTATGATTTTAACTTTTTTGTCAGAGCTGCTGGTTGGTTTGTTTCCTTTTGGCTGTTGTTTTGAAAATATAACAGGCAGATGATTAATATTCTTATGCCCTGGAATACATTATTTTGATCATTTTCAGTCCTGTTTGGTAGCATTTTGTTGTTACTCCACTGTTAAGAATATACAATATTATAACTAATCTAAGATAAATGTAAACTTGTCTGATTTCCACATTTTTTAAAAATATTTAGAGCCATATGATTTCTGTCATGTGGCATAAGTAGAAGTTTGATTCGGTTTTGAGTCAAGTCTTGAATAAATTATTTTCAGTTTAGTCAAAGGAGGTAAGCTATAAAACATCAGAATCTTCTTAAAAAAAATTATGGAGGAACATCTGCTTTGACTGAACACAGGATACCAGATAAATCTACTGTATCATAGTTTTCTCAAGTTCTCTAATGCCCTGTACTATAAACTAAAGTTATTGTGCACAAGGTAGTGACAATACATTTTTAAATTTTTTGGTTACTATTCTCAGCCGACTGTCTTAACCCCATCCACTCCCATTGGCATCCACTGACAAGTAACTTTGGAGCCAATCTCAGATTCAGTATTGCACCTCTCTGCTCTCTTTGAGCTGAAAAGAGAACTAATCCGTGCATTTAGTGGAATGACTTTCTAGAATTCAGACTTCATGTATAGTACTTTGATTTTGGAATTAATTGCTCAATCGATTTCACACTTTTGTCTATGTACTGTGTTACTTACGTGATGTTCTAAGTAATTAGATCACTGCAGAAGAAAGTAATGGCAATCAATTCTCAGTCTGCAGCTGTTTGTTTACTTCCTGTCATCTGCATATGAAACCCCCCTTTGTTCTAGTAATGTGTAAAAAAACACATTTTGTAATCTGTGTATGATGGCATGTTCCCTGATGTCTTCTCTCCACCTCTGGCTCTCATCTTTGCACATCACCTCCACAAACAAACACAGAGATGGGAAACAAATGTCAACAAAGACTTGCTCATGTTCTCCCGTCTGTCTCCTTGCAAACAGCCTGAGCATGTTCTGCACTGCGATGAACATCTCCTGTCAGATATAATCCTTTTTTCTCAAAGATCAGCTTCCTTGACGCCACACTTCTAACAATAAAGCTCCTGTATTTTCCTATCCGAGGCCATCAAAGTAGTTATAGTTCCCCAGCAACAAAAATAAAAACAGTTTTTGGGTTTTATATGGCAAAACCTAGTGACCTCTGAGCTAGAGTTGCTGGAATTTGCACAGACACAAAGGTATATTGTGATTTAAAGCTGAAAACAGACAAAATTTCCCATCACAAATGATGATGCATAGATGTATTAGATTACTGGCTCCAAAAACGTATTTTTGTATAGAAAAAAAGGGATAATTAGTGAAAAGGAAGAACACCTTAATTAGTTAATGACAAATTCAATCAAGCAATCTGAGTGTTTGATTGTGATGAAAAACAATTAACGAAGAATAATTATTTAATATTTGACACAAAGATCCAACCAGCAAAACTGAAAAAAGACAAAGCCAGGCTGACTGACATATAACTTTTGAAATCCAAATAAATACTTCAGCTTGACAGAAATGGAGCAAAATCAAATCTTTGTTGCGATATCATACCCACATTATGCACCTGGGGACACTCTGCTAAACTAAAAGTATTCTGAAGATTTGACATGTTTGGAAAAACAGCAAAGCAGAAGTATACTGCCAACTTCTCAACAGTGCTTCTGTAAATCATATTTTTGTTTGATAATGGTTTTTTTTATGGTCATGAATTGTAAATGAAAATCAGCCCAATATGGCCGGGTGTTAAATCTCAGTCACAGAGCATTTCCAAACTATTGTTTTGTTGTAATAAAACCTACAGTTTACAACTGAATTGTCATCTGACAAAATCACCATTCAAATAACTTCAAACAATAAATGTGCCTGAATGCAGAAATTTAGAAGCAGGAGAATGTGATGATCTGTCTGTTTTTGAAAGGCCTTGTTTCCAAACATCAAACAAACCAACAAAAAAACAACAACTCTTATGCACTTATTTCTAATTCATTAAATCTATTCCATGTTCTATCAGTCTATTTTAATGCCCTGCAGGACAAAAATTGGCCATTTTTCTATATTCATTGGCCTTTTAAACTTTTCTATAATTTGTGATTCCTACTTTTTCCTCTCGTTTAGTTTAAAGTACATTTCAAGTTATAATTCAAGCACATCTTGTCTTTTTTTTACTACATAAATAGCCTCTTCATGTCGTGTCATGTTAAACTCTGTATGGCAAACCTGAACCAGCAACCTGGTTTCTGGTCATTTGTGTTTTGCAAACTTTATAAGATTCTTAGGATCTACTGATTGGATTGTTCCTCAAGAGAAAAATCTTTTAAAAATTATTTTAATCCAATGTATTTGAGATTGATTTAGATGTTTAGATGTGATAAAAGACAGCCATTTATTTACGATATCTTTTCTCTCCCTGAAAGGTTTGTGTCAAGTTCCTCTTATACTTAGATATTTCAGTGCTTGTGTTTTTATATTGCATGCACATATGTGGATACCTTATTCATCCATCATTCTATTTTTACATTTCCAACATTTCAAACATTCATTAGGTTGCTTTGATCATGTTGTCATCATGTTTTATGTTTAATAAATTAATTTATTCTCTTTCACGAACTTGTCCACTTCTGCTGCTTCATTAGACTTCTGAGTAACTGTTGTAGCAGTGCTCGCAGCTGTGAAATTAAACCAGTTCATAATGGGAATTTTAATGGAGAATTACTTCATGAACCATTTGTTTGTATTACCTCAACTCAAAGAAAGCATGAACTTGGCCTGAGAGAGTCCTCTTACTAATTAGACCAAATGTTACTCTTGGTGATACGTTTTTGGACCCAACAGGAAACTGTGACATGGATTTATGTTTTTCCTATTCTTTAAACTGGGAACAAGTCCAGTTGAAATCTTAAAATGTGTATCCACCCTGCCTGTTGAACACCGAATGATTACATCTGGGCGTAATCTGTTATTCTTTCTTTGATGGTGATAATTAGTGGAAAGCAATGAGAGGGAGGAGGAAAAAAAACACAGAAAAACTAAGTGAGGGATCACAGCCATTTGAAAATGTACAAAGAGAAAAAGAGCAGATTCAATGGCTTTCCAAAGAATCTTTTCAAGTTTCAAAAAGGCTTCTCAGCTTTGATACAGATTTGTATTCTTTCCTCCATCTCCACAGTGCAGCTTGAAAAAAGAGACGCTCACAGGAAGAATTGTCTGCATGCAGATGGGAAGATAAAACAAGAAAAGGAAAAATGGCCTCAAATGTTTCTCTAATTCCTGTGCCGCTGCATCAGATAAGTAACTTTATCTGTCACAAGTCCTACTCTTTCTTTTATGGCAGGGATCTGACACACATGACAAAAACACATAAAAGAAAAAAAAACACAGGAAACAAAAAATAGAACGCCAAAGGAACTCCTGATTAAAGACGTAAGTAGAACATTGAGCATATGGTGCATGGTCAAGTCTGCTTTTCAAGCACGACCAGCTGCTCTCACATTTAATCATTTTATGTTTCTTTCACAGTTTCATGTTAATTATGCATTTTTTGTAACGCATTTAGTGATTTTTTATGCTGAAGAACCTGCTGGTGGGCTGGCACCTCTCGGGCACCTTCTCTGTGTGGGTTTTTCTTCACATATGCAAAGTTGGCTTTTTCCTGTGGTGGTCTTTATTTCAGTAAAACATTGTAATTTCACGATTGATCGGTATATTGTTACAGAACCAAATGTTTCTGAACCTTTTTTATGAAACAGCTGTAGCCATCAAACATATTTTCCCTTGCATAAAAAAAATTCAAACACTTGGATAATATGGCAGTCTAGACCTTCACTGAATGACAGAAAATGAAAATGAAACCGTCTACCTTTCTGGTCAACCTTTCTCTGACCCACCTGTAAACAGTAGCAGCAAGTATATGTACAACTGCTTTTTCAAACAAACGTACATTCTTATTAAGTTAATGTAATAAACAAAGCTAATATTACACCCTGCTCATAGAAAATATCAAAGCGGATTTTCAGATACATATTCTTTCAGACGGATTATTTTTGTAGACAATGAACCAGGAAATAAACATTATTTTTTTCTCTGAAAAGGTGATATTTGAGATACCTTACCCCCTCCTATTTGGAGAGTACTGCATTAGACTGCAGTGGTTGTGTGGTCTGTTAATATTACATCCAGACCTCCCACAAACAAACAAATTCCGCTGTATGATTCTGTGAGATGAACAGACCCTGGAATTTTAAATGTCAACAATGTCTTTATGTCCTGATTCTGAGATGAAGACGTTTTTAGGCAAATTCATCTTTTACAAATATGTTAGTTGTCAAATAAAGATTGTGATCAGTCGGTTGACACAATAGATTTTTTCCGAGATACAGACTGATAACGGTAAACTATTGACTGGGTGGTCAGGAAACTCCCTTCTGAAGATATTTGAAAAGTGAGAAATATGTACTTTTTTGTATCTGGTTATTCAATCACATCTGACTTTTATGGAGGATAAGATGACTTTTTGTTTGTAGACATTTCCTAAATGTTTCTCATTCTGTTGTCTGGCTGTTTAGGCACAGGCATATTTGAGAGTTGCATTTCCTTCTCTATACATCAAGCACCATCTAAAGTGTCTTTGATGCTTTATACAATCTTGATCTTGTTACTTTTGTTGTCATGCTCCTTCTATGAGGAAGCTGTTTCCCCTGAGTTAAATAAAATAATTATTTTATCTGCTGGTCATTCAGAGCACTTAGCGTATTCAAGGTACATAGTCTTATCTTCACCATTTTTGTTGTACTTGCTTTCTTTAGAAGTGTTTTATTTGCCTCTCTTACTTTGAGGTCATACACTTGAAAGTCTGTAACTAATGGTTTCATATGGAAGTATGAAAAAACACCAGCAACAAGACAGACCAATGGAAACATAACAACAGTTGAAAATACAATTATTTAAATGCTAATGTCTCAACAAAGCAACAAAATGATGGAAAATCAGAAGCAGACAGAGTATCAACCAGGAAATATGTCATATGAAACTGTGAAGGAGAGTAATGTGTTCTGCTTGTGTTACAATGAGAGCCACCTTTGTGTTTAGTTTGTTAGCTCTTGATATTTGTGTTTTTTTCGTTCGTTGTTATGTCAAGCACAAACATTCTCACCTCATGTGGTCTGTATCAGTCAACATTCACAAAATTCAAGATGTGTATCCTCTTTAAAATCAACCAAAATGTGAAAAATAAGTTTTTCAATGTTTCCAGTTCAGATGAAAACATCTTTAATCATCCAGACACAATCTTACATCTTATTCTAAGGGAGGAGGGCAGAAGAGCTATCATTTTTATAAAATATCTTCTTCAGCAAATGTTATGACAGCTCTGCCATTTCTTAAAACTTACTTTTTGGAAAAAACTTTAGGAGATCTTGAATGTTCTGTTTTGGGATGGATTATCTCTTTTCAATGTTTTTGATTAAACACAAGCATTTACAAGAGCTCTGACCTTTTTTGCTGCAGAACCTCCTACCGTCATGTTTTATCACCTTTACCTTTTCTCTAGTTCCTCCTAAATTCCTCAGCTTAATCTCATGACACCTTACTCTAACTTTTCTCATTCTGCAACTCCCTTTTTACATTATTATCTATTTCTTTACTAATTTCTATGAACACTCCTATGTTCTATTATCTATGTCCCCTTGGCTAGACTTTAAGCCCTGGCATAATTTTCTGATAAATTCTGCCTTTGTGTTGTCTCTTTGCTTCTATTCTCCCTCTTCTTCGCCTTAAGTTTTTAAAAACTTGTCAGTTCCTTCCAGCCTCTGCCTTCCCTCTCCTCTTGAAAAGTTATAAAACTGCAGTTATTTGCACTTTAATGCTGCCCTCAGGCAGTTTAAACCACAGAGGAAAAAGGTAACAAGATGTGCAAAGACATTGGAAGAAAAATTAGAAAATAAGCCTTCAAAGAAAAAAAAACAAGGAGGAAGAAGATTACAAGCAGGAGACACGAAGACATGAAACTACAGAAAAGTGTAAAGATAGAAGAATGAGCATAGATAACACAGGTGTAAATACCTCTATGGGGATAGAGGGAGTAGAATAATTTTGAACATTAGAAATTTGTGAAAAAATAATTAAAACAAAGGTAGTAAAGATATATCAATGAGAGATTGAAAAATAAAAATACCAGCTACATGAATAAAACACGATGGATAGAGGAAACACAAATCCCTCTTTGATCCTGCCCAGGTTGTGGCGACACCCCCAGAAATCTGAGGATTTGATTGAGAGTTCTTCTTGTGATTGGGGTAATGCTAGCCTCAGTGACCTCCCTAAACACTTAACAAGGAAATGATCGCCACACTCTGGGTAATTTGTGCAAATTAACTACTATAGCAACCACTGATGTAAGGGTATCAGCTGTCCTTTAGTCAGGATATGGGAATCATCTCGGGTAATGCTGCGAAACATGAGAATTTATATACACACACTGACTCATAACACACACGGAGGCATAATAGCTGCTACAGTGGCCGTTTTAATGATGACCGTGGTGAGGCAAGAAAAATATGTTTTTGGTTGTTTATTTTGATTTTAAAAATAAAAATGCAGTTTGTACAGACAGCCATTTCTTGCTTTTCCAGTTCAGATTGCCCACATTTTAAGTCTTTACAAGTCAAACAAACAGATGCACAAAAAAGAAGCAGAATATGAATTCATTCAGTCTTTTGAGGTACTTTGGAGACTCATCGGTATACCCCATAAGACTAAAAACTTGACCCCGAGGCACATATTCGTTCTTTTTGAGGCCCTGAAAAGTATACTTATGTTTTTAAGTAGCATATGGAGAAACAAGGGTATAGTATATCAACATACTCCCTGAGGGAATTAAGTCCCATTTGACCAGTTTACACAAATCAAAGGGCTCATTGGTGTTGATCTCAATACATGTAAGATAATTCAGGAGATGTGGTTGCACTTTCAAACTGATTCAGTCACAGAAATATTTAAAGGGGAATACAAACAAAAAAGGTTTCAACTGATAAGGAGAACACTGATGCCTATAGACAGCAGTTTCAGGGGGTATAATCTCCTGGTCACCACACTGCAATTTACTCATTAGAGCTTGATATTCTATAGAGGTAAGTAAAAAAAAAAAATTGTGGGAGATACTGTTCTAAAATTATAATCCCAAAATGTGCCTTAAGAGACGTAGGACTGAAACAAGTATTTCCACATTGAGACAAATATCTCTGTCAAGTGAGTCCAAAAACAAGCCAGTAAGTCCTCAAAGTCCTCATTTGAAAAAGGTTTGCACCTCTAAACTGATTCAAAATAATAATTTAAACAATTGTTAGGAAGTTGCATTTCTCATCAATGACTCACTGCCTCTTTTTTCCTTTTTCAGTTACATTCACAACGCACAGGAAGGAACAACATTATAGGAAATGTGGTATTGATTTTAGGAAAGAAAAAAAATGTTACAAGTAGCACCTTAAGAATTCTTTATGAGGTCCAGCTTTGCACAATTGTTCTTGCAGGGTTAAGTTTTCCCATGTGGTTTGTTGTTGGAGGCGTTCCAGATTAAATGTGTACGCTCAGGCTCAATAAAGAACGTAAAATGTTCTCCATCCTGTTTCATCACGATTACTGAGAAAAGCAAAGTTAGATAACCCTTGGAAATTGTACTGGTGTATAACTGGTTGTCGACTGTATGATATAAAGGTTAAAAAAGTGAAGGCATGTCCTAAAGGTTTTTCTTGAGTAAGTTTAAAAGAAAACAAGTATTCTTTATGCTTCCATCCTGACTCTGACTTTGCTCTTCTGCGGTTGGTCGCCCATGCTGTTTTAAGTGTTGAAGTTATAGTTAAGTTATTTTTGTTTGTTACTTTCCTCTTTTCTGGTCTTTTGCACATGGTTTTAATTTTCTATGCAGGCTGTATTTTCTTTGGAAGTTGGTGAAAAGTTATAATAAATTTGTATTGGCTGCTGTTTATCTGCTTTTTTCCTCATTAAAGCATCTTTTTTCTTCATACTACAAAGTAGAATGGAATACTATTGAAAACAACACAATACACACCTGTGGCTTCTCTTGTTCAGTTTGTGCACTACTGAATTACTGTAGTATTGAAATAGAGAGGCCACCATTTGTTCATTTAATGCATTTTTTTCTGCCAAGCAGCCCTCAGTCACACAGATTTAGGCAGCCATGCACCAACAATGGCCTCCTGTCAGCTCGATCAAACACTGATAGGAAAGCGTAGTCATGGAGTCTGTGCTTTTAGACTTTACAGCCAGGCAGGCCCCCATTTCATCAGATAGTTGATAAACACACACACACTCACAAACACACACACACACATAGTAAATTACAATTTGGTACTGAGAATAAAGTTTTCCTCAAATTCTTTTACGTAAGTATGACAGATTATATTTCTAAAGGGGCTGTAGTCACAGCTAAAATGAAACTAGCATAACAGCATGCGTTTTAGGTGGAAGCAGACGTTACAAACATGCCTAAACGTGAGCTAACTTTGTTAATCAACACCATCATGAATGGATGCAGGCTTTGCCTGAACCCTATTGGTCTCCACTTACTTTCTGTGTCTCTACACTCGTCCCCAGTCATTATCCTAAAGCTAGCTGGAGCCCTAGAGAACAACCAGGTGATTTTTAAGGTGCATGCACCACCCTGTGTCAGAATGGGTTTCTTTTCCATTAGGATGATAAAAAGAAAGTGACAGAGGCTGACTCAAAATGCTTCACACTTGAGGGCTCAGTGTGAATCACGGTCTGCTCAAGTGTAGGTAGTATATCGGGCTTCCTTATGTCTGTTCACCCTTCCTCTAACGTCCCCCGGGGTCTAGTCTTTGACTTGCTCACAGTGTAAGAAATCAGACTTTTCCATGCCTGACAACCAATAGAAAAGATTTGGCAATCTAGTATGACATACAACAACTTTCAAAAGCTCCTGTCAAAGAATCTTACCTCAGACTCTCAGAATAACAAGCTGTGAGCAGTACTATCATTTGTAAACGAAAAACTAAAGGATCTT
Source organism: Menidia menidia (assembly GCA_907169785.1). Classification (NCBI taxonomy): domain Eukaryota; kingdom Metazoa; phylum Chordata; class Actinopteri; order Atheriniformes; family Atherinopsidae; genus Menidia; species Menidia menidia. The sequence continues at coordinate 4,313,284 of CAJRST010036666.1, forward strand.
TACATGGTAGAGTTTCTTTAAAAAAAAAAAAAGAAATGTTGTAAATGTAAATGTTTAGTGTAGTTTAGCACTGTATGTCACTGGAGAATACCACAGATTTCAGTTTACCAAAACAGATTTCAAGTATAGATACTAATTCTGTTCAGAATGTTTAATTAAAAAATATGTTTTTGAGTGAATTTGACCCATGAATCATAGTTACAAAGGCCTAAATGTCAGACTTACATCAGAGTATCAGGGTGTTACACGATCATGTTCACAACAAACAATGTAAGCCTGTTATTTGTGATTAGGATTTTAAAGATGCCGTCATTAGATTTGTGAAAAAATATGAAAATATCTCATAGAAATATTCAGCAGTAATTCTATCTGTAGAATTAAATATTCTAAATATTTTTTTAGAGGCCCAGATGCTGATTCTCGCCCGCCACAAGCTTATAGAATGGCATGATATCAAACACTGTCTTTGGCCCCACTTAGAATAACCCTCCCCGGTGCTCTGTCAGAAGAAGAATCCTACTGAATTTGGCTTTCTGTTGCTATGAGGTCTTTCTCCAATTCAGAATCTGCTGTATACAGCTTTGGTGCAGCTTATCTCCTGTATTTATCCAGTGCTGATCCGCTGTGGAGCTGCCTGGAAGCTGTATTCCTGTGAGGAATTCAGAGTTGTGACAAGGTTTACGTTGGCCGAAGCGCCTGAAACTGGAGCTTGGCAATGGCGAGCAGTCAAATAAATCATCTAAAGAGTGGGATAGCGCAGACAAAGACACACAAACAGCTCTTTACAAAACAGCTTTTCCAACCGTGGTCTTCATTTCTTTTATTTGCCGGTTCACGATGAGAGAGAGATGCAGAGAGAAGCACTGACAGAGACACGCAAGGAAAGAGTGTCCACAAATGTTAAATACATGTAAGGTATGCTTTAAGTGAATTTATAGGTAAGGCTTTAGTGGAAGATTACATTCCCGAGTGTCATTATGTGGCCAGTGGTTTCATTCATAGCCTAAAGCTGTGGATCTGCAGAGGGATTGCTGATGTTCCCTCTTTAAATAGTGGTTTATTTTCTAGGAGTCATCAACTGCTGGGGTCAGGGGGAAATGGAAAGAAACTGACACAGAGACAATGAACAAGAGATGGGAGAGAGACTCTGAGTGGGTTATATAACCTTATAGAAGTTGGTATAGTTTTGTTACATGGGTACATAGAGATGATGAAGGAACCGATGAGAGAATGATAGTAGAGGAAAAATATATTTGCGCCGATAAGGCGAGTAAAATGTTTCAGGAATGAAAGATTAGAGCCACCGGTGGAGTAACTGACCTCTGTCTTATTCAATCAGTTTAGATCAAAATGTATTTGTTCCCTCTGGTACTGGCCACCCTTGATGATGTGAGCAATGAAATCAACATGAAGATACAGACACTGCTCAAACCCAAAACACTGCAGATTTTAAGTTTATTACTGATGTCTGATTTACACCACTTCCACATGTCCACGTTTTCTAATCATCCTTTGCTATTCTGCTGATTAGAATTTTGTAGTCACTGACTTTCACAGTTTCACTCACATGGTTTTTATAACAGAAAACGCCTCTTATGGATGAATGTTTCCAGGTTTCATCAGTTGTTACAATTTATTTATTAATGCAGTGACTCAACATAGGTGCATTGTAGTGAATACAGAAGTATTCTAATCAAAATCTCACATATATGTAATGATCTTGCTCCTATCTGTTAGAATTTTATCGAATTGAATTCCTGGAGCATATTAAGACAAAGTTTTGAAAACTGGATCTGAATTAACTATAGAAAGACATACACATTATTGTTGACTTATATGCTACATAAACCAAAAGAGACAAAGCTTTCATGGAGAAAAATAAAATGTCGTCACAAAAGGATTTAAGAATTTTGATAATGTAAATATACTTGGACGATTTCAATAGTTTTCCCGAGCTGCTTTGAATGCTTCAGGACATTTTTGAGACGTTACATCTATCCATGCCTATGTGTGCAAATCCATCATTGTTTTCCTGTTTCTACCCTATTATGGTTGCCATTCAAGGCAGCAAAAACAAGTCCTAAACCTTGTACATTCTACTCAATTAAATGTCATTACATGTGTGTAGCCAATAAAAGTTAATAGAAAGTGTGATTAACTCAGTGTGCAGTAACACTCCGATTGTGGTTGGAGTCGACAGAGCTTCCACTGCAGTAAACTCAGCCCAGGGTCACGGTTTGCTGGCTGATGTCGTAATCTTGATATCAGTTGAGTCTGAGCATTAACCGACAACTTATTTGTGTGTGTCCGTGTGTGTGTATGTGTGTGGTTCATGGATAGTTTTGGTCCCCGATGACGCAATTGTTACTAAAGATGTCCGAAGCGTATTTCTTCTTTAATTCTACACTTAAACTGCCTAACATGTCGTTACACGCATCCAGCAGAGGATTTAAATAATGTAATACAACTTAATGAAGAAATGTGAACAACAAGCCACATGGGCTTTTATAGACGTAAGAATGTTGCAATTAAGCAAAGTTCAAGTAGGTGAGAGGAAAAAAAAAATCACTTATTCCACAAGCGCTGAATTAACTCTGGGTAGAAATGAGGCTTGCACAAAGTCAACCTTTCTGTTGTCACAGGAGACTTGCATGGAGCCAGAGTGCATTTAGTGTTTCTTTTTCCCGAGCTTTCCTTTTCACGCCGTTTCTCCTCCTAACTGAAACCATTCCACCTTGGCTGTCGGCTAGTGGAGAACAGAGCTCGTTAATTGTGCTCTAGATTGGAGGAACTCGCAGCGCACACACATGCACAGATGGAAGAGCGGGTGCGCGCACAGATAAGTGCCCAAAGCCACAAACACGCACATGGCACGGCGATAGGATTGAAGTGTCGGGGATCCAGTAGTGAAAGCAGGAAGGAGGTATCAAACTCTGCTCTCCTGAGCATTCTTAAAGACTTTTATAGACTCTATTGTGTGTTTCCCTGTGTGATGGCGTGTCTATGTTTATGTGTGAACATGGACGTATATTTTTTCCTGTGCAATTTGTTCTGGCATTATTGTGTTTCCAGCACACCGTTTAGTTGTAAAATATGTACCAGAAGAGTTGTTATCGTTTGAGGGCTAGTCAAAATGTTTCCCCCAGGATCTTGGGATAGACTGAAGAGACTGTCAGAGCAGCTAAATTATAGAGAATACCACAAGACTTTATCCCTGGGTGCAAAATCCTTCGGAAAACAAATGATGTAGCAACACAGATGCCAAAGTTTATTACTCCAGTGTTGAAAATGGGGAATTAGAGATTATTCATTAAAATACCAGCAATGTTTTATTTTGAATAATGCAATGACTTTGTTTTTTTGTTTTTTTAAATTGACTTTCTCCTCAATGGCGAAACATTTTACAATTGATATTCTGATCAAATATCCAGGATTTAATAACTCAGTTGGATGCACTTTAAGATGTACCTTCCCCCATACTGCAAAAATTCCTCATATTTTCACAGATTTGCAGTCTCACAAATCCTGCAAATGGAAATACGGCTGCAATCACAGAGGGAAGGTCTTAGCTCTCACAGGGGAGCCGGCCAATTAGAGAGGCCGGTAATGCAGCACATATGAGCAGGGGTTTCTGGGTAGTCCCTGCAGGTGTTGTCTTGATTATGATCTGCCACACTTGTTGGCTGTTAACTGAAAGCATACTTGACTCAGAGGAGGCAGTTCAACAGCTAACTCTTCATCATGGGATGTATTTAGGAAGAGGATGCAAACTGGTTTAGTCAATATCATCTGATTATAAAGACTTGCTGACTAGACTAGACTACCAAAAATTTAAATGATACATTCTTAAACATGCTGTTTTGTCTTATGTAAAAATCCCACAACCCAAGTAAGAGAAAAAGAAAAGAACAAACATACTCAAGTGATGCAGCATTGGTACCTGGGTTAGATTTTATTGAACAGCTGTGGAGAAATAAAAGTTTATAACATCCTTTGGTACCATTGTCCAAGAGTATTCTAAAATCAGATTTTGAAAACATCTGACATCCCTCTTGGCTTTAATGTTTATCTTTAGTCATCTCCCGTTGTTCTATTTAATTAAATGTGTGGAGACGTGGCTCTATCCCGTGCCATATCGCTGTTTACATTTTATGTCCTACATGAAGTCTGTAAACATCACCCTGTTTATTTTTCATGGAGGGGAAACCAAATGTCTGCTATCACGTCCACGCAGCTGCAGAGATAACACATTTTCTAAGAGTTTATTTTCCAGACTGTGAATTGCTTCAGCTCATGCACACATGGATTTTGACATTTGCTTTTCATTATAAACAAGATAGATATAATATATTTTGGTCTGCCGTTTTTCTTCATGTGAAATAAAGATTGAATTATTTTTTATAATATGCTGTTTACTCATGTTTTATGATGTTTTTTTTGGGTGCTTTGCAATAAAGATGCGAAGTCATGTCTTGCAGAGATGCACAGTAAAAAAAAAAAGTCACTAAAAATTCACAGAAGGTTGCATTATGCATTATACAAAGACAAACATGATATGTGCATGACTAATGGTGTTCATACAGTGAGTCACAGAATGGAATCTCCTGAATTTCCTAAAAATTGAGGTATATTTTCATTTTATTTAAATGTAGTTTCTTTTACAGAGGACACTGATTAATATCTTTCACATGTGAATATCACTAAGAGAATTTTATTAGAAAAAACTGTGGGGACAGCTTAAAACACCCAGCAAACTATCATGTTTCTGCACCAAGAACTGATACATGTCATACTTAAACTGCCCCTTCCTGTTTTCCTGGTAGTTTGATATTTTTTCTTTTCACCCCTCTCTAATGTTAATGATTTTTATATTGACATTCTTCTAACTGTATATGTTCAACATTCTCACATGAATATTCCCATTTGATGATTGTTTGCTCTTTACTTTACACCTTTAGCATCCCCTCAGTTTTATCTGTATATTCACCAATGTCTATAGTCCAACAGTTATTTGACTACTTAATTATGTGACACAGAGAGAAAGAGAGTTTAACAAAGACAAAATGGTGTAAAAATGGCCTTTCCCATATACTGCCACATTAACAGTGAGAAAACAATATCAGTATATGTATGTGATAAATATGGTACATTGAGGCAAAGCCTTCTATCATGCTGCAACCAACAAACATGAAAAATGATCAACCATGAAAGTGGCATTTCCAACCTTTCAGAAAATATAGATCGAAAAGGCTATGAGTTTATTCTGATAGATTTAATGAAAAAGTTATGTGACTGTCTTCATGGCTGCTGCAGATAAGCTGATTTTAGGTGTTGGCAGACAAGGCGTTGGTAAAACAGCAAAAAATATTTTGACCCCATGCATCTGTAAGTGCTGTATCCCCTTGTCCTGTACTTCACATGCATTTGTTAAACCTCGTCTCAGTTGTCTGATTTGGACTTCTATGAAGTGGTTAGTGAAAGCAGACATAGAAAATATGATTGAAACAGATTTGTCCATGCAGTGCATAAAATGAATCAAGTATTGGTTCTCTTATAATCAAGGTTTAATTTAATATCATAGTACGGTCAGACATTTATGTCTTTTTTACTTGCACTGGAGCAGAACCTTTGCCTTATCTCTATTTCAGAAAAGATGTTGTCACTTTAACGAAGTACAGACAACAGTACGATAACCTCCTGTGCCACAGTCCTTTTAAGCATGCATTTCCATAAGGACCATAACATTACAAGAGTTCATGAGTCTGTTCTTATATGGTAAAATAGACAGTGAAAATAAAAACACCTGTTTGATCTTACTGTCCTCCAAACAGTGCACTTTTGCACATGTATCAACACAAAATGCCACTTGAAATTCAAAATGGCCTCTGTCTCTAACTAAGGCCATATGATGGCACAGGGGGAGGTAAATATCCACTGTTTCGTGTTTCCATCTGAGGAAAGACTTTGTTAAAATCATCTATCCATGACATGATGGTCAGACCTCTAACTGTGGTCGAGCCCCCTCCCTCTGAACTCTTTGATGCTGGTTGATCTGATAGGAATGTAAACGTGCACTGAGGTGAACCAGGCTCATGGGGGATATGTTCATCTATGCAGTGAGACAGTAACATCCATAGTCTTAAAGATAATTAAAAGGCTTTTTGGTCTGCATAGTCTCATTGTATATATAAAATTACAAAGTAGTAATTTAGTCTCTCAAACTTTAACAACATTCACATTTCCAATCTCAATACCTACAGAGGATGTAAAGCTCTTGAGTTTGAAAGACATGAAGCGATAGCTAGATTAAAAAAATTCTTTAAGCACATTTTCTTGTAGGCAGGACCATAGTTTAATTCTCACTGTCAGATCTGGGGCAAACTGTGGCCAGAAATGCAATGTAACAGCAGTAAAAGACAAACCACACATTAAAGTATTTTCTGCTGTGAGGTATTAATTGGTCAATATATATCCAAAACACACCTTGTTCAGAACTTTAACGCGCATGAGGTAAGGTAATGGCAGACATTTTTTATTTTTGATGTTGAACAGGAAATAAAATAATATGATGGGCTAATAAAATGAATGTTTTACACTCATCATGAGCTTCCACCCTGATGTTCTCAGCATTAGTGGTTAGTGCTTGGTGTTTCCATGGTTTTTTATGTCATGGATACTGTTACCTCTAGACGAAGGGTGTAAGTTGAACAAATACATGTTTTGGTACGTTTCCTAGAATACTTTAAGCCCTTTTTGCGTGATTGTGAGAAGATTAATAGCCTAATTTGAAAAAAAAAAATCTTGATGTTCGTTTTTCTACTTTTTCAGCTTGGAAAGTTTAGATTTTTACTGCCCATTTCATTATTTGACCAGGTTCTACATTAAGTCAGAATGTGAAAATTGCACATCAATACACCCTTAAGGACCTGTGTGGAAGTGTGGATGTGCTTTTCTTTTTTGCTTTAGCTGTTTCCCTTTAAATTACATTTTGGAAGGATCCAAAAAGAACATGAGTTAAACCAACTGTGATCTCTTCCACCATCACGCCTATGATCAAAACAAAAAACAAATGTGCTACCAGTGTATCACTGAAGCTGTCTGCAGCTAATTTACCTGCCACCAACAATAAGTGACTCACTGAGAAAAAATGTTGGCGATCTATCATTTACAGAAATGTACCATGTCATTTTTTTTTACTGGTAACTGGATTAGGAGGGGAGCAAATGGTGTTTAAATTCTTGCATATTCATTCATCTTGTCAACATGTTGTTTGGCACGTTAAGTTCATTCTCTGATTTAGCTGATTGCTGAAATAAAACCAAATTGAAACTATTGTTTAACAGTGTTGCATAAGTACTTTTGATGGGTCCCTGGCTTCCACTCTGGCAGTCACCACAACACAGGCACAAAACATAATCACCACATGTGGCACAAATATATTCATCTGACAGATTTATCCATAAAACAAATCTGTTCTGGTAATAAATGAGTTGATTGTTTGTGTTTTGTTATCGGCCGTTTGATCAGTGACAATGGCTTTGTTTTGTGTGAGGATCCCAGATCTTAATCTAACTGAGTACAGATGGGATTGCAAAACATGTTGAAATATAAAATTGAGGAGCTGCATGCAGACCATTGAGGGTGAGGCAGCACTTAAAACAAACAGATACACACCTTCTTTTGCTTTTGCCACACATCTGAAAGTAATTCCCAGCGTGTGTATGTTTGTGTGGTAGGAGGCCTGACAGATTCAATAGTGAACCCTCCACCCCACCACCACCAGGATAGTGAAGAAAAGCATAGTGAGGGTGGGTGGTGGTGCATGGAGGGGATGTAGGTAAGCGTTTTAGGAAACGTCGACAGAACAGCAATTAAAATCCCCTTTTTTACATCCCTTTGATGGAATTCCCAGTGGAGTCAACCCAAAGCAGGATTAATCACCGGCCCTCATCCCCCTGAAAACGTACATACCTCTCTCGTTTTCTTTTCTCCTTCTTCCATTTCTTTCTTTCTTTACAAGTGTGTGTCATTTCCTCATTAATATCCTGGGAAAGGAAATCAAGGGGCTGGGAGAGAGTGCAAATGTTTTCTTCTTTAAATAATTTGAACAAATGTTTGGCTGTTGAAGGCTCCGCCAATCCTCTCTTTTACATCAGTAAACCAACGCGAAGCCCATATTGTAACTTTATATGCATTTGTAGAAAAAGTTTACAGTTTCATTTAAAACTTCCAAATGATTTGTGTACGTGCAAGTGTGTGTATTTGTGCGATAAAGACTTTGTGCTTGCACATGGGCAGAGGCCAACCTTCAGACTTTTTCCCTTTTAGCTAAACGGCCTTGTTATCAGTGTAAGCCATGCATTGTATTACAACCCGTAATTTAGTTTACATTGTGCTTGCAAAGGCAGTAAATTACATGGGTTTCTGCTCAAAATGAATAGCCAGTCTACTCCACATTTGAGACAAATGTCTTTGCTTTTGCTACTCAAGGCAGAATTTTTCTACTAACAGAGCTCGGAAACATATAATTTAGTCCCAAAATCCCAGCTTTTAAAAACAAAGTACAGTGAAATCTAATAAGCCACCTTTTAAAGGGGCTTCATCCTCGCTGTGTCAGATGAAGGCTTGTTTTCAGCTATTCCCACTGACTTTTGGATGATATATCAACTTCCATACTCATTCCTTAACATCTGTCTTTCACCCAGTTGCTCCAAAGCAAACATCCCAACAACCCCCAGCAAAACACTGTGTGGATGTAAAAGGATTTCATCACTTCCATTAATTGAATATGTGACTCACAGCCTTCTCCTGATGTTTAATCGTATCAGTCATCCAACTTTGGCAGGAGAAGAAGAGACTGCTTTTATGCTCTTTAGTTCCATAATAAGTTACACATTGAGGGACAGCATTTTCATTCCGGGAGCATGAATAAGTTCGACATCTGACCTTTCACATAAATAATAGATGATTTGAAACATCCTGTGCTTATTTTGTAATGCCTACATTTTGATGTATTCCAAACTGTTATTCCCTCGATGTATTCCATTATTAATTAAGATATAAACCAAAGTTACACAGAATAAGCTCTGAGTTGGTTGCCAGCAAAGATTTACATAAATGTTAATGTTTTCCATTGGAGTGTGAATCACGCTGCGATTGAACTGATCATCTTCTGGGAAATAAGACCCGAGACTCAGACCACCAACTCTGCTCAATGGAAACAAGTCTGTCTCGCCGACTCGTTAAAAAGCTAAATTACAATGCGTGTGTGCAAGCTGATTTGATAGGTTACTTTGAAATCTGAGTGGATTATAGTTTGCTCAGTAAAGAGAGATTGATTGGTAAAAAGTAAATACTAAAACTTGAAGAGTCTATTTAGGAAAGTCCCAAGATTCCCAAATGTGACCTGGGACATTTATTTTCACATTCGCTTTGTACGTTTAAGCGACTGAATTGATTAGGTTTGTGGAAATGAACCATGGTATGGGTTTGAATTCAGGTTAGAATTTGAGCTTTATAATGTTAATATAGATAACTATGTATAGACAGATGTAGACAATTTGTTTTCTCATTCTATTGAAATCGAATGCTTAACATGAACATCCGCATAAAAAATTGAGTACTCCATTACAACAATCATCGTTTTCTTGCCCATCTCCTGCCATTGATATGGCTATAATGCCAGGTTTAAAATGAAAACGCTGAAAAAAGGGAGAGAAGATAAAACCATCCATTAGTATTCTCTGGAATTACAAATTTTTCACATGCCCATTTTGTGGATAATCATGATCCTCATGTGAAAAATAACAGTGGTTTGTAAAGACAGCCTTGAATAATGACTGTGTACTGAAGTACACTTTGTTTCGGGGCATCCACATATATTTCTGATGCAGTGGGTTTAAACTGGGCGCACGGCTATCTGAATCTGATCCCCATGACCCTTGTGTATATCCTCAGTGAAATGCAGCCAAATCCCTTAGAAAGAAAAACAAGTTACTCTAAATGTCTCTTCTGAGTCCTTACTTTTCAAACTCTTTAAAACTGCCCCAAATGCCCTTAAATCTGATTTCCAGAGAATTCAGCTTGACTGAAATCTGTCTCCCACTTTGCCTTAGTTTTCTCTCATTGGCTTATTCACATATGGTTTGCCCTCCACATCCTCTCATTCCATGTTGAATCCTTTCACCTATCCCTCATACGTCTGAGGCTTGTGCGTTCACAATCTCCTCAGACACTTGAAATCCCCTCTCACTTTTTCTTTGCTTCCTCCTCCGTCTTTATTTGGTTTATTCTGATCACACCTATCCCTCTTTCAGTCTCTTTAATCCCGTCCTCTTTGCGCTTCCCATTTCTTCATCCATGCAGCACTTTTACCTTAGCCCTTATACCCTAGTTTCAACCTTATTCATCTCCCAGTTCTATCCCCTGGAAGCCCTACATCTCGATGTTGTTTCTACAGTATTTTGATGAACTGGTCATTCCGTTAAATCACATCCAGAATTATTTATTCTTAAGCTTTATTAACAGAGACGCTTTGTAAGAATTATCAGATAAAACCAGACATATTTCCATTCATCCATTCACCTTTTCGTCAATCTTTCCATCTGTCCATTCATTCATCCATCCACATCTCCCTATTGTCTCTCACAAAATATTTCCCTGCCTCACTGAGCGCAGGTGCTTTCCATTACAAACTCCACACACGCGCACAAACACAATACGAGCACACACACAAACTTTGAAGTAAAGGGGCTTCATCAGATCCAAACCACAGGAAGGGAGATGGCGGATCATAGATAAGCTAGCAGCGTGGAGCCGAGCATGTTCGCCTGTGTGTGCGTCCTGTCATGGGAGACTCCTGGTGAGTTGGTGTTGCCGATTACCAGAAGGTTTGCGGCTTTGATGTTGTGACTTCAGTGTTTCAGGCTCACTAGAGTTGGAAAACAAAAAAACAGTGGAAATTAAAGTCCTTGCCAGACTTACTTTGTTAAAGATCAAGCAGAGAATTCAAATGATGCTGAATTTTATTAAACCAGATAATGCAAATACAATTTAAACCATTTGTGACGTGAGTCAAGCTTTCGGTACAAGCTGTGCAAACCTTCTTAGTCCTCTAAGACTGTTTTGAGCATTTGCAGAGATGACTTCATCAAGATAGGGAAAAACACATAAAAACAGCCTGGCCTTCTGATTTTTAGGAGGCTGTCATTCTCAGACCTTCAAAGCTTTGACTAAAGCATTTCTGTTGAAGTCGCGTTACTAATAACATTTCCATGCACGCAACAGAAACAAAGATTGAAGTTCCCCTACAATAAAAATATCCTATTCAGCATGAAGATAATATGGTCATTTCATGCGTTAAAAGACTCATCTCAAGCCAAACCGGCCCTTCTGCACACTTAGAAAGCCTTTATATACCATGTTTAACACTGGAGCAATTAATGTAGACTAATTTCAGTGAACGGCTTTGGAGCTAAAATGCTTGCGCTGTGACGAGGAGATTTAATGAGATGCCGTTGGAGGAGAAGTTACCCAGCTGTTCCCGGCAATCACCGCCATTAATTGCTGCAACAGCAGGCAATATAAACACACACAAATGTGAAACAAAAGAGGTTAAAGCCGAGTCGAGGTAAACAAATATAATAAATTGATACTTTATTGCCATAAGAAATGTTTGAAACGAATGGCTTGTTGGCTGGTGGAGCAGGCAGCTGTAGTGGCTCTGGCCTGCTTGCTGTTTGTTTGAGATGGATGCAAGCTTTTCTGGAGAGTAACTACAAGCTAATGATCTTAGACTTTCTCTATGCTAATGGCCAAGTGGCCGGGAATAGCAGGCTATGGATGCCGACCACTGCCCAGCAGCTCAAGCTTTGAGCAGCTGCAGCAACGCTTATGACGATAGCCTCTTAGAAACTTTAACTTAAATTATTTGACTTTCATGTACCAAGTAAGATAAGTGTCAAACAGTTCAAATGAAATTCCACAGCAGCCATGTTTGAGTTAAGATTTTAAATCCCTCTGTGGCTCAGAAGACCTGTGTGTGCACACAGATAAAGGACAAAGACTGAATTGGCAATTTTGATATGTTACATGACCAAATGTAAATAAGTGAAATCCTTCTGTCATTTAAACCCCTCTGAGGCCCTACAAGTAAAAGTGGGTTTTACAGTTGGAGCTGGTTCTTTTTGCTGTCGTAGGGGAGAGGAGCTTGTGTTTCATTACTTCATCGGTTGTCTTCTTCCTTATTGTTCAGTGAATCTTTCTCTTTCATTACCTTTGTTTTGGGTTTGACACGAAACTCCAAATGATGACCTTTTCTTTAAGCTTTGTGCTTTGACTGGTCTTATATTTTTGTTTTATTATGAATAACTCAAATGTGTTTTTCATTCAGTTTATTTCATAAGAAATATTTCTACCATTACTGCCCACTACAGGAAATTCCATTTTACTGCAATGTCTTCTCTTGGTTCAATGTTTCCAATCTTGACAATCAGAAGACCGTTTTGCTGAAAACAATGTTTTTGGTAAAAATGTGCACACTTAAATTATGTTGAAATGAAGAATATAGCTCTTTTTCATAAACTTTTCTTGTTGTATCAATATGAGATTGATTTGTAAATAATTTGTTACTGTTTATCTGGTTTTGTTCCAGTTATTATTATTTTTTGTATGAAAGATGAGCATTAGTGGTTGATAACAATAAACTATTGGTTGGAGCAACCCAATTGGATAAGAATAAGACCCAACCCAATATGACAACTTTTTCATTGATTGTATCTGTGACAGAGACTTAAACTGATCATCTTAAAATGGTCATAGGGAATGAGACTGGACCACACCCTGTACCACGAGAACAACACTTCCTTTTTCTGTTCAGGAAAAACAATTATTCACTTAATTTCTCCCTCGAGATTTCTTTCACAGTCAAGATTTTACTCTCATATTTGTCGGATTAAATTTTGTGGCAGCTAGCAGTGGGTGACACAAAGGCGTATATATGTTCACCCCCACAAATATTTTTCTAAATATACGATTGGTTATGAACGTCTCAAAGCCTGACATGCTGCATGTTTGTAATAATATCTTCATAAATGGAGCATTTGGCATCACAAGCAGAGTACTGAGGGTGGAAATGAGATGCTGATCGGGTAATAGCATCTCCCCAGATCCTGTGACTTACACTCACACAAGTACACACACCCACACACACACACCTGTGATAGTATTCCCTCGGTGGATCAAGTAACATGCTGTAAGTTAGCCAGTGATCCATGCAGGCAGTTGAACCGGGAGAAGTCAACCCAAATCTGTGTCAGAGCGTTTAACAAGTGCCCAGTTCTATTAAAGGCTGTTAGGTACCAAAAACAATTCTATTGATTTAGTACAAAATTGATATTTGAACTTAGTCATATTTGTGTAATTACATTTATTTCCAAAGCAAAATCTGAAACGTACTCACTTATTGCTGTTATTGTAATTGATCAACAATTGAACCTCCTCACCTCAAGAGTAAATTCCATCAATGCTTTTATAATATAGTGTTAAAACCCAACTTCATATTTTGCCTCTAAATTGAGACAGAGGTATATTTGCCTTTCACCATAGCCACATCTTCGGGCACAAATACTTATGCAAAACATGCGAGGACAAACACAGACAAACTGCTCTCTGCTTTGGCACGGCTTTTATATCCAGCCACGATTTACGTCTGTTTTGATTGGCTTTCAGAGCAGAGTCAGCCGGGTTTGAAAGTGGCGGAGAGGAATGCGTCCGCACCAAACACACATGCACACTCGTGCACCAGACACACACTCACTTTCACATGACTTTCATATCTCTAACAACACCCACCCGCACCTAGCAATAACAGACCTGGTCTTTCTATTTCCCGAGGACACTCTCACAAACTCTAAAACACATCTGTTAACGTTGCCTCCTGAAATCAAACGCATACGCCAGCACACACAGCAAGTAGGAATGTGTTGTTGCGGTGGAGTTGTGGAGGTGCTTAGTACTCAGCACCTCCACACCGATAAGATTCTGCCTATCTGATGCAAAAGTATGTAGACAGACAGAGAGGAAAAGAAAGTGTAAGGATGGAGGGAAGAGAATGTGGAGGGAGAGATAGATATGGGGAAAAAAAGTCAGCTGAAGGGAGGGATAAGAGTTTATTCTATACTTTAGACCTTTCAGATATGTCAGCTGGCAGAAAAGCAAAATGATTTCATTTGATGGCACAACAGAGTATTTTCTGTAGATTTCTAATGTCATACACCATCCTCATTATTTGCCAAAAAGAAATATTTGAAAAATAACAAATTGTACAATTACCAGAATATTGACAAGCTAATTTACTGAACTTTTTCAATTAATGTTCAATACAAGTTAAAGTTTATGCATCAAACAAGCCCTATGACTCAATAGTTGTAGTGTGAATCACACACATAGCCCTACTATCACTCTAAAGTAAAGACTACATTTGGAAGTATCTTTTCTACAATTCCATTCTCTTTCATTCTCGACCAACATTCACACTCGAGATTCACAAGAATTTATACGAGGATCTATGAAGTTGTTGGACGATTTATTTGACAGATTTATCAAATCATCAATGAAATGCAAAAAAAAAAAATTGTTTGCATGCCTGAGCATGTCTTAATGTTGCATTATTTGCATGCCATCACTGTCTATATTAATTTCTTAACTGCTTTTAAAAGTCTTGAAATTCCTTCTGGTTTTGGTGATCTCGCTACGGGCTTTAACTTCAATTGAAACCAAATTTTGTGGTATCTTTTCCTCTGGTACTCAGCTGTCACTTGGTTATTTATAGACCTTATTAAACATCTGACCTCCAATCAGCTCAGTCTCCTTCCATGCCTCCTTTACAATTTATCCTTTCATCCCTCCTTCCTCCTTTCCCTTCATTTGTATCGTGACCTCTGACCATTCCTTGTTAGGGAGGAAAACTAAGAGGTTAACCTCTGCACTGAATATGCACACACACTCACACATTCAGGGAATTTCTCAGTGTCCCACAGCTCTTACTAAAGTTTGGTCTACATGTCTAGAAATAAATATTTTGCTTTAAACTTCAAATTAACAAACAGGCCCATTCAAATTAAATCAACTTTGATAGAGCTATCCTGTTTTTTTCAGTATAATCATATATATTGAAAGGAACAATTCTGTAATTAATACATTAATAACTTACTCACCATCCAGGGTGTACCCCGCTTCTCGCCCATTGAATATTGGGATAGGCTCCAGTCCCCCGTGACTCCATTTCAGAATAAGTGGTTCAGAAAATGGATGGATGGATAACTTACTTGTCTCAGTTTCATTTCACGAATGACTGTTACTTCACTTAATACACATAAAATTTTCTTTGTGTTATATCTGCCGAGCTTAGGTAAGTATATTCAACTAGGTAAGTAAGTGTTTTTTTGTTTACACAGCTTTTTTTAATATCTTTCAGAGAAATTATTTAAATGTCTACATACCAGCAACTCTGCATCTTTCTGTGTTTAATGCTAAAGGCCACCCCTGCCTGTGCCACCTGAAATGGTGCTGCTCTGCATTTAAAATGGAGAACTGCCCACAATGATCTCTTTTTACTACTTTGTGAGTCCTCTTTGATTTACTTGACTTCACACCTCTTAGTGAAAATCTATTGAAACATATTCAGGCAACTGTCACAACACTGACTAAATAAGCAAAGAATAGGTTTTAATTCAGTCCATGGGCAATATATTTTTCTCGTGAGTTTTTCCCAATAATGATGTGAGGACATGAGTGCAAAACAATTATGGCCATTACACATGAGCAGACACACACAGGGCCCTGTATCCCATCATACTGTCTGCTGTGTGTGTCAGTAAATAGCTTTGGGCTGTGCAGCGGCAAACAGTCAGTCACACACACACGAGGGGTCAGCTGTGCAATGTGCTGCTGCCCAATCTGTAGTTTAATCACAGAGGTTAGAGTTTAATGAGTTATTGTTACTGAACCTTAAATCACAGAAACATATGGCTGTCTAGTCATTATGGTGCTGTGTGTGTACAGTATGTGTTTCGAGACCTGCAGCAAAGAGCAAATTGCCCCTCAGAACAGGACTATGTGTCTGTTCTAAGTGTTTCCAGGTCTTTTGAAATGTCCCTGTGTTTCAGGAGATGGACAAAAGAGAGAAGTCGGGGGCCAAATTACACAAAGGAGAAGTATCATATTGCATTTTTGAAATGCATATCACAATGTAAGAGTTTTGGTCAGGTTTTAATACGGTACTCTTAGAAGAGAGAGAAAAAAAAACTAACTATAAGAGTATCACTAACTTAGCCTGTCTAAAAATATTTGGATCTTGCCTGGGCAAAATAATTCTTTGTACACAACACTAGGATTTTGGTTAGATGATGTGTGCAATGGTGCACATTTATGTGGGTGTGTGTATAAGTTTGGGTCAGTGTGATATTCAAGTAAATTACATCATCAATCAAACACAACACGGGAAACGGCAGGAGAAAAAAAATATCCTTGCGAAAAAACAAAGCTGGAGAAACATATGGCATTATTTAACTGCCTTTTAAGAAACGCAGGAGTGTTTGTGTGTGTACGTGCACTTAAATTGATCTTCTGGACCTTCTGTGGACAGCACTTTATCAGAAACCTTCAATGTTTTTTGGCCTCTCCCCACAATAAATGTTCACTTTGAAAAATGAACTTGAGTAAATTATGACTAAGGATCAGGATTATCTTCATTACCTGAATTAGACTGAGACGTCACTGTGAAACTCTGAAACATATTTGGTCTCAAACGGAGTCCCATTTGGATATGACCAAATCTAACATGTCGACTGTTGGGCCCAACCCGCCATCAGATGTATACACAGATAGTTTTCATCTGTTTCTGTGCACCCAACTGCCAAATGTACTTACTGATTTTTACTTTGCCGAAAATCTCCATCAGGTGAGGCAAAGAAATAGGTTTTGTAATGCTGTTGTTCTTAGTCGCAATTTCCAACTTTCTGTCCGTCTGGCAAAAAGCAAAGCATGTTCAAACCTCGAGGTACACTTATATTAACATCTGTGCTTGGAAGCCTCTATACCATGTACCCTGTAAACATCTGTTGCTGGAATATTTACTAATGTGAAAACACTACATAAAAATATGCTTCTTAATAATGAAACATGCATTAAAGTTGCACAAACAGAAATGTCTTGGATGCTTTATATATTTTTGACATCTGCCAGACGGTACACAAGTCCGTCTCTCTTTTTTTTTTCCAAGGAAAATGTACAGCTAAGTTTCGGTTTTGGTGTCAAATGTTGCTTTAAGTTTTCTGAGATATTGTAAGTCTTTTGTCGGCATCACTTTTTTCGAAGTGGGAGAACTATTGTTTGGGGTTTCTTCCAGCTTCACCAAAATTTTGCTGGCCTCCATAACTTTATCGCATTTTCGTGAAATCAAATAATTTATCCGAGCATGTCCGGTCAGGAAAGCAAGTTTTTTCGAGATGGATTAGTTTTATTTGTTGGTAAAGAAACGATTAGTTTCCATATGTTGAATTCCTTTGTGCAATACTAGTATGAGACAACATCTGACCAGATAACCCCAATCTCCAAGGGAAGAGGGTTTAACCAAAATCCTAAACCTGTACAGGGTAACAAAAATAGGTACTAACTCGCCAAAGGCTGAATGTAGGGTTTTCTTGGTCAGGGGTTTCCCCACTTCTTGAAAAAAGCTGCATAGTGTCGCCTTTGTCAGTGCACAGATGGATAAATATGGCTGTGAGAGAATGTGTGGTCAAAGCATTGTGGAGACGTTTTCACAGCTACCTTCAAAAGCTGTCACTCCCTTCTCTCACTTCTTGGTACAAAGTTCACAGTCTCTGTGGAGATAATAGCTTTGCAGTGGTCTAAATTAAGCTCAGCCAAATATCCATAGGGCTAAAATGTCTATTTAGCCATAAGCATACAGTGATACTGTACACACTTTTGAGGATGCACTTCATTACTTCACTTCACTTCATTGAAAGAATAAAAATGTAACTGTTACTACTTACTGCCCACAGGAATACTCTTTCATAACCACACACGTACAAAAGCCAAGACTCAGAAACACAGATGTGCAGTATTATCAATGAATGTGCCGTCAGATATTATACTATTTAAACTGAAGGGGTCTGCAGTGAACAAGTCCAAACTTTCTAACAATTACTCTCTAATGTGTTCTTTTCAGGGATGGAGGGACAGAAAAGAGGAAGAGAGGAAAATATGACCAAAGACTCATATAGTGTGATGAGAAGTAGGAAGTGTTAAGAGTATGAAGAAAGAGACACCGATAAATGGAACAGTCACTCTAGCGTTATTACTGTAAAACATTTCTTCATATTCAAAAGCTTTTGTCTGAAAAATCTGGATGAGTCCATATAATCATTAAAAACTTCTGAGTTCAACTTAAGTTGACTTTGATATACAGTCTGAATCCAATATAGTAGTGAAACGTAAAGCTGTGCAGTTAGATTAGCTGCTTTTTCTTTTATTCTCTTTTAAAGAGTTATTCACAGATCACTGTTCACAGTTAGAGATGCCCCGAAAAAGGTTTTAGTATAATCTAGTCTGAATACTGGAGTATGAATTGGAATATTAAACTTTATGAGACTTTCAACTGCTTGATTTGTTGAGTTGCAAATATTTTACAGGGTTTTTGTTGCCATCACATCCATCACTGTAAGTAAGTCAAACAATGTTTTCTTCAAATTACTGTGAAGAGAAATCCATTTGCTTTCAAATACTTGACCTTAATTTTCCAATTCTTAAACATGTTTTCAATCTCCTAGAAAAAAATTATGAGAAAGATCTTATTGATTCCATTCGAAATCTCATCACATCGTCAGATTAGTCTCACTGTCTAAGCCTAAAACTGGCTATTTGGTCAGATTACTCAATAGAAATGCTTCAAGTAGAATGAAATTGGAATAAAAATAAGGAGATGACGAATAGCTGACTAAAACTCATCACTGGTCATCAAACTCCCTGTCGTGTCTCTTTTACACGCCATGTTTGCGGCGGTTATTATCTAAAACAGCAGCCAGTGCATCTGAAAAACTATACAAATGAATCTCCAGTGGATATTTCAGTGACACCATGGGCTTTGACTAAACAGCCCCCAGACCTGAGAATGGCTGGCATTCAGTTCAGTGCCCAGTCGTTTGGTGACTGGGCACAGGCCGCCTGGAGGGAGGCTGTAGGCCCTACAGCGGAATCTGATTTCCATGTATGGCAGAATACTCTTGAGGTCATCCAGGAGCAATTTGTTGCTCCTGATGTGTAGTTTGAGCAACAACAACATTAATAGAAGAACCACATTTTTCTGAACACAATAGCTAAATTAGTTAGCAAAATCCTAGTTTTAGTCCAACAGTCCTTTACCATCTTAAAGCTTTGTGTTTTCAGATGGATATATCTACTGTGCTGTGTAAAATAAAGATGTAAAAACCAGTCAAATATAGACATGATACAAATGTCAAGTCATTTAAGATTCTTCACGTTATTCTCATTTTAATGGCAACACAAAGTTTAATGTGTTATAATCATCCAGTCATAGATTGATGAACTTTTACACTAAAATGTATTCAAATGACATATATGTTGTGCAGTTTCTTTTGAGTTTATAAGGTTTTTCCGAAAAGCTTTGCAGAATTCGTCTAGAAAATAACTGATTTGTTTGCGGAAACTTTAATGTAAACAGAAATTTAATTGTTAAATGTTACACCAGTGTGATTCTGGTATGATTTTGTCAAAGGCATGGAAACTGATGTCATACTATTTTGATTAGCCAGAATCCTGACTGAGACAAGGATTTACTCTGTGTTGCATCTTAGTGCGCTTTTAACATGTCACTTACAGATAATTACAGACAGACACTGCTGTGTTCACAACTGTAACATTTTCAGGTATCCTCCTTAAATTAAGAAGATAAATTCAGAAGATCAGATTTCACCGGAAGTGAGATAATACATTTTTCTCACCTTGATGAGTCTCTGTTTTATATTTATTTTCCCCCATTGCCAACAGAGGGCAGCAACACTACTACAACTTGTAGCTCTATGACACAACGGCAGGAGAAGTCTTGCACCTTAAGACTATTAAAGGAAAAGCCTGAATGCTTGGTGGTGGTCCTGTTATGAATATAGCTGGTGTGATTTGGGGTCACTTGTCTTAAAGTAAAAGAATCATTAGTAATAATTATATATATATTTCTTCTGTGACGGGAATGGTCTGTTCCAAGATGATATTACTCCTTGTCCAGAGAGCATAAAGAGGCACTAATAATTGAATGAATAAAAAGAAGAAAAAAACAAAAAACAATAGGAATTATGTCAACATTGGTTGAGAGATTTTGGACACACACAGTCGGCCTTGTTGTTTCACAACTTCACCAAATAAATTAAATTATTATTTTTCTCCCTTGAACTTGTCAGCTGTCTTTAAGTGCTGCAAAATCTTTTGCAACAGCAAGAATGTGCGCATCAGCACAGTGATTAATGATCAGCACGAACTTTTGCTGAGTAAGAAAATCATGTTTCAACAGCCATGTGAAAAAAAAAAGTTTAATGAGTTTAAAGTAACCATCACGGCTTAAATTCTTCTATTTTCAAGGCATCGTAGAGGTTTCAAACAGCCACATTTGAACAGCTCTTGAGTGAGCCCTGTGTGTCATCTGCTGACTGTTAACCTATTCGTCATGTTAAGCAGACACATGGAGTTGGATGATGCATTGGAGATATGGTTCGAATGAGACATGCCTCAAACCAACTTTCAATGGCAATGTTGATCATTAAGTTGATAAATGGGCCCTGACAAAAAAGGGAGAGTAGCTGGGAATTTTTAGCAAAATCTGTCTGCTCTCCTCCTATGGGCTGAGACTTTTCCACCTCTGTGTGGGAAAGTGGTCTAGGGAATGCTTTTTGGGAAGATAAGGGACTAGAGAAAGTTTGTAGACCTCTCTGGGTCTCTTTTTCTGGTGACATCAACATACAGAGTAAGACAGAGACAGACACAGAGGGAGGGAGAGACAGAGGGAGAGGATTTTGGGGGAAACCTAACTACAAATCTGCTTGCCTCACTCACTCTTACAACCTCCGGGCTCGCTGCGTTGAGCCTCTGCTCTTTAAAACTTTATACTGATTAACTCATCTGTAACCCTCGGTTTTTATTCCAGCGGAGGGGTGTTCTTTGGAAGGAGGTTACACCCCAGCAGAGCATTTTCATCGTGGAAAAGTTCAAGAGTTAAGCTGTTAAACTGATCGGAGAGTTTGTGAATGGGGAGCATTTGGGAAGACTTTTACGCATCGAGTTGGGTGACGCACGATTATATGTTTTAAACGGACCTTTTTTTCCCCTTCTGTGTCACGTCAAGATCCTTAGTCTATTTTTTTTTCCAAATGGCAACGAAGTATTTAAAAGAAAGGTTTTTTGATCGAGTCACTAAAAAGAAAGTTTGGTGAATTCCTGTGCCAGCGAACAATATTTGATTTCGGCTTCATTATTTTCACATTTTCAAAGTGAATCAGAGTACACGACTTGTTGAACAACTTTTGGATCATAACCTCCACAGAGAGTGTTTTCACTCGAGCGGATTTTCAGTATAATTCAGTTAAAAGTCATTTCAGTGAGTAACATGCCTCCAACCGGAGCGGGGAAGCGCGCAGCGCTCTGCCGGATTTGGGCTCTGGTTTTCGCCTTACTGGTCTGCGCAGCGTCGGTGGATGGATGCCCACACAAGTGTAGCTGCTCCGGGTCTCATGTGGATTGCCAGGGTCTGGGGTTGAAGACTGTGCCCAAAGGAATACCGAGGAATGCCGAGCGCCTGTAAGCTCCACTTCGTTTCTATTGATTATAACTTCTCTCGCATTACCTGACTTCGGCTACTTTGGGACCGTGTTGTACACTTAACTGAAAACAGCCATGGGTTTTGCTGTGAGCGTGTTTTATTTAAAATTCTTGCAAATTCAAATGAATTCAAATCAATTGAAAGAACAAGTTTTCATAAGTGACTGGCTTATTTCTTAAACATATCGGTGGAAATCTCATGGTTGAAATCAAATCACCCAATTTAACTGAATTGATAGGTTGAATCAGGCAGTCAGTATTCCTGACCCAACTCATTGTTGGTTAAACTCATTACCATAAACAATAGGTCCATCTTTTGACTTTATAACAATTTTCACAATGGTTCAACTTAGGTATTCATCAGTAAAAAAGGGTGTAAAAGGGCAACACATATTTATGTGTAAAAAGGGGATCGAAAAGGATGTTGACAGGCTTATATGCCGTACAAAAGCTAAGTATTAACATAATTAAGGGACATTTCTGTGAAAATCTATGAAATCTTAAGGATGAAACATGAATCACTTAGGAGGTATGCAAGAAAGTTACCCAAAAATCATCAATCATCCCACTGATTGAGGGAGTTAAGAAATGGTTACATAGCTTTTACAGAGATTATTTCAGATTTTTAAAGATATAACAAGAAAATAGATCCCATTCATTTCATCATAGTGTGTTTTTCTGCCTCACTTGGTTAGGACTCCTCAAAGTTTTCATAGTTTCAACAAGTTGCTACAACTCTGCCAGATCTTCATTCATATGTCTAAAATCTAAACACACATTTTGCTGCCTAAGAAGAACTTTCACAGCTCTTACGCAAACCTGGTGACAGTTAATTTGAAATGATATTCATTCTTCAGGCAGAAACAGACCCCTGACAGATGCTGCTGCCACTTCTTGCCTGATCTTGACACGTATACACCAGTGCAGCCACACACACGCACTGGTAAACTCACACACCTTTGCTGTTAAGGTATGGAAGTGATTATGCACGATAACGGAGCAGCCAAAAGCCCTGCAGGGGATCAACAACAGACCTAACCCTGAGACAACAAACACAATCAGTAGGCTGTAGAGAAAAGTGTGTGTGTGTGTGTGTAGGGGGTGGGTGGCAGTGTTTGCAGATATGTGTGTGTTAATGTAAAGAGTTCTGGTGAATGTGTGATTAGTGTGTGTGGATATGTTCTAACTTTTTCAGCTGTTTGTTTTTTTTTTTTGTAACTGCTAGTGTTTTTGTGTCAGCTAGCACAATTGTGTTTGTTGTGCGTGCGTGTGTGAGTGTTAACAATGAAATTCATACCTCCTCTGTCCCATGGAGCGGCTCTGACCTCCAAGGACCTGTTGACTTTCACACAGCAATCCCCCGAAGACATTTACACCATAAGAAAATAAATAATTAGAGCTGGTTATGATGGGGAGGTGGGATGAGGTGTTCCCTTGCCTCTCGCTTGGGTCCCTGGAGTGGAATATTTGGGGTAGCAGTGCCCTCCCCCTCCTTTTTTACTCCAGAAACTATGTGTTTATGTTTCCCTGATTTATCCAGGTCAGTGTTTCAGATGTGACTTTGGCCAGGAGTTTGCTCTTTTCCTCTGTCGGCCTTCCCCTTTATTTCCCTCTGCAGATATATCTTTGGGTGTCTGAGGTGGGAAACATTAAAATGGATGAGATTCCAGTTCTAAAGGTTATAGCAGATTGGAAACTTTTTAAGAGAGATGAGTATTATTGCCATGCGCAGAGTATTTTGAGATATTGTCTTTGTGGACTTTTTCAACAAACGTTCCTTATGAAAAAAATAACCTATGAGGCTTGTTAAATGTGTTTCAAATGGTCAAGATTAAGATGTAGAAACAGCTATGTCGATGTATGACAGCAATATCATTTAGTTTAAAGGCAGAACGATGTCTCAATGTTGAGGTAAGTGCTTGAACACTGGTATATATCAATTTACTAAAAAAACACAGATGGTGGTTAAACGAAAGGAAAAACCAACATAAAGTGTTGAGCCACTAAACGCTGATGGAACAACCTCAGTTTGCCTTAATTACTGATTCTAAACTTCCGTGACTTTACACAAGAGATTGATTGTCATTCATTTAAAAGATATTTCCCAATTTCTGTTTTTGATTAGAATTCCTACTTTTACTGTGTTCCCTCAATATCTCCTATTGGATCATTGTGCTGACTGCAACTACCAATTAAGTTAGACAAATTTCTTCCTCAGATTATTCAGTTTTTTCAAACATTATCTTCCTTACAGAAACAGCTCCCTTTCAGGATGGAAATGTATAATAAATTGATGAAGTTTGCACTGATTCACCATTATCCCTATTATCAGGAAATTGGAAACAATCCATGCCTGCAGAAATATATCCCACAAAAGAGAAACATAAAGTAAGATAATCTGAAGAAGCCAACCTAACCAATATAAATGATTGTTTATTGTTGGTATCGTAATCTTAACCTTTAATCTTATAAAGTGCAGAGTTTTAGCAGTCATTTGAAACAAGAACATATCAGCATATCAGTGGCATATCAGTATATCAGTGGCTATGAATTTTCACAGAGATATGTCCTGTTGTTTTCTCACCACACACAATTACGTGAAACAAGAAAAGAAGACATGAGTGGGGCCAAGGATCTCACCTTATCACCGAATGGAAAATCCTTTTTTTCCACCACGGTCCTACTTCTTTTTTATCATTCTGCAGGGACACGTGTACTGAATCAAACTAATTCAGACAGACTGTGTAAATGTTACTGAAAACAAATGTAGAAAAGCTCTGTTAACTGGAGCAGAGGTGCATTACACAGGTTGAGACAAATTAGGTATGACAAAGAAACTAAGTATTGAAATTCATGTGAAATAACTTCATGATACATGACTTTGAAAAGTAATAGAATTGCAAATTTCTTTTCACGAGGAAAACCATTGCCGCTTCGAACAGAGGAAATCAGTTTAGACGGGAAATGTCTGGCACCGCGAGGCATAAAAACCATCAGCACAGTCCTTAAGATGTTAGAATTACTCCCTACTTTTCTTGCCTTCCAACCAGCAGCGCACACACACACACACACACACACACACACAAGTCAGACCAGTTCCCTTCTGCAGCATGTGGGGGTAAAGGGGTGAGCAGTGGTGTACCTGTCATAATTGCGGAGTCAATCTCTTTAAAAGCCGGGTTTTCGTCACTTCCATAAACAGAGCTCTCAGAAAGGTTAACGAGAGAAAAAACATTTGTGACCCAACTTTTCGCTCTGCAAACACATTTGCAGTCACAGGCAGCCCCACAGATTACCTCAGGCTAGTCAATTCTGTAATGTCCTCCTTGGGAAGCCACTTGAAAACTCATTTGCATCTTATTTGAGTGGAGGGATTTTTTTGGGGGGGGGGTCGGGGGCTTAACAGGCTTAACGAGCAGATTCAAAATGAATTGGAAAAGTAGGGAGGCTTTTCTCTCTTGGGTTGACTTCACACCTGCCCTAAAGGATGGCGCTCAAAAAATTGAACGTACACCCTGGAGTGTGGATTTGGAGAGCTGCAAATTTCAAAATGTTGCTGAACTGCTGTGAAATGTCAGCAAACCTGATGCTGTGAAGTCCGTCGGGAACTTCCAGTTGGCCAAGCTGCAACACGGTTCAGGAAATTTTCGTCTATAAGTGTGTTTGTGCAAGTATACGTGTTTATTTTATGTCAGCATGGCTTACCTCTGTTTGGATTTTTATGTGTACATGAGCGTCTTTAAATATCCTACATGTCAGACTGAGTGAGTGTAGATATGCAATGAACACTCTGCGGGGACCCACACGCGGCTGCAGCCAATGGTAGAAAAAAAGTCATTTTGATTCGAACTGCTTATTCTTCAGTTCCCTTACGAGCGGCATGTTTTGGGAGTTTTGGCAAGTTTTTTACAAGCAACACCTTCTCTGCTTTCTCTTGCCTAGCCTGGCCTTTTCTCCTTTTCTGTCAATTTACTTTGCTTTCCAGCCCCTCATCTTTATCCCAATTTTACGTCTCCTTCCCACACATTATGGCCTGTCTCCCCATCCTTTGTCTCTCATGAATTTCCTGTTTTTTTGTCACCTTTGGCTCAGTCTGCTCTCTCTCCTGTCTCCTTTAGTTGTGCCTTATTTCTCTTCCTTTTCCACCACTCTCAATGACCTCCACCTCC
This sequence comes from Menidia menidia, assembly GCA_907169785.1. Taxonomy (NCBI): domain Eukaryota; kingdom Metazoa; phylum Chordata; class Actinopteri; order Atheriniformes; family Atherinopsidae; genus Menidia; species Menidia menidia. The sequence goes on from CAJRST010036666.1 coordinate 4,339,341, forward strand.
TCCTTGCACACACACAGTGTCCAGCATCTCTCCAGTGCAGTTTTCACAGGTCTCATTTCATTTCCTTGCGCCAACCTACACGGGGGGACACAGCAGAGAGAAATAGCCACTGCTGCTGTGTGTCTGAATGTGTGCGTCGTGGGTTTGTGCGTGTGGACTGGATACACATGTTCTTGCCTCGCCTCTGGCTCTTATCAAAGCTTGGTGTTGATTGGTCAGTGGACGCTGTAACTACCACACCCTCAGCTGTGAGGCAGCGCTTCATGGTGGGACTGGAATTTGTGCGTTTTTGTGTGATCTCTGCATGCTTTGGTTTAGCTCTTTGTGTGTCGCACGTCAGCTAACCCGAGCTGACACATTTCCAGTTACCTTAAAATTGATGGGATTGAGAGAAATCTGCCTCAACTTAAGCACTTTTATCTCTGACCCTGCAAACTGTATTGCATTTTACACTATGCCTGCCACACCTAACAACTATGATGGTGCAAGGCTGAGATGTATTCCAACACTGAAGTCTTGGAATTCTGATAAAACTCTTCTTTAAAAGTACATGTTGTGCTGGTACTCTGTCAGCTTTTTTCTTTTCTTTTTGTTGGAACCAAGGACCTAATTAATTTGTTTGTGGACTTTCCCTGTGTTTGTTGGCCACTTCAGCTAACACATACTTTAGACACTGTTTAACACACAATTATTCAGTAAAGAGTGTTCTTTACTACTGTCATGGGTTTTAGCGGTGATGTAATGGGTTATTGCTAAAGCAGACAAAGTCAAGTAAGAAGTATACTCCACAATAGGTTTGCTGTTCTTAATGTTACGCCTATCATCTGTTGCCATCTTGTGGTATCCGTGAGCCCCTTTCCAATTTCGTTTGATTCAGTTACAGTATACACAACGGCACAAGTGAGGCTAACCAATATTTCGGCTACTGTTCTAGGTCAGTGGGTGATATTCTTTTCCTCAAGTTTCTCCAGTGTGTGGGCAGCTGACCTTTCTATATTATGACTTTTAGCCTGCCAAAGAAGCAGCCAGCTGGCACTGACACTGGGCACTGCCCTTCTGGGAAACGAAGCAAGCTGGATACAGCACAAAAAAGCATGTACACACTTTTAGCATTCACACTGTATACACAAATACAGCACAGACACATGAACAATGTAAGTGTTGCTAAAATTTATAGTGTCTACATGAAATCCAATGATTCCTCGGATAAACCTTAACTGCTGATTGGGTGTGATGGGTTTGAGCTTTAATTTCACAGTTCGCCTCAAATCTTTCTTCAAAGTAAGTTTTGCTAACCTCGGGGTCAGTTCAACACCTGTACGATTTACTGCCACTTTGGATGCTTTTTTCCACAATATTTCTGTGTTTAGAGAGCTCAGCTGTTAACGTGCTGTGAATAGTGATACTGTTTAGATAAGAGTCAGGAGCTGATAATGACTTAGAACAACACAGGTTTTGTGAGACTATAATTTTCTTTCAAACTTCAAACATCTCTTTCATGTTTTAAGGACCAGCTAAAATCATCTCCCTGTCAGACACAAAATCAGTCCTTACAAAGATAATGGGTGAGCGCACCAACACACGTACTCACACAGATAAAAAGGTTAATACATATTCCAAATTTAAATTATAAATAATGAAGAATCTGGGGACACTTAACATGCAACCCCACATCCTCTGCACACTCATCATTAGGCGAACAGAGACCCATGGTTCATTCTCATGCTTTCACCGGATTGAACATGCAATTGGTTGTAGATGGAAACTTTGACATATAATGAGGGAGAGAGAGAGAGAGAGAGAGAGAACAAGCCTGTGTCACAAAGAAACAACCCAGAGTCACGAATGACCTTCGGTGACTGCTGAGACAGAAGTCCTCAGACTTGAGGGCTCACACTGGTGTGTAGTACACAGGTTTGTGTGCATGAGTGTGCGCGCACTATACTTAGAGTCATTTGATGTTAACAAGCTCTGCCACTGTTTTGTTAGGGCACTGTCACCAAAGCAACACATTAAATCCCGTCTGCAGGGACTTTATTTTGTTAGCGTTTATTTCTGTGTGTGCTCCTTTGCTACACTTCATGTTTGTATTTATTTGTGGGCATGCTGCAGGGCATGGAACATAAAAGTTTGACTTATTTTCCCTTTTCAGTCCGCCCTTCAGCTACGGCAACTACGAAAGATTATTTATGTCCATATGGAATCTTATTTAGAAAATGTCACTGGGCTGGATATTTTTGAGCGTGTACCTTTTCCCTTGAGCTTTGTCTTTATCCTTCCTTTTCATTTTTCGTCTCGCATTCATCTAAATCTCCCTCATTTTCTCATCAATCTGTTCACTGATGAAGCAGCGACAGGCTTTGTTCTCGTCAAGTAGCTCAGCCTCCAAATTACCCCTCAAGTCCTACTCCATCCCATTCATTTACAGTACAGCAGTAGTAAATCACGACAAAGGCAATGCAGGTCCATAAACTCCAGCTGAAAATGACTAACTCAGTACAACAGCCTGTTCGGCTCATGACTGAAAGAAAGTAATGCTTGCATGCATATCCTTAATGTGGTCAGGTTGCATCATTAATCCCTTAAAACTACCAGTGTCAGAACTAACCATCACATTTAACAAAAGAAAAGAGAGAACAACAACAACAAACTTTCCATAACAAAAGACTTTTTCTGTGGATTAAAAAAAATGTCATCAGTATTGGATATTTACTGTTAAATGTGCATGTGAATGCACAGGTGGTGCTGCAGATTAAGATGACTTGATACGTGGGAAATAGAGGGGGCAGCATAAAAAGGGTCTAAAGAAGATAAGTGAGCATGAGAAATAAACAAAGCCAGATTTAGATGGTGCTCGAGAACTAAAGTGCAAACGAGATGCGCTGAGCTCTGCTGTCCATCAATCAGACTGGACTCCCCATTATGAAGTGAAAGTGAGCATCCTTAAGTCTAATGTGAGGAACATGTTTTACTGACTAATAGCTTCTTAATCTGCAGCCTCCCTGCTTCTCTTATTTTCTTTCCACTTCTCCTCCCAAAGCAGTCTGTGCGCCGTAAAGATAAAAAACAGGTCAGTTTATTTATGTGCACGGAGAAGATTTTATCCATAATAACAAGTATGGGGAACAACATTAGTTGTATAAAATGTTAAAGGTCAAAATGTTTAAAAGACACACAGACACAAATTTACTTGCTGTAGTTTCACATTTCCAAATATTGTATTCTTTATGTTGGATACTTCAAAAATGACTTTGCACACTTTGATACTCTCTCGGGAAAATCTCCTCACGAGAATGGGAACATCTGAGCAAATGCTGGCTAGGAAGCTACAACAACACATAAACAAGAAAACACTGAGAGACACGTGTTTTCACCCATGTGAGCATTATTCTGGCTAATGTTCCAGACACTATGTCACGAACAGTTCTCAACCTATTCCTAACTGTGTTGCTGTCCTGAAAAAAAAATCATAACCATTGATCCCAGATTGCAGGATCCTTGGGTAAACTGAAAGGGTCAAGGAGGAGCCCTCACAAACAAAAGCACATTTTTTCTTGCAGAGTAAACACTTTTCTCTGCAGATCAGTCATTCTTTGCAGCTCAGTGACTTCTGCTTTTAAAATGATCATAGTGGATAACGTGTATGCTAAAGCTACTGTGGGTTTGCACTGCCTAGAGAATTTCAACAATCCTGCCATTCAAAATGAAACTTTTCTAATAATTGTCACTTCTAAGCTTTAGATCAATTCTGTTCAATTGAGCCGAAACATAGATTTCAAATGGCTACCCTGCATTTATGTGCTTCTAATTAAAAAATTCTGTTAGTTTCCTCAATGAGGTCTGCTTTTTATAGTTTTTGTCCGCTGTGAATTCCCAGAAAACGTCTGGTTATGATTGCTGTGTTTTGCCAACACTTCTGTCTGAGAAGAGTCTATTACTTAATTAGCATCATCAAATGACTTAGACCACTCACTGTGTGCACATGCAGAGAGGGATTCTTGGTCATTTTACATTGTATGAAAAGTAAATACTTTATTTTATCTGATATTTTCCTTTTTTTTAATCATCTGGGCATAGTTTGAGACTGTGTACTGGTGTTTCGACACTCTGTGTTATGTGCCTTTTGATATTGTGTAAAGTTTTCACACCCAGTCTTCGCCTATGATTTGTCATTCCTATCACTGGACATGCTGGTTAAAACTTCCTTTTCATACAAAAACAGCCCCGGTTGATTAATTTTATTTGAGCATTCACTCTTGCTGGCCTCTAAAACTGTATTTTCTTTGAACAAAATATCTTGATAGAATACAAAGTCCCACAGCTGTCTAAGTCAGGTTTTCACAGAAATAAAAATCGAACAGATGCTCCCAAATGTTCTGAAGTATATTAATTCTGGCTGCTAAAGTCCTGGCCCGTGTCTGGTGACAGACAAACTGTGATGTGGAGCTCAGGAAAAGGAAGACGGCAATTAGGATTCCTTGCGTAACTTTGAGATTTAGAGAGCGGAATTGAGCATACCTATCTACCAAAGAGATGGATGGCGAGCAAGAACATAAGAAGCAGAAAGGCAAGCATTACAAGAGCATTGTGGAAAATAACACGAGATTAGGAGAGAGGAAGTGGGTGCATTTGGAATCTAAGGAGGACAACAAAGGATGGAGGGAGAGTAAGATAAGGATGCATGGACTGATTGAGTGAGAGAAAGTGTAAAGAGGAAATGTCACAGTCTCGAACATAGACAAAGCCAACTGAGGAAACCGAGTTCTTTGTTGATGTTGTTGTTCCAGACAGAGAAAAGAGGACAAAGGTCGTGAAAACAAAAGTGAGACAAACTGAGATGGGGATGAAGGTGAGAAAGAGAAGGGCAAATGACCTGGAAGTAACCTCCTATATCAAACTGTTACATTCATGTAGTCCTGTCGTATTTCATGGTTTACCACAGTCTGAATTTTCATTCCATTAAGCTCTCGGGAGTCACAGGATCTGTCATTTGTTTAACATTCCTGTCTAATAATGACTTCTTTTTTTTTTCTCAGCCTGGCTGTTGTGTCCAATCAGTAAACCTATCTGTAAAAATGTAGTCTTCTCATTCATTGTAGGACTTAAGCATAAGCATAAGCTGGCTATTTGTGTATTAAATCAAACCGTATGCCAGCCCAAAACAGCCAGGCTATAAGTTTAACTGGATTTAGGGGTTTCTGGATGGATGTGTGTGTCTTTAGTGGGAAGTATATCATTGCCCTGCACACCTGCTGTTGGCATTCTTTTCTTATTCCCTTCTTTCAAACATATGCACACACACCCACACATGCACACGTTAATACACACCTTACCTCCGCTTGTAATGGAAACAAATAGTGGTTTGGGATTTTGTATTAAATTTCCTTGTTAGCTGTCTGACTGCCAGCTGGTCAGTTAAATTTGAGGCTAAGTTAAGCTTTACTGAAGGGTGGGGTGGACACCCAAGCTTTAAGAGTCCAGGTGCATGTGCAAATGTTGAGGTGCGCCTCAACATTTTTATTTGAAATGTTGACTACTATAATCTTAGTTTGTTTTTCCAGTCCTGTCCTATCAAACCTTTAAAATTGTTTGGAGAATCGGCCATTCTTGTTTAATTACATTACTAAAAGTGGGTAACAGGAGACTAACTAACAAACAGAGACAAGTACATTTCTCAGTGTTGTCTGTGCTTCATAAAATTCAGCTATTTTTCATTCAGAAGAGACAGAGTTGTGAACAGATTGCACATAAAATTGGGCATAGTTCTGGTTTCAGAGGGGTAAATTCTGATAATACCCTATTAGATGATGATTTATATTCCTGGCTCTTTGCTTCACCAGGAGGTAACACTTTGCCGTGTTTTTCGTATCACTGTTAATTGGTGTGCCACACATTTGACGGGCAGCCACAAGTCTTTCAGTTTTCACATGCAGATGTTAGATAGGATGACGCTTTTGTGCTTTACCTGGAACTGTTTCTCCACTGTTAGGCTGCAAAGTGGTTTCCCTGGTGAGAACACTTTCCACTGCGAACAAACGGAAGATGAAGATAGCAATAGAGAGATTAGAGGCCGAAAGAGAAAAGAGCAAAGAGAAGGAAAAATGTAGCCAACTGTAAAAGAGCGAGAGAATGGGATAAAAGAGTGAAAGATTGTGGGGGGGGAGAAGAAAACAGATGAAGGCGTAGAAAAAGTGTTTAGTCAACTGTGAAACGATGAACGATAAGGCATGAAAGATTGAAAGAGGGAGAGACACTCCAAAAAGAGGAGATTAGAGAGAAATACAACAAGTGTAGAGGAAGCCTGGGAACACAGGGGGAAGCTTTCCGTGAAAGACTGATGAAATGACATTAGAGAGCAATGACTGGGGATAGATTTAAGATAAATGAAAAGGGAGGTAAGAAAGTGAAAGATTGTGGCCAAATGTTAAAAGAAAAGGAGAGACAAACAGCATTGGGGTACTACAGGAAGGAGACAATGGTTTAATGTAGAAAAGTGGAGATTAGCAGTTTTCTGATTAGATTCTGTCTCCACTTGCAGATAGTTGGGAATAAGCATTAAAACAAACCAAAAAATCTTATTTTCCTGGAAGAAGCTTTCTTCTCAGAATTATAATGATGAACTGGTTTGTGTATCAATTTCATCTCTAAATCCAGAAGACTTAAGTAGTAAATGCCTGTGCTTTTCTTTGGAAGGTACTGACAGTTCTAACTGCTGTGTGGTGTCCTAAAGAGAAGCAGTAGGGATGGTAGTGTAGAGCTCACTGTCAAAAACATTTCCGGTCTCATCCTGAGTCATCACTGATGCTTCCAAAACACGGTTTTATCTTTGTCAGAGTTAAATCTCAGGGATTTTAGGACAGAAAAGGAAAACTTAATCGTCACAGTGATTCTTCAGCTAGTGGCAAATGTTGTCTTCCTGATTGTTGTCATTTGATCCTTTGTTACTGCCTTGATGTGTATTTTACATCCATCTTTTAAACATTTTACAGATCTCGTACTGACATTTTTTGCTTCTTTTCCCTTTCAAAAATCAAGAATCTTCAAATCAAACCTTTCTGTGAAGGAACTTGATTCTGAGAGCTCACGATTAAGTCCAGCTTTCCCTCAGTACCTTTGTGTTACTTGGTAACAACCATTAATCCGCAGAGACATACATGTGACCTGTTATTGTACAAGATAAGATATTGAAATTAGTCATTGCACTGTAGCAGTCTCAAGGACAGCCCGGTGGAAACTGGACCCTGTTTGGTGCTTTGGGAAGCACAGGTTCTGGGCTGAAACAGCTGTCCCAGTCTCAGCCATGGTATGGGTCTTATTATCCTTATCCTTTACCATGGCAGTGTGGGGAAGCCTTTTTGAAACCTAATATGGTCTTAAATCAGATTTATAAATGTTTAGGTGCATTATGAAAAACACACGATCTGGCTGCGCCGGCAAAACCAGACTGTTTACATGTGTGTGTGAGTATCTCAGAGTGAAAGGCGAAGATGTGTGTGTGTGAAATGAGAGGGTAAATGATGTGTGTGTTTGTACCCCCACTGTGTGTGTTTCTTCTTGCATGCCTTAATTCCTCCTATGCGACAGCGTTTCAGTAAACAGTGCACTCATTTAAGGGGAGACACACACATGCTGTCAGGTCGTGTTGCAGTATGTGAGTATTGTGCCTCATAGTTAAAACAGATTGAATGACAGCCAGGAAACTTGATAACTTACATCGACTTACTGACGATAGAACGAGAAAATTATTCACTGCTGCATGTCCCTCTGAGTGCAAAGTATTCTTGATGTGTGTACAGTAGGCGTTTTTGTACATTTTGTTTAGTTTGTTTTGGTCTGTATGTTTCTTTGTTTGTATGTGTGTGTGTGGGCTAATATGCCGTGGGGCATTCTCACGCTCTGTCCTGCTGCCATGGTCAGAAATCTGACTGAAATGCAGACAAAACACACTTGTCAGAGGATACACAGATTTTTGTAGCCGTTTAAACATAAATGATTATTAAAATTATTTATTTTATGACCTGTTTCTTCTGTGTTTTTCTCTGTAGGGATTTGAACAAGAACAACATCACCAGAATCACTAAAGTGGACTTTTCTGGCCTCAAGAACCTCAGGATTCTGTAAGTTCGATATCTTTATGTGTTTCTATTGAATTAACTTTTGATAATCTATGTCTATGGCAGTTTGCCAGCTATGACATATTAGGCATAATCCAATTAAATGAAACCAACTACAATCCAGCGTGCACATTGCCAATTACAAGTTAAATTAACCTTGCTATGAAAACCAGTGGACTGTATTGAAATATGGTACTGGTTTCACCCCCTGTCTTGACCACGCACAATGTAATGTTGAAACAAAAAAATACATTTGAGTAGAATCTTCAGCAGAACACTGTTTAGATTGGGTGGCCATTTGCCTTAACTCTATAATGCCATATGTATTATAACTGATACATAAAGTTGGTAAAATATTTTGCAACTGAGACCTTTTTCAGAATTCAATTGTAAAAACTTTGCTCAAAACCCTGTTATACATAACCAGATATACCTGATAACAGCGGGGAGAAGTTTACACAACAATCATTTTGACTTATTGCACGGTCATAAATTATGAATATTCAAAACAAATCAAAACTATTCCAAAACTATTAAAAAATGTTCTTATATTTTGTTAAACAACCAAACAAAGACTTCAAACAAAAAATTGACAATTTTCTCTCTATTTGTTTCTTGGATCAGGCTTTAAAGGGTTAACCAGTTAATGGTGGAGAGGTCAGAAAAATGATGTCAATAAGCACCATAACACAAGACAAGAGAGTCAATATGAAAGTCAAATTTAAATGGAGAGTAAAGAGTGCATTGATGAGAGGTTCATGATAGGAAGTCCCACAGACCTACAGCTTAACCAAAGGTCATTTTTGGGTCAACTTAACTGTCTCTCACTACATGCTTTTAGGCTTTATCTTTAAAGTACAGAAGGCATAGTATTTGATTGTTCAGAGTTACCCAAAAGCTGATCATTCTTCAGTCAGATCCTTGTCTTTCCTATCTGTTTTATATAAAGACCTCTCCATAGATTCTGTAAACGGATGGCAGAGTGACAGGGCGGCACTGTTACACTGCTGGAAAGTTCACATGGAGACATGTTGTCCTCAGTTTTGTGGGAGTTGGTCATTTAGTAGACTGACAAACAACTTATTTAGGCTTAGAGGTTTTCTGAAATTAGGTATAAGGGTGAATTCCTCAGGTACAGCACCGGCAGGTCTTTTGCGTGCCTTTTCCTTTGCTTTATTGCCTTGTTGTGACCTATATTTGTGTCTTTACAAGGACTCCCATTAACAAAAGCTGCCATGCTGGAGCAATTAAACAAATGCTATATTTACCTAATAGGCCAGTATGTGCCTATAGGGGAAACAAGTCTCTATAAAATAAAGTTTCCCATCCTAATGAAGGCTTTTAGGGCAGGAGAAAATACAAGTGTACTATCCAAGCACTTGAATTCCGCAATTACTGGATATTTACAAGGTTAAGTAGAGTAATTGTGTGCTTACATGCCAGTAACAAGCAGTGAGATCTGCGTTTATTACAAAAGCGTCACAACAAGGCAATGTTGAACTTGTTACGGTATGATGATTATGCCACTTCTGGTCAGCATGAAAAATACAAATGACTGTCTAAATGAAACAGACAACTGAAACAGTTACTCAACTCAAAGCTCATATATGTATATATGGGAGTCTTAACATATTTATGTCAGTTATGGTGTGAACTGATCTCACCCAGTGACAGCCTGGAGAGGTTCCAGCTACCCCACAGGCCCAGTAGGAATAAGATATATAGTAATTGAATGAATGAATGAATGATTGAATGAATGAATGAATGAATGGACAGGAACTGAACATTTATATTTAGAGTATAAAACGTCTGCATTCCCTGCAATGCCGGTTTGGAAATGACCGACCCTATTTTCTGAGAAAATGTAAAGGCTTTTTACCAGAATCCATCTGTTTGGCCTAAAGAAGCGCATATGTCTTTATCACTTTTATTTATATTCCAACAAAACTTTTCTCTTTCTGTGGTAGCCGAAAACTTGAACGTCTTTGTCAACACCCAACTGTCCAACCATTGAACCAAAACTATGACTGAGCTGTGGCTTTGTAGCCAATCTATTGCATAAAATATCAGCACTGTTTAGATGAAAATGTTTTTATCAAAAAGTAAGTTTGAGAAACTGATAATTTATAAATGTGTTCATTCTGTAGAATGTAGTTGCTCATCTTTAAGCATTTGTCCTAATTGACTTCACAGACTCTCACTCTTCTGCCTGAAGTGGCTGAAATGTTTGTGTGTGTGTGTTTGTGCATGTCTATTTTCATGTGTGTGTAAGGACTTTAATAACTATAATCACTGTTGGCTTCATGAAACTTCCCTCCTCACTCTGTTTTAACCAGACTTGCAGATAAAAATACACTCCCAGTACAAACTACAGTGAGGAGTGGAAAGAAGTTTCTTCAAATGTGTGTTTGCATTTTGTGAGAGTATTTGTTTAACCAAAACTGTATTCGTAGGGCATCTTGTACCTAATTTCACTTTATGTTTGAGGCTTTGTCTATGTTGCATCTCTAATAAAACACAGGAAAAGTACAATACAAATGTTGGTTTTCTGAAAGAACACTAAAATAAATTGTGTCCGTGCACACGTGTGTGTGTGTGTGTGTGTGTCTGGCGTGGTGGGCAAGTAGCTTGTTTCATGTGGTTGGTGATAAACTGCTGTGACATTTCCCTACTCTAAATCTCTTAAAGAAATTGGGAGGAGATGGCTTGGGAAAGAGTAGATAGTCTGAGGTCTGGGAAAGCACATACACAGATGTGTACACAACGTGAACACACACTCTGTCTAGCTTTCGCTTGTACGTTTACACACATACACTCTTGCATTTCTATGAAGAGATGAACGAAAGCGACATGGTAACTTTAACTCTTATCTTTTGTCAAAAATGCATTATTATTCACCAGAAACTCTTTATCTCCCTCTCTCACAGTCACAGAAAAACACAAGTGCTTAGTTCAGGGATTCCAGGTCATTTCAGCCACTTGTGCCTCTCATGGGAAAGCTTTCTCATAGTTTAATGCTCAGCATATTTCTCAGGGTAGGTTGAAGAAAAAGTAGACTTTCTAAATGCCAAACTTATTCACAAGGCAGCAATTACTGTTAATTCACCATGTAAAGATACCTGTTTTAGACTTCTCAGAAATCTAAAGAGATGTATGATATGGTTGTGCCTCCACATTCTCGATTATCACAGAGGACAAACATGAGAGTGGGATTAAATGGATGGTTTCTTGGATTAATTTCCATATCTGGCATCATAAAAGTACTTTGCTTAGATTGCGTGGTGTCGTCAGATAACATACTCAACATCCCTTTGTGTTCATCCAAACACTTAATTTTATCTTGCTGTCTGAATGTTATTAGTTCACAGCAGTCAGATGCTGCTCCTCTCTTCAAACGCATTGATGACGCTTGGTGACTTAATATTTGGCAGTCACACCTCGTAAGATTCCACCCAGGTTGTGGCAAAACGGAGTAATTCCAAACAAATTTAGGTGCAGGTGAAAACTTCAGCTAAAAAGTTGCTGTCTCTGTCATTATATGTAAACAAGTGAAGTTAACACCCTCTGGACTATTTCCTTTAGAGAGCAGCTTGCAAAAGGGTAGAATGACGACAGTGTGTTTTAAAAAATATATATTTTCATAAAGGTTTGAAAACTTTTTAATGTGCCTGAACAAAAGAGTTATTAGACCATTACCCTAACACCTTAACTCAAAACGTGTTTTGTGTTCTTTTCCTCATCTTTCTCCATCTCAGTGTATGACTAATTTCTGATAGAAAATGCAGAAAAAAGGAAAGTACCTCATCTCATCAGAGCATATGCCAACACTGACTCCCCACTCCATGTGTTTGGCTTAGTATCTCTTGAATTTCTAAACTTGATTCAATAAATCAGCATTTGGTTGAACAGTCATTTGGACAAATAAACTTTGATAGTTATTCAAAGTTATGTATGATTTAGCTTTTCCCAGAATTTGCAGGGTTTCTGTGAGGATAGAGGAAATGCAAATGTTTTATAAACATGTGGGATTCATCATGGTTTTCCAGCAGATTATAACTGATGCCAGATTGTTGGAGTATATATATACACATTATTTTACCCAGTTTCTAAAGGTATGATTGTTGTTGTTTGTCAGCTAAACTATACCAATGTCTATGATGCGGGATAAAGGGCAGCAGACATACTCATTAGGCTTTATGTGGAGCTCAGTTGCTTTGCTTAACTGAAAAAAAAAAGCTTGGGCATGATCTGTCCAGGGCATCTGCACCCCACTTTTCCCTGGGAGAGGCTCCAGTACCTGCTCTATAACCGGATTAAGCAAGTACAGGAAAAGGACAGCCCAAGGAACTTTGTGGAGGTGTGCTCTTTTCTTGTCAGTTCTGGGCATGTGTCCACTTTTTTCTTTTTTTGGTACGAAATAAACTGCTGTAAGGAAGCGCTTTTTTGAGCGTTTCCTCACAGGTTAGAAACGACGACACAACTTGTCACTCATTCAGCAAATTGCAGTCATAACACACTGCAACAACTGGCGATCTGCTCACACAAACAGCCTTTTCTCTCACCACTATAATTTACATCTGACGAAACAACTTGAAGAAAGTTTTTCAAGTAGTCGTTTTCAGGTAGTTGTTCTGCCCCTGCTGAAAAAAGTAGCCTAATGCGGACGATTGCCCTTATTGCAAACAGCTTAAAAGGATGTGTGTGCTCAATAAAAAAAATTGATAAATAAGAATAAAACCACTACCTCATAAGGGGAATATGCCAACACTGACTCCCCGCTCCATGTGTTTGGCTTTGTATCTCCAACTGTTTTCAATAAATCAGTATTTGGTTGATTAGTTATTTGGACAAATATGTTTTAATAGTTATTCGGATGTCTGTTTGTACTGAAGTTTTTGATACATGCCCATTTTTTTGTGATATAAAAATAAGCAGTTAATGCGTAAATCAGATTTTGGTTAGGTGATTATATTGAAATCACACGAAAATCTCCTGAGAATTGAGTAGTTACAACACGGGCAAAGATAAATACTCTGAGATTGGGGTTTTGTAACCCCTTTTCGAGCAAAGTGATTCAGTTGAGGGCTGTTGCCTCAACTTTATCACTTTCCTTTGATGTCAGTCTTTCCTCCAGGACACATTCATAGCGCGAAATCACAACAAATGTCTTCTTGAGGCACTTCAAACATAAAGTCCAACTAAAGCCAAATAGAATCCAATTTCCTGTAATACATTCAAAATTCTTGCAGTTCCAGCTCATTGGTTTTCAAATATATACAATTAATACAGAGCCAGTTTCCAGGTAAAGAAATCAGCAGAGTGCATCAAATCTTATCTTTGATCCAACTCCATCCTGAGCATGCATGAGGCGACTGTGGGGGGAAAAAATATGTAATGTTGAGTTATGGCAACATAACTACAGACTGTTTCAGGGCTACCTGAGGCATCCCAGAACTTTATCAAAAAGGAAAGTTTTAAGCCTAATCTTAAAGGTGGAGAGAGTGTCAGCTTCCTGGACGAATATTAGTTGCTGGTTCCATAAGAGACGGACCTGGAAACTAGACATTTCAACCTTTCTCTTGAAATTGAGTTTCTGGAGAGAGGACCATGGTGCAGGCAGCTTATTGTTTGGAGATCAGTCTAATTTTTCCCGAATACCAGCATCTTGAAAGCATCAGCCTGGTTCCTACACTCTTTTTTAAACCAGAATCAATGCATGTGAACACTCTCTGTAAGGCTGACTGAAAATTTAAAATTATTAACGATGTTGCATGAGATTTATAAATGTATTTACATCTGTAGATGGCAGTTTAAAGTCTCTCAACTTTTAATTGCAATGGCTAGTTTGCGCACAGACGCAACTGACAGTATTTAAACATAAACAGTGGGATTTAGGGAGGGTTACTGAGCTCAAGTTCTCTCACTCTTACTTTGACTTTGCATCCATGCTGAAGCTCAGTTTACCACTCTCTTATCAATAGGCTAAATACGCTGGCTCTTCATTTTTAAACATGGCTTCTCCAGTCTCTGACATAAGTGGTCCTTTGTTCTGGGCCAGCAAACAGTTGATTATGGTGTTAGTGCCAGTTTTTTGGGCCTGGAAACAAGAGTGGTGGGAACAAAAAGAACTCAGTCCTGTTCTTTGCTGATTTTTCGAACACAGATTTTCAGAAGCTGGATGAATAATGTTACTGATCTGTCAGTGGTTTTAATGTTGGGACGGAATATGTACAGTCTTTGCGTGTGTGTTTGTGTGTGTGAGACAAGCTAAAAGCTACTAATTAATGGCTGGAAGGTAGCTGCAGTCTTAAGATTTCCTTTAAGACAATATCAAAATAAATAATGTGCACGTCAGGCCAGATGTTATCTCGTTGCGACACAACTTCTTTGACTTTTGGCTTTTTCTTTGTTTTCATATTTCTCTAATTCATTCTCAGTTTTTGAATTCGCCTTCTTTTTATATATCTTGTTTGTCTCCCTCATCATGTTACCTTTTGCTTTTTATGGTTTACATCAGCCATTTTTCCTGTCGTTCACCGTCTTCTTTTTTCCTTGTGAGGAGATGTCACTCTTAACATCCTCAGACAGAAAATATACACACACATTTCAGTTGAGATGTTTTCTTTCTGCTTTCTCTGACCCATCTGGAAAACCTTACTTTGCCCTCAAAACATAACACACACACACACACAGCGCAGGGAGGGGGAAAGGGGAAAAAAAAGTGTTACATTGGCAGGGCCGCATGCAAGACAAAGAGAATGGAAGAGGAAGGGATGTTAATTATTTGTTTTGGCTTTCTAGATTGTAAAAATTTGGCAAATGCTGCGTGTCATAAACTTTTAAAGCTTATGTTTCACGCCAGATCAATCTCTTTAGTGCACTGATTATGTGTTTACAGAACCAGTGCAAGTGTCTTTCTAACCCTTTGCATGGGCCAGAGAATGGGATTTTTTTGCTGTTTCAACTAATAGAGACTAAACAATTATGAAGGCATGTCCATTGTGAATGCTCAAAGCTCCTGATATGGAGACTGAAATGACAATTTTAACTAATATTGCTGCTTTTTTCTCTCTCTCTTTGTCTCTTCATGTCAATTTCTCTAGCCATTTGGAGGACAACCAAATCAGTGTCATCGAGAGGGGAGCGTTCCAAGACTTAAGACTGCTGGAGAGACTGTAAGTTTGTTTTACACAGATACTTATGGTATGTGGTTGCAAAAATAAGAAATAAAAAGGGACAGTGTAAGTCAAACAGCTGATGCAAGCAACAAAAGCCACCTGGCTGGACACACAGTCACACCAAAGCACACACAATGTGCAAACAGAAACACACAGAAGTATTTGTCTTCCCTCTGTAGTTTCCCCATTTGGCAGCAAGTGCACACATCCAAGATTTACTGCTCCTGCCTGTCTGCCCTGTAAAACAAAGTCTCACGATGTGCATCTGATTGGTACCCAACAAATTCACTTCACTTCTCACACCGCCTTGGAATCTCCCATCCACACCGCCCTCTTCCTTATTTGTGTGTGTGCTTCTGCATCTGTTGGCTCGCACTAAGGCTTTAGTAAACAGAATCAAGGTGTCAGTGTACAGTACAACACTTCCCACACACACACACACACACACCTTCATGTTTATGACTTTATGCTGCAGGAAGTAAGGATGGACATATTTCCTGGAAGGAATATTCTTTTGCATGAGAAAACAAAGCAGGCTAACAGTTTTTTTTGGGACAATTAGCTGCTATTTATTCTTCACAACAGAAACAAAGAAGCACATCTAGAGATTAAGATTCATGCATTTTACAAAGACATAAAACATGTTCAGTTTATTGACTTTAGCAGCTAGACAAGACACAATCTTAAGAGATAGTGAGTGACAGCAACATGTGTATCTTGTCTCTAAATGGAGATTGCACATCTTGATTGTGGAAGAATGAGAGCATGGACTGCTTTAATGTTAAAAGGCTGCCTAATAGACTGTGGCAGGCAGGGTCAGAGGTCGGGGATGAAAGGTGAAAGAAGCTTTTGGGCTGAACACTTGTGTGTCAAACCTCACACAAGTAATGCCATTTAATTTTTGTGATGCCAACATACGCTGGTTCTTTATTTTAATTTACTTTGTGACTTCCTGAAACATCCTTGGAAAAGTTTCTAATGTAGATAAAGACAAAGAATGAATAGATAATACATAAACACAGTACTTGTGTCATTATTGAAAGTACATTTATGTTAGTGAATAGCCAGAGTGATGGCATTTCAAGCTGGATGAAGTTTTAATACTGTCTCTGAAGAGAGTATAGTCCAACATTTCCAAGGCAAATATTGTACAAAGGAATTTCCAGTGGCAAGTCTGATAAGAAGTCTATTGCGGAGCTATTACACACACCCCCAAAGCAGATATAAACACATTAAAATAATGGATAATTTCCCCTAAATTAATAGATGTGTTTTATTTTGGTCTTATCTATAATTAAACTGACATACCAAGATTTTCCAGGCTTTAGAGGTTTGTGTTTTAGATCTTATTCACAATACTCTTAGCACAACTCTGTTTATGTATTTAAAAGTATCAATAAAAATAGATTGATATCCCATATGAGGAATGATTTCAAATTTCATCCTTTGAGGAATACGTTTACACTTTAAAGCTTTCTAGGGGTTTGAGATAGCGATAACGACTGTCTTAAATTTCAGCTTTTAGTTAAACTGATAGTGAAATGGTTTTTAAAATGCTAAGTTGACAGTTCCCTGATGTTTTGCCTGTCAAGGTGAGAGGTCAGAGGTGAGAGGTCCTGGTGCTGAGTATGTGTGATTTATGGACTCACAATGTGAAAAACATAGAGCTTAGTTAGTCACCCCCCAGAGTGAGAACACTAACTCATGTTAAGTGATGTTTTGTAAAGCAATGGATATGTTCACAACTCTACAACATATCTGAAGTGATTATAGACTTTTTCAGTGATGTGTATCATTATACATGATGGATTTTACCAATCCCAGGAGGTTGAGTTTTATTTTGTCTGCATGCTATTTCTGTTGGAAGAAGTCATTAGTAGCTAGAAATATGGAGAAAGTTATGTTCTCCAAAGCCAAAATGTGCTGTGAACAAGTGTCTTGAAGCTACACAACTAATGGTACCTGATCAGGGTTGTACTTACATGGTCACATTTATACTCCACAAAAAGTAGTCTACTTTTTCAAACTATGGATATCTTTTTTTGACTGCATCTTTATTTCTGTTGGTACACATGGAAGTAAAAGTCAGGCGCTTATTATCAGAGAGGTTAAAGGTTGGTCTCTGTGTCTTCTCCTGCACAAATTCTACTCTGTGACCCTATAGCTCTCCACCCTCCTTTTCTTTTCTTTTTCCTGTCCACGCCTCATTTCTCAGCCAAATGCTTTGGTAGCCTGATAACACTTTCACTCCCTCGGCTCACACTGTCCTCATCTATCAGCCTCAGCCTTCCCCACCTTCCCTTTTACGCATGTACACACTCAAGGAGACACATTTCTCACCACAACAAATTCCATTTTTGACTTTTCCTTTAACATGCCTTTTTGTTTTGATATTCACCATTCTTTCAGTCTCTTCGTCTACCTCTGCGTCTCATTCCTGGGTAAATAATTACAATGTATCCAATACAGAAAGAATAAGTTATCAGTTTTCAGAGAAGAACATAAACAGAGTTTAAATTCTTTGGCACAGCTTTTGCATTTTTGTTCTTTTTGTCCTATCAGAAGATAAGGTAAGATAAAGCTAAGCCAGTTTAAGACCGTAATATGCTCGTGAGCCTCTGATAACACTGATTTTTATGTTAACTGACAAATGACCCTGCCACCTCTAAAATGCATAAAATGTACTTTGAATAATACAATTTAAGTAGATCATTTAGTCAGTTTTATCTTTTTTTCTTTTATTAACTTCATCATTGAATCTGTGAAAATGAAAGCACGAGTGGCACAATGAGTTTCTCCTCTATTTGCTCATTCAGTGTTTGTGAGGATGACAGTGGTAACCTGTAATGGACACATGTGACCAAACCTGTGGGCAACAGTCATAGTAAACCACAGATGTTCTCATGATTTTGAACCTACTGACCTTAAAAGTAATTCAGTGGGCTGAGAGGTGATTGTTGAGTCACTAGAAAGGCATGTATGTGACTGGCGTACTGACTTGTGTCTTTGCCCTGTTTTGTTCATAATCAAAATGTGTTTTCTTGTATCTCTCATTATAGTCGCCTGAACAGAAACAAGCTCCAGTTTCTTCCCGAGCTCCTCTTCCAGTCAAATCCCAAATTAGGACGAGTGTGAGTACATTTGACTTTTTCCTGCCTCTCCCCTCCAGAGTCCTTTTCTGACACTTCCACTGTCATTCTTTCTCTCCCTTTTTCTGTTTCCTTTGATATGTTACACGATCCTTTTGAAAACACGGCCATGGTGCGATGTCAGAACTTTCATGCAGGTTGAGGGTTCAGACCGTGCCAGGTGACACAGAGCTGCTCTGTGCTCCTGTCGAGAGGTGAAATGACTATGAGTGTTAGATATGTGTGTGTGTGTGTGCGCGCGCGTGCTGGGTTTAAAGGGGTGAAAGTGTGCCTGGAGTGAATGTTTTGCTTGGACTGATGTGGAATTTTTATTCGGGAATATTGAGTTTTCCCAGAGTATTTAGGGTGTAGGAACAGGTCAGGCTGATGCAGTGAAGACTCCCACTTGCCCTCCTTCTCTTCTCTTTTTCATCCCACATTCCCAGACATTTTCTCCCTCTTTCTCCGTGTCACTCTCATTGGTGCACCAACCCTGTTTCTTTTTTTATTTCCCTCTGCTCTTTACATCAGCAGTCTTCCTTTTTGGTCGGGTTCTGTTGTGGTAAAAATGTCTCTGTCAGCTTGGGTTGAAGGTTGAAACACCGCTGAAACTTAATTGCTGTTGACACCGAACTCAAGTGTGTGCACTTCTGGGATACTCTCTCTGATTGTATGTGTGTCCGCTTATTATTGCCAGCATTTTTAAGCCTTTATATCATTTAATATATTAATGTTATGTGTACTATATGAATGAGTATTTCTACATGTATTTACATGTTACATGAGTTCTGGAGGTTTTTAGGATAGTGAGCTTCAGATCTGAAAAATTTAACTGCTCTATTCTTTCATTTTCTTATATTCTAATTCCATGTGGCAGAATTTCTTACACAGACATAATACTTAATGTCTATATAGTGAAAACTAGTTAGCCAAATTTCTGTCCGGCCGTGGTTATTAGACCATTAGACTCTGCCCTCAGGTTAGTCTGATAACAAAATCAGCAAATATAAATTCAGTTATGGTACTTTTTAACAGAATTAAATGAATTCTTATTCTCAACAACAGTTTCTGTGACTGAAAGATTGTGTTTGCAAAAAGGCAAAAAAAGATGAACTCGTCTGGGTCTCTGAGTCTCGTCTCTCGGTAAAAAATCTATAAAGAAATCTAGAACAAACTGATGTTGTGATGTGCTGCTATATTTGTGGTGATGTGTGATATATTGCTGAGGGAAGCCCCGATGACAATTGGCTGACACACTTGTCATTTATATCAGCTGTGGCCTTCAGGATCACACTCAGTCAGAGCCCCCGATGTCAACATTAGGGACACAACAATGACATTTACAAACAATTTATTCCATCACATAGACATTTACACATACTCCCGCAGTGTTATTTTTTTTCTTTCCAACCCTTTTTCTTATTCTCTTTGAGTGACAGTCTTATTTTCTCCACATCCTGGCTTACTCTTCTATAAAACCCCTAATTGGTCTCGATAACTCTTATTTATCACCAGTTGAATATGGATCCCCATAGACCTCTTAGACAACTCAGGAGAGTGGAAAGGGTGAAAGTGTTCCAAACTTAACATTATAAATCTCATGTTCTTTATATCCTAACTTTGCCATCAGCACAATCTAAATTACAGTGTCTGGAGATCCTTCTTGGTGCAATTACTTTCCACTTTTCTCATATTTTCTTCATTTTTTCAAGGCCTTTTCTCACTAGATTTTGAAGAGTTATATGGAGGAATTGAAATGAAAAGCACGTAATGTAAAGGAGAGAGAACATATGACTGAAAGAAAGAGGAGAAAGACATGTGGATGATGTAAGAGAAAGACAAAATGTGAGAAGCAGGGAGAAAGTGTGCAACAGTTTGGAAGTACGACAGAGGAGACAAGGAGGTTTGCTGGTGGCTTTCTGGTTTGGGTTTGTAACCTTCCTCTATGTCAGCCTTGGTTAGATATTAAATGATGGTAGTGTGATAGGAATTACCTCTTAACCCTCCTATTAAAGCAGTGCGGTCTGAGGTTTGGAGGAGGGAGGAGTGGGAAGAGTCTGGACTAGTATTGAGGGAAAAAGGCAGAGGATAGAGTTTTTTTTACTTTCAGGGGGGTGGGTGGCATTAACGATAAGATCTATCAAACTAGATAATAGATTTCAGAATCGTCTTTAATCCCACCTGAACAAATGCATTGTATCAACCGGGAATGTGTTCATTCAATGTTATTATACAATTTAATTACGTGTTGCTGATTAGTGTCTCATTAGAACGCACGGATGAAGGGGTGGGGGGGTGGACGGGTGAGGATGAAGCCTTGGAGATCGATGGAATAGATGAAATGGCCTTTAGAGGACCTAGGTAAAGGGGAAAGAAAACATAAATAGGTATGGTTTGACAGATGGATTGTTGACTGGAGTCTGTGGGTTTAAGTGTGTGCAGTCTGTGGTTGTGTCCCTCCACGGTTTTGCAGAGGCAGTGGCCCCACAACACATACACACAGCACACTTCACCGCGCACTGTGAGCTTGAACCTTGAGAAAAATTTGCATTTTGCTAAGAGGGAAAATGAATTTTTGGTTTGAAACACACACATTCGGGCAAACTAAAATAGAAGAATAAAATCTTGCGGTTAAAGGGCTTTAGTCCTGCGCCATGGAGGTTTGGTTTCCTTAGTGACTGGATAGCTGCTAGTCTCGTGTCTGATAACACAAACCCAGACAGAGCCTCATCCTGTTATCTTTGCTTTCTACTTTGGGAGTTTGTGAATGTACGTGCATGTGCTTAGTGCACGCGCTGGTGAGAGAACGCGTGTGTATGTTGGATGCAAAGACCCTGAATGAACTGTCTGTGTGATTTTAACCAGCAGGGGTGTACGGCCAGTGATACTCATGAAGAAACATTTTTTTTTGCCTCATTAAAACTTCTCAGGTTACATTTGATTGGTTTGAGGGCGCTGCAAAGAAGATGAAAATGAGAGTTATGTCAGACTAAAGAGACGTTTCCCCTTTCCTTCACAAAATATTGTTCTAGTGGGGCCTCTAATGATGAGTATTACATAAGGTAGCGGGTGATCTTTGACTGTCTCAACACTTTTAAACAGTGAGACAACATAAAAGCTTTCTCTACTCCAACAGATGCACAACCCTGTTTGACAGATGGAATAGTTTCTATTTCAAACAAGAAGGGAAGGGAAAGGAAGGCAGCATTTAAAGAACAGTGTGGGTGATTCCCCAACGGTTTGTTGTTACTGATACATTTTTTCAGGTAAACATGGACCTCAATGAAGAACAAGAGAGAAAAGATGACATCATGTTTCTTTTTGTGAAAACAGGCACTGTTGTTGAAATAAATGCCACTGATCGGGTCTGAGGTGAACTTGGTCAGGAGTCAGAAACTGTCACTGACAGTTTTGTCACTGATTCCACCCAGAGCCAGTTTCAGATGCTGACCAAAATTCATCCAAATCCGTGTGTGATGTGGAGTTTCCTGCTCGAGAGGTTAAGATGGTGGCAAGGGGTTTGGCAATGTTGTTGGTGACTGAGCTGATGGGTCTGGGTCAAGTTCCTTGTTTGTGTATCCAGGAAAGTCCATAAATGCAGGGTGTAACGTCTCTAGGATAAAGTCTGTGGTGAACTGGACGGTCAAATATTTTCTCTTTTTGCAGTTTTCATAGCCAGTCTGTAATTTTCCTTTTATAACTGCTTGTTTCGTCCCTCCTTAACTCTTTATAGTTGCTGTTATCACTTAATAATGCTGTTTTGTTGTGGTAATTTGTTGGGCTGACAACTACCGGGCAAAATATGTGAAATCCTGGTGCTCAGGCGTGGCGTTACAGCCTTTCCTGTGGTGCGATAGAAGTAGAAGTTTTAGCACTGGGGTGGGCGGCTCTTACCCTCAGCCTTAGCTGCTTTCCTTTGTCTTGAGTATTATTGTCAGAAACAGCAGCTGCAGTAGCAGGATGGACAGCTACCTTACGTAGTTGCTGTAGAAATATGTCCCAGTTGAGTCCTTTGGACAAGTATCTTCACAGAAGTATGTAAAGAATTGATGGGTGGTTGAAGAATATCATGCAATACAGTACAAAAATGCAATATCTTATTTTAAAAGAAGTTCACTTCTTTCAAAGTTATCAATGACTTAATTACCTAAGAGGTAAAATATTTTTCTAATTGTGCCCCAGTATGACCAGAAGCCAATGGTGGATAATGTTGGCAAATTCAAGCATATTCTGAAATCTGCTTTACAAAGTAAAGGGCTGTCTTAAAGCCTTTTTTCGTCTTGTAACAAAAGATGAAAAGTTACGTTGCCTTGAATTAAATTAACGTGTTATAGAAACATTGAGATTTAGTTTAAACCAATTTGTATGGTAAATTAGCAAATACAGTCTTATATATACATATCTGCAATATCAAAAGCTAATCCAAGCAGAGAAAGAAATGTTTACACAAGAATCTGGTTGTCAGATTTCAGCTCGATAATGTGCCAAAGTGACAAAGCATGTAAAACCCATTTTATTTTACTTTTCAGCTTTTTTCTTGCTTTCCTTTAATGGTGCTCTGCTCTCCTGGCGTCCCCACTGCACTCAATAAGCTGCATCACAGCAGTACGCCACAAACCAAATGCTAAGTCTAAAAGGTTTTTGGGGGGGGCTTAGAAAAAAGGAAAGCAGGTTTACATCCACAGGGAGGCTGGAGAAGGATTTTATCCAATCAAAGTGTCCTTGAGAAAGATGCTTAATCCCCACATGTTCATCCATAGAGCCGCCTGAGCTGGGCAACTGTGGTGGGTAAACACCTAAAAAAGTTAGGCTGAGGGCTGGAAAGGAAAATAGATTGCTTTGGGAAGAAAATTTGTTAAAAGGGGAAAAATAATCAGTTTGAGTCAAACCGTTACCAAATCATGATCTGGAACGTTGCCCGTTCAAAGTGCAGCACTGATGACTTGAAGGTAATTATGTATGCTCATAGCCGCCATTAGGCTTCTCTTGTGCAAGGTACTTAACCTCCAAATGCTTCAGAGGAACTCTCAGATGTAAAAGCGAAGTCCAAAGCCTCCATGTTACTGTAAATACAACATGCTGGTTGATTCAGAGGATGAGAAGCAGGACGGAGAGAGGAATGAGGGAGGGAGAGGAGGCTGAAGGGCCGGAGGTCATTCGAGAAGACTTTTCCTCCTAATTAAGTTAATGGAGAAAGACGAGGAGGTTGCCTTTAATCTTGGCTAATTGTCCATTTAGAGGCAACTGCTGTAGTTTACCTGCTGGAATGTTACGGTTAGTGTTACAGGAAGTGGGTACACGCTGCATGTCCAGTGATTGGCTGCAAAGAGACAGAGCCTCCCTGGGTATTGCTAAGAATGGCCTAAAAAGGGTGAGGGCAGAATGTAAACTGTTTTTAAGTTACATGGTTTTGTTCTTTTTAAAAAATAATATTCTCTGTTTTGTTTTTTGACATTCTATTCTTTTAATATTTACTCTCGTTGTAATGTTCACCCACGCAGAAACAGAACAAAAAAGCTTTGATGTTTGTTTTGTTGTCAGGAATTGGGAGACTGTTTTCTTGTCACTAGGCTCCAGCCTCTTTGTTTGGTTTTCACGCCACTGGATGCTGGAGAGAAACAAATAGGTCTCCAACGTACAAACACACAGAAGCACACACATCTTTCTCTCACGCCACCTCTCCTGCTGATTTAACACCACAGGCTCTGGATGTCGAAGTGCGGGTCTGCGTATGTTGGTGTGTGTGTTGGTACATGGTAAACTTTATACTAAACCACACACCCACGACTAAGCTTCCTAATAATTAAACTTGAGTCAGATGTGCGAACCATGGTATGCAGCAGCACCACAAGTCTTATAGGGCCCCGAAGTGCAGCTGCACCACAGGGCCCATATACATCAGTAAACTCTGCTCGTTTCCTAATGTTCATCAGTATTCCCTGTATTAAGATTTCACTTGTAATCGGATGTAACAGCTTCATAAATTAGGAAAAAACATGTTAGGTTAGAAAGAGGCAGATGTTCTGGGATTAAATGGGAGCAGGAGGCTCATCATCTCCAGCGCAGAGCTTCACCACAGGGCCTACGCTGACATTCACTGGCATTCAGGGCAGAGAGGACTTTTACGGATGGAACATCGCTAAAGCACCTCGAAAAAAGCTCTTTGTAGCTTGAGTACACATACGTTTCCTTAAGCCCAAATGGCAGTACGATTGTGTCCAAAGACATATTTACATTAACGCTTACTGCAGAGATGCTGAAAAACAAGAAAAACAGCAAGATCTAAACAGAATTTAAGGGATTAATAAAAATAAAAAACACACAAATAAAGCATTACAGCATGACCATTGTTGGATCTTTATTATTTGATTTGTTGTAGCTCCATCTTCTCTACTAGTTCTGAAATCTTTTAATTTAAATAAATGGTTCTTATGGTAAGAAGTACTGCAAGGCCAAAAGTCAAAACATTTTTTCTGTGGATGCTGATATGTGTCTATTTTCCAGTATGCCAACATCTAAACAAAACAGGCCAGGGTCAGTAAAGATAAGAAGAAGGCCTAAAAGCTCTAAACATCCGTGTCTTAGCTTTCAGCTGCCTATTTTAGCACCTAGCCTGTTAGAGACAAAACCCATGAACAGTTCATGGGGGGGCTGTGTGCCTGTAGATTTTCTTTCTTTACTTTTTATAAGGCAAACATTTTTATATGTTTGCACTAAATAAGTGCATGGTTTGCATGTGGTAGTAATTTCACCTCACATATAAAGATGATTTGGAAGGGAGGATGTGTGTGTGGAGCTGCTAGACACAGTTAATAAACAACTTACCTTTGCCATGTTTGCTCTTGCAAGCCTTGGTTACTGCAAGAAGATACACTATATTTAAATGTGTCCCTCTGTGTGTGCATAAATATATTAATATGAATGAAGTTGCAAATTTTGATTGCAATACTGTATACTTTTGCCTGTGTATTTGCAAGTATATTTTTTGTAGCAAACTGTTGAACATCTATGTGTTTTACCCTGTACATTTGCTAAAAAGTTTGTTTACATCTCTAAACTACTTCTAAAAGTATGTCCTATTTCGCTTGCGTGTGTAGCCGTATGTTTCAGTGAGTAGCTCTCCCTAAGACGAGGCAAACTTGATTCAGGTCCAATTGCACTCACACTGTGTTTGTTTAATGACAGTTTAGGTTTACATGAGAATACTAATCAAAAACAGACTCGGCTCTCTGGAAAGCTGGAGAAGGTGGAAGTTTAGGAGAGGGAAACAGAAGAGAATTGACGGATAGAAAGAAATGAATGTGGAGGTGAAATGGAAGAGGTAACAGGTGCATATAAGAAAGGAGAGGAAAAGCCAAATCGAAAAAGACTATCTGTGGGAAAAAATTGGGAAGTATATACTCACTGACTGTACTAAGGAATAAAAGCTTTTGTTGATGGTTGCCCTGTTTTTTCCATTTACTTGTTCCCCCCCTAGAGAGGAGACAAAAGATCTGGATCTTATTTGAGGTGCTTTATTTTTCCTCAAGGAAAATGTTTTAAAAACTGGCAACTGGACTCTAGCCTACTCTGGTGTGTGTTTGTGTGTGTAATGCTGTATTCCTTGGAAGCTGGGAAAGAGAACCTGAGAAATGACATCACACCAGGGCTGACAGTATTCCAGACACAAGTTGGAAAACAGCAGGCCGGTAGCTCCTTGACCAGGCTGGATTTTATGAGAAACACTGGTTGATAGCAGTTTTATGAGCCTTTCCTGCATAAAGAACAATATGTATGAGCGTATGTACACTTACTTAGTTTGGAAAGTATCATTATCTAAGGTTACTTTAGACAGAATAGAAACCATGTTGGATTTTGAGGTTGAGGAAGTTGATGGTCTTCCTACTCTCACGAACCCCAAGGGGAAGTTCTGTTGATTGCCGGTAACTCTGTTTAGAAGTACTTCACAGTGTTGATGATGTTGGTCTCAGTATCAAAAGCAGAATAAATTAATTTGGACATAAAATACACCAGTTAAGGATACATAAAGCAAAAGCTGGTTAATATTTCAATGATCACCTACATGTGCACAGACATATTCCTTGACTATCAAAGCTTCTGTTTCTAAATGACTATTGAAGTCTATGGAAAAGCTAAAGAGAGCTCATTCGAAGTCTTTCTTTCACACACACATGCATACGTGCACACACACTTGCTACTGTGATAGAGTTTTAGTCATGTCTTCAATATTCTCCCATGATTCTTTCAGGTTAATTACTGCAATGTGACAAATGTGCAAATCAGTGCAACATGACATTATCGTTATGGTTTTGTCAGTACTGGGAATAAATAGATAAATTTGTTTTAATTGGATTATATTTAATCATTTTTGCAGTACAGAACAGTTCCAACCATCTCAACAACAGCTTTCTCTGCAGAGGTGTATCCATATTCATATAACTATCGAGGTTTTGATGGATTGGGGAGTGGTTGGTATGACTGATAATGCAGATTATCAGAGTTGATCTACTGTCAAAAATCTTGACATCTTTAAACAATATCACCCCAAATACAAAGGTTCTATAGTGTGGGAAAAAATAATTTGAGATTGCTGGCTGTGGATACAGAAGTATTGGTTTACTTGAATATCAGTTGACTGAAAATCAAGCTGTCTGAATCAATTTAGTTGTCGGCAGAACAACCACATTATTAAATCCTAGTTGTTGGGGTCACTATCCTTCAAAATCAATTTTAACCACATTACTGAAACTCAAAGTGTTTCATTTGCAGGAACCAACTGATATCCTCACATGTCCTTACTTGAATTTTGATTGATGAAATCCATTCACGTCTAAGCAACATGAGCTAGATTTCACATGTGTCCTGCATATATTTTTGATTATCTGGAATGATCCTCTGGTTTTGGATACTCAAGTGACCCTTTTATGAAGTTT
This sequence comes from Menidia menidia, assembly GCA_907169785.1. NCBI lineage: Eukaryota > Metazoa > Chordata > Actinopteri > Atheriniformes > Atherinopsidae > Menidia > Menidia menidia. Next base: position 4,366,694 of record CAJRST010036666.1, read on the forward strand.
CTTAATTCTTACGCTGTAACACACTGCATGCATGTTGTACAGTGTGATTAGTGTTTAGTGCATGAAAATCAGTGGGAATGTTTTAGTCTCTGTCAGTGTTAGTGTGTAGCTTTGTGGGAGGTCTACATAGCTATAGCTTTGTTGTCCATTATTATGACTACAGACGACCAGCCTGGTTCTGGCTAATGTCTTTCTTGCGCACACACACACATGCAAACAGATGTGTATGAGACCAGAGTTATGCTTTTTGTGTATGGTCCTACAAGTGACTGTGGGAGAATGCATGTCTCTCAGTTCCACACTCTTGATTTATTCTGTTTGAGTGAGGTCTGATTGTTACAAATGAACCAAAACTGTTATTATTGCTCTGATGTAATCAGTGTCTTATAAACACACTCTCACACACAGACTAACACATGAATGAAATGACCCCAAAACACAACGTCTCGCTGTCACACTCACATAGTAGCAGAAATGCTACGTATATGCACATCTTACTTTAAACTTTAAAGTGACTCAAGCAAACAGGAACCCATCCTGTGGCTGTTTTTCTCTCCCCTCATTTATCTCAATGAAACATAAGCAAAGACGGATGTGTGTGTGGTAAATATCATGCATTTGAAAAAAAAATCATTATTTCGATGTCATCATTTATCTAATGTCTTTCAAAAATGTATGCAATTGAGATGTAGTAACATTGTTGAGAAAAAGCAGATATAAATCACAAAACTACTTACAACCCAGTACAGACCTGTCCCTATGTGTGGAGTTCAATATTTATTGGATTTAGAAGATCATCTCCCTCAGAAACATAACAATAAGCATCATAAACAAGTTCTCTGATAATTTCTTCAGGAAGTCTTAGTTATTCAGGCTTTGTGAAGGATATCCCAAAGATCTTTAGATGTTGGCTGTCTTTTGTGCTCTTATTTCTCATGATTGTGCCACACTGCTTCGCTGTGCTTTGTGAAGGATCTATTACTCCATAGGACCTGTGGGCTGTGGTTTCTCTTCTTCCTGTGTCCTCTACTTTTCCATTTTTCACTAAATATTTAATGATACTGAGCATTATACTTTAGCAATTTCAGTCTTGGTACAAAAAGAATATTCATTGTTTGTCAAACTGTTTTATCTATGAAATTTGTTGTGGGTGTAACCATCCATCCATCCATTTTCGTAACTGCTTATACCCTGATGGGGTCGCGGGGGGGCTGGAGCCTAACTCAGTGGTCAATGGGCGAGAGGTGGGGTACACCCTGGACAGTCCGCCAGTCCATCGCAGGGCCACACAGAGACACACAAGGACGAACAACCACGCACACAGTTTGGAATGTCCAATTAACCTAACATGCAGGTTTTTTGATGGTGGGAGGAAGCCGGAGAACCCGGAGGGAACCCACGCAGAACCAGGGAGAACATGCAAACTCCACACGGAAAGGTCCTGGTTCCCCCGGGGATTGGAACCCAGAACCCTCTTGTGTGTGAGGCAATGGTGCTTACCAAATCTTAGAATTTTGCAAATCGCAAAATCGCTGCTAACCATCTGCATAAAGATAGCATTTTGAAACATGATGCAATGGCTAGAATGAAAATGAAGTAAAAGCACCCACTGGCCAAAGGAAACTCAAAATGACAGTCAGAAAGCTTGGATAACTTCAGGAAATAATACTATAACTGGAAAGTGTGGCTCCTTGGAATGAAGACATGAAGAAATGAGAGATGGTTCAAGACTCTGCACGGCTCTTTACAAAGGTTCAAAAAGTCTTTAAATCACTGTGTTCTGTTCTTACTTTACTAAAAGGGTTGCGATTTAAGTGATGGCACAGAGATTTAGATTTGATACGCAGAGGGAAGCCATAGACTTGGAACAAGTCTAACAGTGGCGAGAAGAGTGGAGATAGAGTCAACAGCAGAGAGTCAGCCACATGAACACTGTAAGAAGAGTCTTAACCAGGCCTCATCTAAATAAAGAACACCACAAAGCCACTTGAAAACCTGCAGAGATGTATTTATACATCACACTCAAACACCAACAAACAAACAAAAAAAAAACCTTCACCCTAGAGAGGGCCTGCTCAGTATGTAGTTCCTATGTTTGCTTTTTCTTTCTGTTGATTTGAGCCTAAAAGACACACATGCAAACACGGAAGGCCCCAGTTAGTCTCAAATACGGCTTTTCAAATGTTCTTAGAAACACATGGGACCCCACCATTGCAACGGCAATACATACATGCAGTAATGCTCCAGCAGTGTTCCTCTCCAAATAAAGATATCGTGCAATGGAAAAATGCTGTTAGGATAATGAATGGAAAGGCATCTGTATGGGGGCATATGTAAAAGATTGTTTTTTTTTCTGGCTTGAGAAAGTAATTAAAGAGCTCCCAAAAACCATGATAGGTTGTTTAAGTTACTCAAATGAAGTTGCAAACATAACGAATTGGCTTGTTTGGGTTTAAAATTCTTCTCATAACTGAAAGTTCATTATGTGTATGTGAAAAACAGAGACAGTCATTTTGCACCCGTCTGAACCAAACAAGACAAGCAGAGATGTTCATTTTTGTATTAAATCATAGATAACTGGAAAGATATTCTATTTCTTCCTCTCTTTCCTCATTAATGCTCTCGTCAACCTATATTTTGACATGTTAAAGAATTTCCCACAAGGGAAAGGCCTACATTATGCAGACATCAGATAACCTGTCAGAGGGCTTTTGGTTGTGTGGATAAGTGTATGTGCATTTATTTGTGTGTTTATTCAGCACAAGCATCTGCTTTTGCATTCGGAGCTGATTGGCAGCCTGTTAGAGTTTATGCATGGACACGCTTTGAGTAATTACGTGTCAGTACTCTGCTCTAGCCATCATCAGGAACCAAACAGCAATATGTCTTCAGCTGACATTTGCTTCCTTGCTGCCTTTAAGTATCCTCGTCTTGTTTTATGTGCGTACAACTGCGAGGAGGCTAAACGCGCGTTGAAAATTCACAGGCATGCTAACTTAAACACAGTTTACTCCAGCAACGGTGATTGTAAAGCATGTAGGCTGAATGGAAGCTGAGAGCAACATATTATGTTCTTTTTATGTTTGAGTCAACTTAAATCTCGGAGTCAAGTTAAAAAGACAGCGTAAAAGTGGACACAGAGACACACAGAGCGTGTGTGTGCCCTGCCGCACACATTGTTCTCTGTAAACTTGTCATCCTGAATATTGGTCATTTTTACAAGCTCTGCATCACACTTGTGGTGTAGACCCATCACTGTGTGTACTTCACAGCATAGCTGCGATAGGTTTCTGTTGCCGTTAAAGACAATAGGCTCCACTGGCCTTGCCACTAATTTGTAGCTTTGTTTTATAAGGCCATCAAATCACCACAGCTTCTCCAGCATAACATGATATAATGACTTCACATCCTCCAATCATGGATTCGCTATAGACAACTTTAGTCTTGTGCCACTTTAGCAATTTTCTTTTTTTCTGTCTTGCACATACATTAGACATTCAGTGGAGGTTACAACACAGAGAAACAATAGTTTTAAGAAACGAGATTCCTCAAGTCTTCATTACTCAACTTTACCTCAACTCTCCACGTAAACTTTTATTTAAAGCTGATTGATTTTTTTTTTTTGGGTGGTATGAAATCTTGTGTTGTGTTGTTCTAGTATTAGCTGGAAATTAACATATCTACTGTAAATTGAGTGACTATTGCTACAGCCTAATTATGGCCAAAATATATCTGTTATCATAGTTGTATTTTTACATTTTATCATATTAAGTCAGTGATCAAATTAACCACAAATTTGAATACTGATGAAACAACTTCAAAATGTCTTTATATAGCAATATTCTCATATACATTCTGCATGCTGACAATTTCTATAATCAGTGTTGATAATTTCCAGAGAAAAAAAGATCTGAATAAGTGAGGGAAGTAAGAAAAGAAAAATGTAACTGCAAGGGATGTTGATGCATGGAAAGGTTTGTCTTTACCACTGAACATCAATAAACTGGCAGCTGCTGTTTCCAATACTGACAAAAGAGAAATAAACTTTGGAGAGGTACAGATGTAACCAAAACAGAAACAAAGGCAGGAAGAGAGAGAGAGAAGGAAGAAAGAGAATGTTTTCTAGAGGAAGAGAGAAGAGAGGTTAAAAGATAAAATGAATAAGAGTAAGATTTTTGCATTTCATAAAGCAGTTAAAACTTATGTAAAGTGCAAGTCACGTTTCAGGGTTCTGATGATGGTTATGCCGTAATTGTCATACACATGCACAAAATGAATAAAGATAGGAACACATAAAACATTTTCTGAACTTTCAGATTTTCTAAATCATTACCATCTGGTATATAGTTTTCAAAACCATGTAGAAATCAGAATATTTTGGTCATGGGAGAGCCTTTAAGAACCTTATTACTCAGTTTAGGCTTGGACTTAAAAATCTGAGGAGCATCATGTGGTGTCTGGCTCTGAGATTTTGACTGTGCATTCGTTGGACCGTGTTGGCTGCGAGGTGGGAATTCGGGGTATTACGACACTTCCACCAGATGCTCAGTGGCACTGGGATCTTTTAAGCACTTCTGTGGCAGATGGGCCCTATCTGCGCGGTCAGGCAGCAGCCATCACAGACCGCCTGTGCCTTGAAGGATATTTTTTGATTTGCTACATAAGACCACGTTAGTACAAGGGCTCGAAGTCTGGGACATGTAATGGCTTACCCAGCTTTTTCATGTTCTGGATCGAGATTGTGCCTTCCTAACAGCAAAAAAAGCAGAGAAAGCACACCATAGCTAGAGACACATGGACAAGGACAAATGATCAAGGAATTGGAAGTTGGACAGAGAATGTAGTGGATGAACATGTGGTGTCAAATAGCATAGCAGAAATAACAGATCAAACCAGTGAGACACAGAAAGAAAAAGCAGGAAAGCAGAAACCTGAGAGAAGAAGAGCAAATAAATGTTGGCTACAGTTTAAATCAGCTGGAGACCAGGCTAAATAAACTGTCACAGGCACTGAGTGGTGCAAAGAGCTACTGAAGTCCACACACCACCCACTGCACGGTGGCTACTTTCATGTGGTCATTTAAGACATGATGTCACTTGCTGCTTCTTTGCTGTGTTTCCACTGCCTGACTGACACTGTTTCAAATCCTCATTTTAAAAGGCTTGTCCAGCCAAAGGGACTCTGATGTACTTAAAATAGTAGTGCAATATGAACATGTGTGAAAATCACAAGGCAGGTTTGGCAGTGTCCTGTCATATTTTGAACTAATGCCAGTTGTCTGGAATCATTTGAAGTTTAAAGATTTATAATGGTCACTCAGGAATAAAGACCAAATCATCATCAAGGTGATGATGTTACTGTCTGTTAATAGTGTGGAGAAAAGTGACAAAGTATCAACATTATGACTGAAGCAGACAAATCTTGCAGGGAAAAAACCCTTCTTTGTAGCATCTGTTCTTTACAAGGCGTCGGCCATACTATTGATGATCTGTTGGCTGATAAGGGCATGAACATGCCAACAGAAAAGGACACCCATACATGTCTGAATGTAAACCCATATGTCACCCGACTGACAAGGTGCTCAATGATCCTGTTAACATTTTTTTACAGGATGTGTGTATCATACTTCAGTGTTTTGTGACCAACCGAAAGTATTCGTTCATCTGAAACATATCGTCAACATTCCTTAACACGGTCAGATAACATCAGCGCACAGAATTCTGTTAAATAATCCTATTTAATGAGAAAATTGATTTTTGAAAGCATAGAAATATTATGTTTTATTTGACTTTGTGGGACTACTTTCATTGTTGAGATCTGGAATCAGCCATTAGGTCTGTCTACCTCGCTTTGAAAATATATTCTTGTTTTTCGTCACTGGTCTTTCCTTTTCGTTCATATTCCACTTATTCATTTTTGCCCTCTCTTTGGCATATTTTGCATTTCTCTCATATTTTCTTTCAGTGAATTGAGTTTCAGCCCCCAGACATGTGGCTTAAATTAGACCATCTTTGTAGTGTTTTAAGAGCGTACACACACGCACTCATGCGTGAGCGCCTGAAAATATACCAAACCAGACAGGGGAACATATGTGTGCAGTGCATGCGCTCATATTATTTTATTAAAGGTGTCCAGACATTGTTGTATGTCTGCTTTGGGGGATTTATTTTCTCTTTTATGAGCATGCATTATATCAGAAAAAAAAAACTTTTAATTGTCTAGTAATCTCTTTGCTTACAGCTTATTGAAACATTATTTTATTTTGGTTCTGACAAAACACAAAATAATATTTTATTTGGTTGGTGTTTAATATTATCTGTTGATCTAACTCATAGTATTGTAATTTAGTGTCTATGGTAGTACCTGAAGTTAAAAGTTGCTCATAGTTAAACTGCCTGTGTCACTTATAACCCGGGCTGAAACTTAGTCGTAACATGAATGTGAACCCAGGTTCTAGCTCTGTGCTTAATGTCTAACTATCTGATTTGTAGATTTAGCTGGCTACGTTTTTTGGATGTTTCTCAACACTCCAAAGAGAGTGGCGCTCACAGTTTTCAGCTGAATTTTTCAACTGTTTTTCCAGCTGCATGAATAAACATTTTCAGATGTTTTAATGTTGCCAGCTGATGTTTATAGATGTTTATAGATCCCCCTTAAAAGAGAGTATATAAATTCCATTTTAAATGCCATTCATACCAGACTCTGACGTAAGAAATATTTGCAAATTTCTGCTATAATTCAAAACAGGACTTTTAAACTAGAGTGGTGACATCCTACAAAAAACAGATGAACCATTTTGACATCTCTTTGAGCAGGCCGGAGAGTTAAGTCACAAAGGTTGAAAAATTAAAGACTTCAAAACACAGATTTCCTTTGTTGCAGGATAAAGGCCAACAACACGACAATCAGACAAGGGGAGAGAGAGGCGTCTTTGACGTCACAGACTCACAAACACAAAGGATTGTGGGAAGTATAGAGGCGGGGAGAATTCAGAACTTTTGGCTTTGAGATACCACAAAGATGCCAGAGATTTGAATGTCTATACATTTGTATTAATCTAATCCTGCGTGGTTTTTCTAATGTGTGCATGTAAGTGCTTAATCTGTCTTGTGTTTAACTTATAGAGACATGCAGTTATGTCATTGATGTTTGTCATGGCTGTGCTCTGAAGCTGTTCTGATTTTAATTAGCTCTTTCTCATCAGCACATACTCTTGCGAACACTCATTCCTTCCTGGAATACTTCAGACCTACCACATTCACGTGTGGATTATGTTTTAAATGATGGGAATATGTCTTTAAACACACACATGGACACTTTGGGGCCCTGATGCCCATTCTCTTTGAAAACCCTTGCCAAGTCTGGAGTGGCAGACGTTATGTGTGTGAGAGAATGTGTGTGTGCCATTCATGAAATCATATCAGTGTGGATAATTACAGACCTCTGGTTGGCCAAAATATTTTCTGGAGCCATTTGGAGGGTGAACAACACAACAGCATGTTTGAGCACAGTATTCATCATCAGTTTCTTGGTCATGATCATTCTTATTTTGGGGGTATAGCACTTTTTCTCCCTGTCTCTTTTTGATAACTGCTGAAAAATGGAAGCTCAAAATCATAGTTACTCATTCCACTGACTTTTTCCTTTTGATATCCTCGGTTACAAATGACGGAGCTATAAAAGGAGCTGTACATGCAAAAATAATAAATCTCAGAAGCAGAAAAACGGAGAGGAGAAGACTCAGTGAAAGGTGGTACGGTGTTGGAAGAATAGAAATAAATAAAAGAATAAAAGAAATTCAAGAACTACCAACATAACTGATATCCTATATTTTTCTGCTGTTTTTCTACTTCCATGCTTGCCTTGACAAATGTTTTCTCCCAGAGACTCAGATCGCCTCTTTAACTGCATTACGTTGTGGTCACAAGTTACATTTCAGGATGGAAATTCTCCCATTCAGAAAGCATGCGGGTTGAAATGTATAACATTTACATCTGAGATTGTATCATGGATATGACCTCCCATGAAACTTGAGAAATCTTACATGAACATGCATCTTACTGTTTTTTTTTTTTTAAATCTTCAGTTTGAAAGTTGACTTCTTGCACAGCTGCCGTTTTCCCAGCACTTTTTCTACACCCCTGCACAGACACAATCCTCTCAGTTGTCTTCTTTGGGATTTTTGAGATAATTGGAGTTCCTTCCAATCCATCGTCCGTCTGTCTGCCCTGTTTCAAGAGGTTGACTCTCTGTGTGTGACAGCAGCTCAGCTCTGTCAGCGAGCCTTATGAGTGCTGGCGTTGTTCAGAGTTTGCCTGCCCTTTCAGCGGGCCTGTTCCGAACTGAAAGTGTAGGTAGAAAAGTTATGTAAGATATGATCATTTTACCACATCTCCTTTTGGGATGTGCGCCCTTATCTTTTGCCAGTGTGTCCCCCTAAGATGTATTCATCCATAGAATTCTTCAGCAGCTCATCTGAATTAGACAGACCTCGGCAGACCATAGCTTCCAAAGAAATCGTGGAGAAAGAAAACATATAAGAAAGCAATCTTTGACCTGGAGAGGCAGAATACAAAGAGTTTCTTTTTCTTTTTTTATCCGTCCAATTTATGTGCATGGACATTTTTTCCGAGTAAAATACCGAGATAAATATAGAAAAGAAATGACAGATTATCTCTGAACTCACAGAAAGAAAGAAAGAATAAAAAAAGAAAGAAAGAAAGAATGAAAGAAAGAAAGAAAGACTAAGCTAAATGCTTCACTTTGAGGTTTAAAGCACTTAATGGGCAATAAAGGGAAGGTCTCTCTCTCCCACTGATAATCCCTCTTTTTCTCTAAAGTGTTTCCTTCTCTTTGTACTTCTTTCAGTCACCTCCACCACGCACACATTTACACTAAAGACACAATATAAACACACTCACAGTCCCCGTATAAATCACTAGCCAAATTCTGGAGGGTGATGTAGTAATAATAGCAGTTTCTACTTTTTGGCAGCAGTCGGCTGGTAAATAGACCACTTTGTCTTTCCGGAAAAGCCTGGAAAGATGAAAGACTCTTCAAGGAGCCATATAAATGAAATCTGCTGAGTGAAAACTGAACAGGTCGGACATGTCTCATACCTGCAAACACACAAGCATGAAGGCGGAAGCCGGACCCCTGCAGGTGAGCAGACATACAGTACAGATATATGTGCCGAGTGCACGCACGGCTTTGCATTGGAATCTATACCCTGATGTGCACGTGCGTACGCACATAGCTTCACCTGACTCCAGGGCTGCGGGAGTTCCTTGCTTTCCCTCAATGGGTCAGTGAACAGCAGCCATGCAAAGACAAGTACAGACTTCCTGTCTTATTGAGTTATGTGTGCGCGTGTTTTCCTTTTATGTCTACGTGAGGATTTTAATGCATCGACGTTATAACCAGCAGGGACCTCCCACTGCTGTGGGGACTAGATTGAAGTCCTTAAAGGTTGAGGCTGTCTCAATTCTGGGTTCATTTTTAGGGTTGGAATAATTTTACGTTTAGAGTTTAGGTTCAGTTATAGGTAGTGCTCAAGCATTTAACAACGATCATTGAGGTTAGGGCCAGGAGCTATCTTAAACTTTTAAAGAAATTCAATGTCCAAAAAGGATTATACAAACACAAATGTTTGTTTGTATTTACTTACTTTCTCTTGCTTTGTTGGGAAAATTTCCATTGACACAACTCATTAAATTTGAATTTGAACTTTATTTAAGGTAATTCTAAATTGATGCAAGCTAGCACGAGGTCCTCTAACATGATAAAAACTACGTGAGAGGGAGAAAGCTGGTGAAGTCACTAATTAACACAACTTTAAATGCATCCCTTAATTAACCTTCAGTCTAATTGCCCTAATCACAGCTCTGGCAATCCTTGCTGTGGAAACAGTTGCCATGGCAGTGCAGTCGTGTTCACCAGATACAGTACTGCTTGCTAATTTGGAAAATCAAGGAGTGAATGGTACAGCATTAAGCTGAATCAATGAGGTGGAATTCGGATGGTAGGAATCTGCATTGCCCTTTGTCTAAAAATCCATTTTATGTTTCTCCCTGTCGTGGCTGTGGGACATATCAGTTTTCTGTTGTTTTTCTCGCTGATACCCCAAATTACATAAACTATTTGGCCAGAGACTCCTAAACATGTACACTGATTCTGAGGCTGATGTTATCTTTTTTAGCTGTTTTCTTTGTTGTTGATGGCTTTCGTTAACATCAATGGGTCAGTGCAGGTAGGCTATAATTTTCTCTATATGAAGACCATCTATGACTGTTATTTCTCTAGCACAAGGGTGTGACATTTTCAGCACGTGGTTTTTTATTGTATTTCAGTGGAAGATTCTGTCAAATTCAACTGCGCCTTAAAATTGGAGGAAAGGCCAGAGCAGTGACCTTCTCTCTAATTCACATACTAACCAATACTGATCTCTACGTCTTACCTTCCATGCTGCTCTGTCTGGAAATGTATTTGCTTTGATTTAACCTGACTGAGTCATGTAGAGAGAGGTGTTTTAAAAAAAAATGTATTTATTCTTTTAACGGTGGTCATGTCTGTGGGGTTAAAGGTCAAGAGTAGGCAGCAGGTCAGATGCCAGGAGAGCAACCAATGACTCCCATGATGCTTCGCTTTCGGTACTGACCTTAAAAGTCCTGTGCACTCTTCCACCAGAAAGGCATTAGATGCACTGGAACATGTGTATGGGACGGGTCAAGGCTGCAGTTAGCTGTTGCTGTTACATCATTTTGTTTAAGTGCTCCTCCAGACCTATAAGGTTGTTTACCTTTAACATGCTCGTGCTCATGCTAAACCGGTCCCTTATGGAGCTAACTGAATTGACAGCTTTGTGCTTCAACAAGGTTTACTGCATAATTTCCTGAACCTTGAAACAGCACCTCTGAAGTTTTTTTGAACAGCACTCTTTTGCCTTCCTTGTCTTCCATCAAACTCCTTCATCTCGCTTTCATGCTTTTCTCAAATTACTTCTGTAAAATAGTTTCCCAAAGTGCATGTGTATTAAATGCTGGAAATAAATGTCTTTGGTTTATAGTATTCAACATGATTATTTATTAATGAAAACTGATCTCCATTTGTGTTCTTGATCCAATATGGAGGAACAATGCCACCATAAAATTGTAAGAATTACTCCCTGTACTTCCTGTCATGTTTTTATATTATTCCCACCTACATACTTAATGGCAGTTTGCTCTATTACAGATATATTGTCAAAGAGATGAGAAATACAAAGCATCAACGATGAATTCAAAATATATTATTAGAGAAATGTTACATTTCCCAGTTTGCTGGCTTAGTTGTTTGGATGAAACCCAAATTGAGGATACTATAGATCACAGGTGTCAAACTCGAGGGCTGCTATCCTGCGGGTATTTCCTGTTTCAACACCTGATTCACATTAAGGTGTCATTAGCAGGTTTGAAAATGTTTTGATTAGCTCTATGTAAATCAGAATCAGATGAGTGGAGGCAGGGAAATGTCTAAAAAATGCAGGACAGTGGACCTGGAGGACCAGACTCCCCGGTTTGGAAGAGTCATTGAGAAACATCTCTTAAGTCTTCCAAATGTCACTTTTGGGAGGGGGCTTTTCCATTGTGTGAGCTATTTTGATTCATTCTCTTGGCAAATTTCTAGACATAGCTTTTAACACTTTACCTTACTCTTTTTCATCTGGCAAAACATAGCAAGCATTTTAGAAATACTTTTCTAATCCATAAATGATCTTTTTTGCTACATCACCTACTTCAGATTGTCTGTTTCTTTTCAATTGTATGGTCTACTCTGTGCTGTTTCCTTTCCCATCTACTCTCCAAAGACAGCTAGAAATTAATTTCTCTTGACATTTGTTTTCAATATAAAGCATCACTCTTACTTTTTCCACTCTGCAGAGCTGCAGTAATAGAATTAACCTATGTGCCGGTGAAGACCGCAAGAGAATATTGCTCCATCTGTTTTCTGTCCTGCTTCCCTTGCCTTGGCTCTTCTTGTCTTCCTATATATGCATGTTTTTTATTATCATTATTATTTTTCTCTTACTCTTTATTGGTTGAAATAAATCAAGAAACGGATGGTCATGTAACCATGCGACTATCATGGACCATTTTTCAGGTTTATATTTCTCATATCTCCAAACCTTGAAGCCTTTGTCTGGAATGTCTTTGTGGTGGTGTTCAGAGCACTTTGTGGAAGTTGCTTTGCATTGCAATAGAAAGTAACATATTTTTTTTCTGTTCATTGCTCCATCCTTCTCTCTGAGCTGTGGTATTAACTGTAAAAGGCGAGGCTTTGCAGTCTTCCTCCACCTTTATCTTTTGTTTTTCCATTTCTCTCTTTCTTTTTTTTTCTGCTTTCCATTTCCTTTTTTGATTTTTCACTGGGATCGGGTTAGTGAACACATGCATTGGTCTTCCCTGCAGTGCAACCAAGCATTGGTGCAAGCACTAACTCTTTTCAGCAATGTGCTGAAGAATAGGGATCATTATTCAAATGTATTTATTAATCAACATATTTGCATTCAATTAGTTTTTCATCACATGAAATTAGCCAGGCTTCAATAATGGTTACATTCCCACACAATGCTGGCATCTGTTAGTTGCTCCTTTAGTTGCTCTAGCTCGCATTGCTGTCACCTATGGAAGTTCCCGCTCCCAAATCTCCAGTCAACTGTCAAAACACATTGACATAACAGATGTGAATTCTGTTTTATTGTGGAAGAGGCACCATCCCAAGAAATATCATCAGCTCTCCTTGAGTCTTTCATCAGATGACCTCTCTCATCTTTGTGGTTCCTGCAGAGCAACATTGTGGTCACTGTATACGTGTGCGCATTTGCCTGCGTACGTGTCAGCCCGTGTGTTTTTTTTTTGTGTGTGCGTTTGTTTGTATGCCTATGCACTGTTTTTGTGTATGTGCTGTCGACATGTGTTCAATGGATCCTGGCTCCTATTTAGTGGTGTTTGTTTCTGGTTTGATTTTGCCATCAGAGATCAATTTGTTATTTTAAAAGTCATTTAAAGCTGTGAAAAACAAGCAATTTTCCCTGTGGCTGACCAATACATTAATATCACAGCACGGGACTCTCAGTCATCTAACAGAAAATGGTCAGTATTTGCATATTCATGCACACTATTGAGTAATAAACCAAACATGGAGAAAAATGTAAAAACTAAACTTTTAAGTCAAATAATACTATTTGTAAAGTAGAAAGATTACCTTTTTTATGGAGCGCTGCTTATTTTGACCATAAAATGGTCCCTAAAGCACATGTAGCTAATCTAGGACCCCAAATTCTTGATCTTCTGATAAGATAAAGGAGCCTTGCCCTAGCAAAATGTCGAGCCGAGACAGAGGTGAGGAATTTGGATTGGGACTTGATTACAACTATTATGGGATGTTTTCCTATCTTCAAAGTTGATTATCTTTTTAATTCAATAAAGATTGCAGTTTGATTAATGAACTCATTGCAAAACCCGTATCTGTTTGACTCTGCTATAAGACAATTTGTCTTAATCAACATGGAATAAAGGGCTTTGCAGCAGAAAATTCTGCATCGATTACGCCAAGATGGAGGTTGTAAAAAAATGTAAAATACTCTTGTGTCTATGTCAACGTCGCGGTGTATCTGTGTGTGTAACCCAATCCCTAAACTCAACAAAACTGCATTTCATGAAGCCAGAAAAGGAGCCTAATTTTGAGTGTGGGGCCTCAAATTGCAAAACTGCAATCATTCTTTTAGAAAAAGAAAAAAAATTCAGATCAATATATTTATGTCTGTCAGGCTGTATATCTGCAAGTCAATGTATCTATCTAACACTTAAACACTTGTTTTGTATTTATATGTGTGAGTGCACATCTGTGCTCATGCTCGTGTTGTCACAGGATGTTTGTTTGTGAGGAATTGTTTATGACCGTGGAATGAGAATAGAACAAAACAAGAAAATAACACTGTTTGCATCAGTGTGTTTGTGCCTCCGTTTGCATGTGTGTGTCAGTTTGTGTGTGTTCTGGAAGGCTTACCACTGTGCCAGATGGAGAGAGTTTTCTGTCGTCCCCCTTTCTCCATCTCTGTGTTTTTTCTCTCTGTCTTCATTCTCTCTAATCATAGTTTTCCTTTAGCTGTAAATAGGCGGGTTGGGAAATCTATATGCACACACACACACACACACACACACACATTTTGGCCGGTCTTTTAGGCTTGATGTAGCGTTTTTAACCTCCCACGCTCTTATGATCTGAAGGCAAAGGACTCACAGACGGGCTCATCACACGCTTGCCCTTTTAGTCACCCATGATCGGAGCAACACACACTCATATAGACAAAAACCACATAGATAGTACAGAAAGGATCAAATTGCCCATAGCTTCCTATTTTCACTGTCCACCGCAAACTCCCTTGCACACACATACACTAAGCTCAATCTGAAGTAGGAAATCAACCTGTCTACAAATATTTGGAGCAGATGTGGCCTGAACACAACACCCAAAAAGCGAGAATCGTGATAATGACATGTAGCAATTCAAGTAACTTCATCTTACTGGAATAAACTTCCTCCTCTTTTACCTGTATTTGAAGCTGTGTAGTTTCTAAACTAAAGGGAAGCAGTTTCCCCTGACATGCTACTGAAATAATCCAAACAAGACATTAGCAAAAGTGCAGGATATTTTCAGTGTAGACCAATTCAACACTGTGCTTACTATGATTAGTGTAGCGGAGTATATAGAAGGAAAGGCTGCCATTGCTTTCACTTTCATCCCATGCAACACAATAAAAGGCCTTACTTTTCAGTGTACCCATTAGAGCTTCCTGTTTTTAGGGATAATTGGGTACAGTGAGATCTTTAGCCACTAATTGTAATGGATGTACCTGTTTGCTTAGGCTGCACTTTACAGTCCCTGACATCAAACTAAATTGCTCTTCACCGTGAACATTTTTCTGCAATTTTTTAAGTTAATCAGTCAAATTGTTGCAGGTTAATCACACTTTTTCATTGTGCTTGGCCACTCAGGCCGTACTCGAGTCGTGGGAAAAGAAAACTAAAAACGGCTCCTGCACCTTATCCCTTATAAAGAAAGACAGGAGTAAAGAAAAATAATTACACGGCCATTATCTGTCTATCCAAATATTGGGTCAGATCTTTGTTAGAAATGCCTCATTCATTAGTTTGTTTTAAAGCTTTCAACCCAAGTCAATTTCATTTAGCCTGGAGGTCTTATTTTAATTGAACTTCCATTTCTTTTTTTTTCTTTTTTTGCCTTTCACAACATTCAAACCCACATCCTTCCAAGCATGGATGTTTTTTTTGTCTCCAGGCAGTTTTTCGTCATTGATCTGTGGGCAACGAGCTTTGGTCCAGCGCTCACAATTTGTAATTTCAAACATGTATATCAGTGTGGGTTAGATTAAGTAGATGTCTTATCTTTTACCTTAGTGTGATTGCAGTAGTTTGTTTATCTCTTAGAAACATTTAGTTTGAATTCTCTCACAGCTTACCTTACATTATGTGATTTAAACCTAACATAGCATGTCAACCAAGTTATAAGAGTCTTTTTCTATGTGTTTGATTCTGTGTCTGTGCTAAATAGTGTGAGTGGGTAGCAGCTGTGTCCTTCAGGCTGACAATGAATGGCTGTCCTCTCTGAGCTTCTCTAAAGACCCACAACTATACGACTGCTAAACGACTGGGAAAGGTACCTCTTTCTCTGTCATTCTTCTTTTGTCTTTGACCCCATTCGCTCAGTGGCTTTATTTGGTTTTCAACAGAAGGACCGCAAGCTGCCACCAGCTCTGTTTGAGTTCCCTCAACTTTTAATGAGGAACCAGGAACTCCTTTCTTTTCTACCGACCAGCTCCTATTTTTTTACTTTCCGTCAGTTTTTTTTTTCCGCACACCTAATTTCTGTCACCCCATCCCTCTCTTCGTCACTCTCTCCCGGTCTACCCCTCAGCGTCTACCGGCTTCATTGTCTGTTCCTCTCCCTTCATTTACTGGCTGCCAGCTGAAAGCTTTATGGTATTTACCAGCTTAGTGCCCTAATCTCAGAACAAACTACTATCGCTAATGACTTTCTCACTGGTTGCGCTCTGGGTGGCATAAAAGAAAGGAAGGAAAAAAGAAAGAGAGTATGCATGTAGTCTTTTGACTCTCGACTTATTTTATGCTACTATTAAAAAGAAAATGTAAGTGGTGGGGTTGGAGGAATGGAGTGTATTTTTTTCAGTATGCAGGGTGCAGGTAGAGGATAGCAGAGCAACAGGTAGTTGGTGCCCAGTCATGCGTGTCTCACAAAATGAGAGTTTTCTTTTTGTGCAAATGTGTGTGTGTGTGTGTGTGTCTGTGAGACCTTTTGACCTCAGGTACCCTGCAGGTGTGTGCCCCCTACATAACGGGGGGTAGGAATGTATTCTACATGCAAATGCACGCACGCACACACACACACAACACACACACACACACACACACACGCAAAGTCTAAAAAAAAAAAGAAATCCTCATCAACAGCATTCCTCACTGGTTGGGTTGGGGGAGGGAGGATAGTGGACAAAGAAAGGGTCTGTAAGGAAGGTTAGGAAGTTTTAAGGATTGAAGGACATTGTGATATATAAAACAATAGATATGTCAAATAAAATAAGAAAAAGAAGGATGCCAGAAAGAATATTATATTACCAGATATACCTTTTCTTATCCATCAATAAATGAAAATGAAATAATTGAATTAAATGTGATGTTTAGTAGTCGTAAAAAGGACACAAAGTTGACATCAATGACCATCATCACAAATTTAATGATAAATGTATATTTTAAATGAAAAACAGTGTTGTAAAAGTAAAACAGTTTTACATTTTGTAGATCAGCAAAAACTTTTTGAATAGTATCAAAGAAAGAGGTGAAGAAACTATGCAAGGCAATATGCCAAAGAGTCGAAAGAGGAGCAAAGAGTGAATCAAATAAGCAGGGGGTGTTATTCATTTCCTTTCCCTCCACTGTAATTTCCCTTCCGTGTGTCTGTATGTCAATTCACTGAGAGTTAACAAGTGGCATCTGTCAATAACGGCACTGTCTCAAAGCCTTGCTCTGGGCGAGCGTGTGTATTCTGTATTCTTTGTGGGCACACATGTCTGCATTTTGGTTCAATCTCAACACATGTTCAGATGTCAGCATATACACTCAAGAATAAAGAGTTAGTCAGTTGTGGATGAGATTGAGACGTGGACAAGCAAACAATGCAATTAAGAAGTGACAGGTAAAATGGCTTTAAAATAAATAAAAAGTGCCTAGACTCTTTGCTGGGACATTTAAAGTAATAATAACCTGCTCCACCTGATGTAGAAATGAATGTGATTTGAATAATAGTTTGAGATTTAGGGAACATTTAGGCCTTTAGAAGATGTTGAAATTGACTTAAGACTCAAGTTTTCTGCTCACACACACTCCAAATGTATGCACATAAAACCAAAAACATTTGAGAAGAATCCCACTGACGGCATTATCATTTTAACTTTAACAACTTTAGGAACAATTCCTAGCTGATGTTTAACTATTTATCTTTTTAATATTGAATAAAAAGAACAAGAAAAACATCTTAAAACAATACAAAAAATAAATCTTATTCCTGCATTTAGGTCTACATTTTGCTACAGAATTCTAACTAGGCATTGATCTGTGTGTTGTTGTGGTGTCCAAATTAAAGCTGCAATGCGGCATTTTTTCAAGGAAGGGTAAAAGACAAGATAGAGTGTTAGTATATCTCTAAGGACATGCCTTAACTAAGTAACAGATCCATCTTCATTATCCATTTTGCGGTCCAGTTGTTGGTCATGTATATTTTTGTCTCTAAAGGGAAATATCTGTCCTTTTATCTGGTAAACGCGCCACTGTTTTCACCACCCCTTAAAGTGACAGGAACTTTTGAAGGAACTATGAAAATGGTCAGAGTGAACAAAACACAAATACGGGCCAGACCACTAAATGTTGACCTGAAACTTGATATAAAACGTTGGATAGCTTGAGGGAGTGGAAGATTCAAGTGATAATTCTCTGTTTGTCCACAGAGAGACATTATTTCCACTGAGTAATTCAACTTGGTTTGGTACTGAGAGTGAAATCTGAACTGTCTGAAAGTGAAATTTTACGCAGTCACGTCACCCAGTGAACCCTTCCACTCTAAAAGGGAGCCCTCATCTTATTTTCCACTCTTGCGTGGTGAACAGGGAGGGCAAAAGATTTTGTTTTTCTGTTCTTTTGTGTTTTTTTTTTCTTTATTTCTCATGTATCCAAGAATCCACCTGCATTGGGTCATCTCTGCTGGTTATGTGTTAGCGCATCGCCACACACATTCCATCAGTAGTGAGATTGATGGCTGTGTGTGTACAGCCTCACAAGTAAGAGAGTTGTATTTGCTTAGTGCTTGCCTTGTGTGTGTACATGTCTGCTGTGTACGCAGGGATTTTGAAGGTGTTGTCGCGCACGATTGTGTTCATGCTTCCATGTTTGACTTTCCCGTGCTTCGTGCTTCCAGAAGTCACTTTCAGATAAATGTGTTGATCGGAAGATTGTGGGAAGGTGTGACATGCTTTGCATGTGCTATGAGACACAGATATATGTCTCTAAAATGTTGTGCACATGACAATAGACATAAATGTAGTGCATCAGTCTCATCAACAGTGGACTTGCAAGCTCGGATGATGGGGTTGAGGTAATAACTGCTGCATAGTTTGGTAATACTTAAGCCAACAATTTGAAAGGACCAAACTATTCTGTTATTTTTATAACTCATCATCTTGAACAATGTAAGTAGGAAATACAGTGTTCTTAATTTTTGCTGCATTATTACCTTAAATATTTCATCTTGACTTTTGATCTTGGCAAAGACATTCTGGAAACTGAGCAATAAGAGATATGATTCTGTGTCCAGTGCAGGTAGCTAATAACAAACAAGCTTATGGCATGTATGATTTGTAATTTTGAGAAAACTTGAAAGACCAATGGTTTTTGTGCCAGTAGTGCCATCATCCAGAAAAACTAAAATCTCTTGAATTCAGTATGATTAAAGTGTCATGCCCTCAGTTTATCCCATCTATGCTTTCTCTTTACTATTCTGCCTAGTCTTACTTCAATTTAAATGAGATTGCTTTATTCAGATTTTCTTACCATAGCTAAGGAGAACCTATATGAAACATTATGTGCATATAAATAGCTTATTATTGGTTAACTAGGTGCTCTTTAGGGTGATATATAAGTATTCAGGAAATGCGTTACAAAATCAATAGCAGTGGGTCTTAGTTTAACGGTGATTGCCTTGCAGCTCTGCACAACTGCAATCATTTGCATGTTATGCAATGATTGAAGTCTTGTGTAACATCAGTGCTCGCAGAGGCATTACATTTTTTACATTCATTCTGAGAGAAAGCAAAGAGGACCCAATCTGAATAATAATGACATATCCGTAAATCACTTGACTGGGTGAGATAGGTTTCACTTCATTTTCTGGGTTTACATTGTCATTTGTAGTAGCTTGGCAGAGTTAGCCCCATTAGATAATGTCCAAATTCCTACCATTAGATGGCACACAGCTTTTTAAAATCCAAAATGGAAACACATTTCAGTTTGACTTCAAATCTTCATTAAATGAATGACATTGAGAAAATAAAAAATACATTATAATGCAGGGATGAAGATTACTGAATGCCTTTTCGTAGAAAACTCTCAAAGGGCAAGATTGATTATTCTTTTGTCCTCCCCCCAAATGTCTCCCACAAGGTTTTTGTTTAGGCACAGGGAAGTGACTTATATTCATGCCCGTAGATTGGGGCCCCTTGTGGTTGTGAACAGCTGAATTGTAAAAATGGCATTTACAAAGGTTAAAGAACAGATTTTGTCTCAGCCATAATTGCTTTCCAAGAAGAAGTTTAAAAAAAAAAAATAAGCAAGTTACGCTACAAACTCATCCAGGAAGTAATAAAGTTGGTTTGAACCGGAATGTATATTTGAAGTGCAAAAAGATGGTAGTTTTAACTGGATTTCTACACAATCCTCACCTTCATTTTGATATTTGGGTCCTTAACCATGTTTTTCCCTCATTATCCATTTCAAAATCCTGAAAGCGTTGTTGAAACGGACATCTTTGTGAATTGTTTTTATGTCCTCTGAGTATAGAGTTAGGAGGTTAATTTTCATTGGACCACATTTTTTTGGCCGGTTCATATTTCTTTTATTTATTTTATTTGGCATCGCTATTCAAAGCAAGTACTTAACTGTCCCTGTAATAATTATAGCTTAACGTACCAGTACCGACATGGTTACAACTCAGGTTTCACACATTAATGATACGAGAAATTGACAGCATCCCCACTACATTCAGTAATGTCAAAGCTTGCTACTGACCACGTCACATCTGTCTATTTAATGGGATGGCACTCACAGGAAAGAGGGCTTGAGAGGTTTTACATTAGTGGAAACAGGATCAGCCTGCATCCTTACGTCTACTACATTTCCTGAATAAAGGTACTCACACACACACATCTTAAGCTGCTGTGGGATCTTTAAGGTTGTAAATCAATGTCTTAATTGATTGATGTCAGACTTCTGTAATTAAACCTATAATAAACCAAATTCTCAGTTAATGAGAATGGCGGAATGTGACAGTTCACACACACACACACACAAACACAAACTTTTCAGCCATGTAGGTTGTATGAGTGGTCTATCCCCACGCTATGAACCTTTGACCTCGTAGACGTAGGCAGCAGCATAGCTCTGTGTCACAGAGATGACCGGTCATTAGTACGACGCCTTGGGCAGTCTCGCCAATCATGGCTGGAAGTAAGATTCCACTGCTCGGCAGATGTTTGAACTCGTTAATAACATCCTGCCACAGCTAATTTATGATTAGGTGATTGGACCATTGGGGCTCTGATAAGGCAGAATCACTGGGTCAGATGAGTTATCTACCTTTTGAAGTAACTTTTACTTAAAATGTCTTCAGTCAATTGTGCAGAACATTGTTGTTCTTGTGCTATGGAAGGAAGCTCTTCATCAATAATGCATCTACCATTTTAGAAAAGTTTTCTTCATTTTTCGTCATTAGCATGCTCTTTTAGAGTATTAACTGTCAAAAAAAGTGTTCAGTTTCATTGTTTTATAGCTTAACTGTAGTCAAATAAATTGATGGATAGACTGAATGTGTAGAGACCATTCATTTTCTTTTTTTCTTAAAACTAGAATCTTTAAAGTTTGCAGACATTATTCTGACTAGATATCTCCCTATGAGTACACCATTTGAATAGTTTTTGTACATATCTGTCAGAAAAAAGTGGTATGGAACATACTTTAATGTTAGGCTTTCCCCCCCTCTTTGCAGACATGGATATAGTTCATAAAGTTGAATTAAATTGCTCGCTTAAACAAACAAAACAAAGACCAAAAACAAGGATGAAACCACAAAAAGAGCGGTTGGTTGGTGAAAAAGATGATGAAAAATTCTGCTCTTCAGCTTTTCCGATTGTTGACTTTAAAGGAGCCACTTGAACATTACTGTGCTCAACAAGTGGATTTAATATGGGTCTAAAAGACTTAACCTGGATGTGGCAGCACAAAGCCTCCTTGGATTACTGCAAGATACGCAGTTGCACACACACTGACACACACACGTGCACGGAAAAACTCTGGATTGACAGACAAAAGCACTTCAGATTAAGGTTTTTTTAAGTAAGAGGAAATGTCAGTCAACACGGGAAATTAGGGACTCCTGCAAAGATAAAATTCTCTCCCGTTTCTTCTCCCTAGTTATTCACATCTTTATATCACTTTGCTGCATGTTTGTGTTTCTCCTCTGCTCTCTTTCTATTCCTCTTATTTCCTGAGACATATCCTCATTCTCTTTCTTTTCTTCTTATCTGACTCTATATGTTTTCTTTAAATATTTTTTCCACCATCTTGCCTTCCTTGCACATCATAAGTCTGTTCTATGACTTCTTTCCTTCCTCTCACGCCATGGAGGACTGTTGATGTTCGGCTTGTCTCACCTCTGCTTCATGACTTGTCAGCAGATGACAAATGACTCTCTGTTTTGATACTTCTCACTTTTCAGACACACATGCTTTAGTAGTGTCACCCTGTCACTTTGATGGCATGGCAATTATTAATGTCTGAAAAGTGTGTGAAGACAAATCTCATGATCGTGAGCCTTCATATCAACAGCCAGAGCCACAGCCAAGGCATGACCCATAAACAAGTCATTCATTTTATACCTTTTATTGACTTTTAATATATATACATGAATTCCAATATAACATAAATTAGAAGCATGGCATATCTTTGATACAAAAAGATAACTTATTTTCTTTGATTTAAGAGTTATTTTGTCTTTTCTTCATAAGCCCAGTTTATTATTTGTGGCTCTTTTGATTAGATGGGATTTTTGTCTCAAGGCCTAAGTGACAATAACATTTACAATGTGGTTTTGCCCATTTTACATTGTTTTAGAGAAGTTGTAGGATGGTTCTGCTGAAGTGTCAAAAGTGTACAATTTTTATGTAAAAAATAAATAAATATGGAAACAAAAATGAACCAATTGAACTGAAACGATATAGGTAAAGTTTTACTTATGTGGTATTGACCTCTTGCCCTACAGCTTGTCGTTTGCAACAAGTATTTCGACAAAAGTGTAAATTCCTTGATTATCCTTGGCTGTCTACCCCATTGTTGAATGATGTTTAATCGAATAGTTAAGCACAGGGTGTAGTACTAACAGAATATGTTATTTTAGTTTCTACTACTCCTCTTTTCCAATTTTCTTTCACTGCAAAATACCCCCTCTGTCCTTCTCTAAATTACATAAGAACATTTAACCTCTGACCCCTTTGTTATGATACTTGAGGTACAGAGATAGAAGAGAGAGAAGGAAGGGGGTAAAGATGAAGGGAAGGTGGGTTTGAGGTGAAGATGAGTCATGTTGATAAAACTGCTTGACATGGCTGTGACACTTTTAGGGAGAGGGATTCTTGAAATTCCACACTGCTGCGATAACAACGCACACACACACACACACACACATTTATTCATGACTTCAGACGACAGCCACTCACACTGATTTTGATTCATTTCTGGATCACCTTTCTGTAACATCACAAACTTCTGGTAATCAAGAGAATTTCTCATTTGAAATTTTTTACAATATCAGTATCATTCATCAAAAGAGAAATAATGTTCTACTCTGTTAAGGTGGCTACTTCAGGCATAGAAGACAGATCTGCTCTCAGTGCGATACTAATATTGATGCAGATTAGCGCTGTTGCAGTAATTACTCCAGTCGCATGTCATCACGCTCCTGATCTGTTCTACAGGGTAGAGCACGAAGAAGAAAGATATCATATATTAGCACTTTCATTCACACCATGACAATTTCCGCTCGATAATAACATTAATCTCGCGTCCAAACCAATAAAGACACATGGACAAAGATTGAGGGACGATTAAAAGAACCGCTTATTTACTGTCACTGCGTTTTTATTGTATCTATAATTAAACCAGTTGAGCTGTGGGCCCAAAGCTAAATCATAGAAGAAAGCAGAATAAAAAGAAATGACCAAATAAAAGAAGGGGCTTTTCATACACACCCACACACATACACACACCCACACAGGCTTTTAAAACACTTAGAAAAAAGCATTACATCAGCCTGATTTTTTATATTCTTATGCAGCTGAAACTGTGCCATGTCTCAGCAGTTTTTTTTATTTGTAAACTTAAATATCATTACATTCAGAAACATATGTGTATCAAAGTTTTTTGTAAACTTTTTGTCTGCATATTTCATCAGTTTATGAAATCTCTTCAGGAGTTGTGGTGGAATTAAATTTTAAGGTCTACATAATAACATTTTTACTCATGCTACTTGAGGTCTTACTCGTTTCTTTCCCTGTCCCTCCACCTTCTCCTTTTTCTTGACTCTTATTCCTGTTTCTTCTGTTCCCAAGAGGTGTGATCGCCTTTTTTTCTCAAACACGTTTTGACATCTCCATGTCTCTGTCTGTCTTTAACCCTCTTTTTAAACACCCTGTCACTCTCTCACTTTTTAGCAGCTGCTGCTTGTTCACACTCTGATCCTCCGCGCTGGAGCGCTGACACACTCACAGAGGTGTACACACACACACACACACACACACACACGCACACACACACATATACCCAGGCTGATGTAGAACAGCGTTGCTTACAAAGAACATAAAGATTCGGCTGCTGGCTGATTTGTTACCTGTTAGAGTGTAAAACAGAGACAGCTCCCTTTGCCATAAGCACACACATGTGAGCATGCACACTGTCACAGGCATGTAATACAGCAGTGACCACTGGCACACATTTTAAAGGCGGGTCCAGTTCTACAAACAAAATGATAACACACTTCCAGCAACTGGTCAAAAGCCAATAGCATATTTCCTTCTGTTTGGATTTGGTAAAAAGGGCTGCTGGGACATTTTACTAAATAAAGGCAGCTCTCATTTCCCTTCTTTCCATCTTTCGATCCCTTTTTCCTTTGCAGTCGTTTCCTTTCCCGCTCTCTCTATGCGTATGGTTTCACTTTTCATCTCTTCTGTCCTTGGGGCATGCTCGCTGCCCAAACTTTTTCGTGCGGTTTGTTTTCAAGTGTGTGCATGTTTCTGTGTTTATATAAGTACCAGACATGTTCTACCAATGTGTGTGCATGTGTGAAAGGAATATGTTTTTTTGAATTTGTATGATTAAGAAAGAATGAGGGAATGTAAACAAGAAAATTAGATAAAGGAAGAGGTAAACTCTGTGAGGTCTCTGATATTAGTCATACTCGCCCGGCTGGTTGTGAAACAAGCCAGCTCTCTGATCTGACATCTCTACAGGGAATACACTTTTCTTTTTATCTTGCTTCTATCCATCCTCCTCTCTGCTTTCTTTCAAATTCCTCTCTGTAAAAATGCAGAAATGCCTCATGAATGTGTATGGAAAAACGAGAAACATATGGGCTCTTTAGAGAACCTCACCGCCTCCCC